>CM031237.1:798273806-798873806 GCA_018340775.1 Taxus wallichiana var. yunnanensis | reverse complement strand
GAACCTTATGAATAATATTGTTCAAGAATACTTAGATAATTTTGTTCTATTTTTCTTAATAATATCTTGATTTATTTAAAGAACGTTGATGAACACAATGAACACTTAAGAATAATGTTACAAGTATTGAGAAAAAGGAAACTCTATGGTAATATTTAAAAATGTTATTTTTATCAAAGTGAAGTACAATATCTTGGCCATATCATAAATAGGGATGGAATTTCTATTGACCCATCAAAAATAAAATCTATTACTTGAGTGACCAGCACCTAAAAATTTACATGAGGTAAGAATTTTTATGGGATTGGTTGGGTATTACAAAAAATTTGTTAAATACTTTTTCAAGAGTGGCTAGACCAATTAATTCATTGCAAAAAAGATAAAAATTTTGTATGGACTAAAAAGTCGAGTGCATTTAACTTGCTTTGAAAGAAAAATTACAAACCAGCACCTATATTAAAGGTTCCATATCCTAATGAAAACTTTACCATGGTTACTAATGCCTTAGGTGAAGGATTGGGTGGAATACTTCTTCAAAATGACCACGTAATTACATATGAAAGTATAAAATTGAAGGTGCATGAGCAGAAATATACTCCCACAACTTAGAGCTTGTTTTTATAGTCTATGCCTTATAAACCTAGAGCCATTCTTTGTTAAGAAATCCTAATTTTTTGATAAATAATAGATATCCTTTGCCAAGAATTGATGATATCTTCGATCAGATGAGAGATGCATCTATTTATTCTAAGATTGATTTATGATCTAGTTATCATCAGTTAAGAATAAAAGATGAGGATATTCATAAAACAACATTCAGAACACACTATGGGAATTATGAGTTCATTATTTTTCCATTTGGACTCACTAATGCACCAACAACATTTATGAACCTTATGAATAATATTTTTCAAGAATACTTAGATAATTTTGTTCTATTTTTATTAATGATATTTTGATTTACTCAAAGAATGTTGATGAACACAATGAACACTTAAGAATAGTGTTGGAAGTATTGAGAAAAAGGAAACTCTATGGTAATATTTTAAAATGTTCTTTTTATCAAAGTGAAGTACAATATCTTGGTCATATCATAAATAGGGATGGGATTTACACGACCCATCAAAAATAAAATCTATTACGAGTGACAAGTACCTAAAAATGTACATGAGGTAAGAATTTTTATGGGATTTGTTGGGTAATACAAAAAATTGTTAAATAATTTGTTAAGAGTGTCTAGACCAATTACTTCATTGCAAAAAAGATAAAAAGTTTGTATGGACTAAAAATGTGAGAGTGCATTTAACTTGCTGAAAGAAAAAAATACAATCTGTAGCTATATTAAAGGTTCCAAATCCCAATGAAAACTTTACCATGGTTACCGATGCCTCAGTGAAGTATTGGGTGTAATACTTATTCAAAGTGACCAAGTAATTACATATGAAAGTATAAAATTGAAGGTGCGTGAGCAGAAATATACTCCCCACAACTTAGAGCTTGTTTTTATAGTCATGCCTTATAAACCTAGAGCCATTCTTTGTTAAGAAATCCTAATTTTTTTGATAAATAATAGATATCCTTTACCAAGAATTAATGATATCTTCGATCGGATGAGAGATGCATCTTTTAGTCTAAGATTTATGTATGATGTAGTTATCATCGCTTATGAATAGAAGATGATGATATTCATAAAACAACATTCGAACACACTATAGGAATTATGAGTTGGTTATTTTTCCATTTTGACTCAATAATGCACCCACAACATTTATGAACCTTATGAATAATATTGTTCAAGAATACTTAGATAATTTTGTTCTATTTTTCTTAATAATATCTTGATTAATTTAAAGAACGTTGATGAACACAATGAAGACTTAAGAATAATGTTGGAAGTATTGAGAAAAAGGAAACTCTATGGTACTATTTCAAAATTTTCTTTTATCAAAGTGAAGTACAATATCTTGTCCATATCATAAATAGGACGGGATTTTTATTGACCTATCAAAAATAAAATTTATTAATGAGTGACAAGCACCTAAAAATGTACATGAGGTAAGAATTTTAATGGGATTTGTTGGGTAATACAAAAAAATGAAATAATTTTTAATAGTGGCTAGACCAATTACTTCATTGCAAAAATGATAAAAATTTTGTATGGACTAAAAAATGTGAGAGTGCATTTAACTTTTTGAAAGAAAAAATTACAACTTTGCACCTATATTAAAGGTTCCAAATCCCAATGAAAACTTTACCATGGTTACTGATGCCTCGGATGAAGGATTGGGTGTAATAATTATTCAAAGTGACCAAGTAATTACATGAGAAAGTATAAAATTGAAGGTGCGTGAGCAGAAATATACTCCCAACAACTTAGAGCTTGTTTTTATAGTCTCAGCCTTATAAACCTAGAGCCATTCTTTGTTAAGAAATCCTAATTTTTTTGGTAAATAATAGATATACTTTACCAAGAATTAATTATCTCTTCGATCGGATGAGAGATGCATCTGTTTAGTCTAAGATTTATTTATGATCTAGTTATCATTAGTTATGAATAAAAGATGATGATATTCATAAAACAACATTCAGAACACACTCTAGGAATTATGAGTTGGTTATTTTTCCATTTGGACTCACTAATGCACCAACAACATTTATGAACCTTATGAATAATATTTTTCAAGAATACTTAGATAAGTTTGTTCTATTTTTATTGATGATATTTTGATTTACTTAAAGAACATTGATGAACACAATGAACACTTAAGAATAGTGTTGGAAGTATTGAGAAAAAGGAAACTCTATGGTAATATTTCAAAATGTTCTTTTATCAAAGTGAAGTACAATATCTTGGCCATATCATAAATAGGGATGGGATTTCTATTGACCCATCAAAAATCAAATCTATTACTTGAGTGACCAGCACCTAAAAATGTACATGAGGTAAGAATTTTTAAGGGATTGTTTGGGTAATACAAAACAATTGTTAAATAATTTTTAAGAGTGGCTAGACCAATTACTTCATTGCAAAAATGATAAAAAGTTTGTATGGACTAAAAAAGTCGAGTGCATTTAACTTGGCAATGAAAAAAAAACAAATTGCACCTATATTAAAGGTTCCAAATCCCAATGGAAACTTTACCATGGTTACTGATGCCTCAAGTGAAGGATTGGGTGTAATACTTATTCGAGTGACCAAGTCATTACATATGAAAGTATAAAATTGAAGGTGCGTGAGCAGAAATATACTCCCACAACTTTGAGCTTGTTTTTATAGTCAGGCCTTATAAACCTAGAGCCATTCTTTTTTAGGAAATCCTAATTTTTGGATAAATAATAGATATCCTTTACCAAGAATTAATGGTCTCTTCAATCGGATGAGAGATGCATCTGTTTACTCTAATATTTATTTATGATCTAGTTAACATCGCTTATGAATAAAAGATGATGATATTCATAAAACAACATTTAGAACACACTATAGGAATAATGAGTTGGTTATTTTTCCATTTGGACTCACTAATGCACCAACAACATTTATGAACCTTATGAATAATATTATTCAAGAATACTTAGATAATTTTGTTCTATTTTTCATAATAATATCTTGATTTATTTAAAGAACGTTGATGAGCACAATGAAGACTTAAGAATAATGTTGCAAGTATTGAGAAAAAGGAAACTCTATGGTAATATTTCAAAATTTTCTTTTTATCAAAGTGAAGTACAATATCTTGGCCATATCATAAATAGGGATGGGATTTCTATTGACCCATCAAAAATAAAATCTATTATTGAGTGGCCAGCACCTAAAAATGTGCATGAGGTAAGAATTTTTATGGGATTGGTTGGGTACTACAAAAATTTGTTAAATAATTTTCAAGAGTGGCTAGACCAATTACTTCATTGCAAAAAAGATAAAAAGTTTGTATGGACTAAAAAATGTGAGAGTGCATTTAACTTGCAAAAGAAAAATTACAGATGCACCTATATTAAAGGCTTCAAATCGCAATGAAAACTTTACCATGGTTACTGATACATCAGGTGAAGGATTGGGTGTAATACTTATTCAAAGTGACCAAGTAATTACATATGAAAGTAAAAATTGAAGGTGCGTGAGCAGAAATATACTCCCCACAACTTAGAGCTTGTTTTTATAGTCTATGCCTTATAAACCTAAAGCCATTCTTTGTTAACAAATCCTAATTTTTTTGATAAATAATAGATATCCTTTACCATGATCTCTTCGATCGGATGAGAGATGCATCTGTTTAGTCTAACGTTTTATTTATGATCTAGTTATCATCGCTTATGAATCAAAGATGATGATATTCATAAAACAACATTCGAACACACTATAGGAATAATGAGTTGGTTATTTTTCCATTTGGACTCAATAATGCACCCACAACATTTATGAACCTTATGAATAATATTGTTCAAGAATACTTAAATAATTTTGTTCTATTTTTCTTAATAATATCTTGATTTATTTAAAGAACGTTGATGAACACAATGAAGACTTAAGAATAATGTACATGAGGTAAGAATTTTTATAGGATTGGTTGGGTAATACCAAATAATTGTTAAATAATTTTTTAAGAGTGTCTAGACCAATTACTTCATTGCAGAAAAAGGATAAAAATTTTGTATGGACTAAAAAAGTGGAGTGCATTTAACTTGCTGAAAGAAAAACTTACATTTGCACCTATATTAAAGGTTCCAGATCCCAATGGAAACTTTACCATGGTTATTGATGCCTCAGTGAAGGATTGGGTGGAATACTTCTTCAAAATGACCATGTAATTACATATGAAAGTAGAAAATTGAAGGTGCATGAGTAGAACTATACTCCCACAACTTAGAGCTTGCTTTTATAGTCTATACCTTACAAATCTAGAGGCATTATTTGTTAGGAAATCCTATTTTTTTATAAATAATAGATACCCTTTTCCAATAATTAATGATCTCTTTGATCATATGCGAGATGTATCTTTTTAGTCTAACGCTTTATTTATGATCTAGTTATCATCGCTATGAATAAAAGATGATGATATTCATAAAACAACATTCGATTACACTATAGGAATTATTAGTTGGTTATTTTTCCATTTGGACTCAATAATGCACCCACAACATTTATGAACCTTATGAATAATATTGTTCAAGAATACTTAGATAATTTTGTTCTATTTTTCTTAATAATATCTTGATTTATTTAAAGAACGCTGATGAACACAATGAAGACTTAAGAATAGTGTTGAAGTATTGAGAAAAAGGAAACTCTATGGTAATATTTCAAAATGTTCTTTTTATCAAAGTGAAGTAAAATATCTTGGCCATATCATAAATAGGGATGGGATTTGTATTGACCCATCAATAATAAAATCTATTAGTGAATGACAAGCACCTAAAAATGTACATGAGGTAAGACTTTTTATGGGATTGGTTGGGTAATACAAAAATATTGTTAAATAATTTTTAATAGTGGCTAGACCAGTTACTTCATTACAAAAATGATAAAAAGTTTTTATGGACTAAAAAAGTTAGAGTGCATTTAACTCTTGCTGAAAGAAAAATTACAAATTTCAGCACCTATATTAAAGGTGCCAAATCCCAATGGAAACTTTACCATGGTTACTGATGCCTCAGGTGAAGGATTGGGTGTAATAATTATTCAAAGTGACCAAGTAATTACATATGAAAGTATAAAATTGAAGGTGCGTGAGCGTAAAATATACTCCCACAACTTAGAGCTTGTTTTTATAAATTCATGCCTTATAAACCTAGAGCCATTCTTTGTTAGGAAATCCTAATTTTTTTGATAAATAATAGATATCCTTTACCAAGAATTAATGATCTCTTCGATTGGATGAGAGCTACATCTGTTTAGTCTAAGATTTATTTATGATCTAGTTATCATCGCTTATTAATAAAAGATGATGATATTCATAAAACAACATTCGAACACGCTATAGGAATTATGAGTTGGTTATTTTTCCATTTGGACTCAATAATGCACCCACAACATTTATGAACCTTATGATTAATATTGTTCAAGAATACTTAAATAATTTTGGTCTATTTTTCTTAATAATATCTTGATTTATTTAAAGAACGTTGATGAACACAATGAAGACTTAAGAATAATGTTGGAAGTATTGAGAAAAAGGAAACTCTATGGTACTATTTCAAAATGTTCTTTTTATCAAAGTGAAGTACAAATATCTTGGCCATATCATAAATAGGGACAGATTTCTATTGACCCATCAAAATAAAATCTATTACTTGAGTGACAAGCACCTAAAAATGTACATGAGGTAAGAATTTTTATAGGATTGGTTGGGTAATACCAAATAATTGTTAAATAATTTTTTAAGAGTGTCTAGACCAATTACTTCATTGCAAAAAATGATAAAAATTTTGTATGGACTAAAAAAGTCAGAGTGCATTTAACTTGCTTGAAAGAAAAAATTACAGCTGCACCTATATTAAAGGTTCCAAATCCCATTGAAAACTTTACCATGGTTACTGATGCCTCAGGTGAAGGATTTGGTGTAATACTTATTCAAAGTGACCGAGTAATTACATATGAAAGTTTAAAATTGAAGGTGCATGAGCAGAAATATACTCCCACAACTTAGAGCTTGTTTTTATAGTCTATACCTTATAAATCTAGAGCCATTCTTTGTTAGGAAATCCTATTTTTTGAGAAATAATAGATATCCTTTACCAAGAATTAATGATCTCTTCGATCGGATGAGAGATGCATCTGTTTAGTCTAAGGTTTTATTTATGATCTAGTTATCATCAGTTATGAATAAAAGATGATGATATTCATAAAACAACATTCAGATTACACTATAGGAATTATTAGTTGGTTATTTTTCCATTTGGACTCAATAATGCACCCACAACATTTATGAACCTTATGAATAATATTGTTCAAGAATACTTAGATAATTTTGTTCTATTTTTCTTAATAATATCTTGATTTATTTAAAGAACGTTGATGAACACAATGAAGACTTAAGAATAATGTTGGAAGTATTGAGAAAAAGTAAACTCTATGGTACTATTTCAAAATGTTATTTTTATCAAAGTGAAGTAAAATATCTTGGCCATAACATAAATAGGGATGGGATTTCTATTGACCCATCAAAAATAAAATCTATTACTGAGTGACAAGCACCTAAAAATGTACATGAGGTAAGACTTTTATGGGATTGGTTGGGTAATACAAAAATATTGTTAAATAATTTTTAATAGTGGCTAGACCAGTTACTTCATTGCAAAAAATGATAAAAAGTTTGTATGGACTAAAAACGTTAGAGTGCATTTAACATGCTGAAAGAAAAAATTACATTTGCACCTATATTAAAGGTTACAAATCCCAATGAAAACTTTACCATGGTTACTGATGCCTCAGGTGAAGGATTGGGTGTAATTCTTATTCAAAGTGACCATGTAATTACATATGAAAGTATAAAATTGAAGGTGCGTGAGCAGAAATATACTCCCCACAACTTAGAGCTTGTTTTCATAGTCCATGCCTTATAAACCTAGAGCCATTCTTTGTTAAGAAACCCATTTGAACTGAAGAAAAACAATTAAGGGTTGAAATACATTTTTACACAACCTAATTTAAACCCAAGACAATGTAGGTGGATATAATTTATATCCTAATATGACTTTGATATTAGTCACATCAAAGAAAAAGAAAATCGAGTGGTTGATGCACTGAGATGTAGGAAGCATATTTCATTATTGTGACCCTTAGAACTCAGTTTAAGAAAGAAGTTAAGAAACAACTTCAAGATGATTTGTACTATCAACAAGTGAAAATTGCATTAGAAACAAATTTGAATGATAGAAGGTACAAGGGTTTTAAGTTCGAAAATGAAGGAATTTTATGATTTAACAACAAAATATATGTTCCTTGGGTAGTGATATTAGAGTGAAAGTATTGCAATAATTTCATGATGCACCATATTTCGGGCATCTAGGAGTAACAAAGTTGTTGGATGATGTTAAACAATAGTATTTTTGGAAAGGAATGAAGAAGGATATGATAAATTATGTTACACATTATTTGAATGCCAACATGTAAAGGTGAAACACTTGCATCCCACAGTCTACTATATCCTCACAATATTCCACAATATAAATGGTAGGTAATCAACATGGATTTTTTGCAAGGAATGCCACTATCCAAAAATAAACATGATATGATTTTGGTAGTAGTGGATAAACTAACCAAAGTAGCTCATTTCATACTAGGAAATCTTAAGGATGATTCTCCAATACTTGCAAAAAAGGTTTGTACATGAGATTTTTTATTACATGGAATTTTAGAACTAATCATTTATATAGAGATCCAAGGATGGCCTCTCGGTTTTGAAAACTTTGTACTCTACATTGGAAACAAAATTGAATTTTAGTTTGGCTTACCATCCTAAAACAAATGGACAAATAGAAAGAGTGAACCAAGTTTTGGAAGATATGCTCAGAATGTATTGCATGGATCAACAATACAAATGGGAGGAATATCTACCATTGGTTGAATTTTCTTACAATAACACTTACCACTCCTCGCTGAAAATGTCTCCATTTGAAGTGTTGTATGGTAGAAAGTGTAAAATCCTATTAGTTGGGATAACACAAAGGATAGAGAGGTGGTGGGTCCAAAATGTTGATTGAAATGGAAGAGAAAGTTAAGCTCATTCATGAGCGGTTGAAAGAAGATACTTATAAAAGGAAAAGATACATTGATTTAAAAAGGATTGACAAAAAATTTGAGCAAGGAGACAAGGTCTTTTTGAGGGTAAAACCTAAAAAGAGATCTATTTCATTTAGAAAAGTTTCCAAGTTATCTCCTAGATATATAGGACCCTCGATGTCCTAGAAGTTATAAGTTTGGTGGCTTACAGATTATCTTTACCTCCCGCATTGTCCAAGATGCACAATGTTTTTCATATATCTTTGCTTAAAAAGTATGTTTATGATATATCACATATTATTAATTGGAACTCATTACAAGTTTAGGACCCGGGAATCGTCATAGTTGAACCAATAAGAGTGTTGGAAACTCACAAATTACATCTCAAAAATTGAGAAGTTTCTCAATGTAAGGTCCAATGGGACCAATATTATGAAAAATCCTAACTTGGGAGAATATGAATGATATGATGATTGCTTTTCCTTTCTTGTTTAAGTAATCAAAATTGTTGTTTGTAATAATTTTTGATGGATTTGTTGAAAACTATTTGATACTTATTATAAATAAATGGAAATTTAAGCCATATTGATTTTTTTTTGGAAAATAGTTTGTTGAGATAAGGTTGATACAACCAAGTTTTAGAACTTTGATTGGTTAAATTCGGAAAAATTTCCAATTAATGAGAAAATTGAATTATGTTCTATAATTTTATTTATGATTTTTTTATGATTGACATATTAGCAATGATTATAATTAAATCATTAGGATGGTGATTCTTTTTATAGGGGAAGTATGTAATATCTATGATTTGATTAATGAATTATTGAGAACATGGTTATAAAAGTGATATGTGAATATTAAGGATATTAACCCCCTTCTTTTGTCAAGCTAATGAATGTTTGAGTTGGTAAGTGTTATAAATTGTCAAGTAATGAAGTGTTGTGATGATTTAGATTTAATTATATATATATATATATAAACACATACATATATATATATATATAAACACACAAATATGTGTGTGTGTGTTTTGTCATTAGACCACTTAACATATGCATTATGGATCTTGATTTTGGTGGATACGTGGCATTGTGATGCCCCACCATGTAAGGTCGTTGTTTTGTAAGTTTATTAAACTAAGGTTATAACCTAAGTTAATGCTATATTAGTTACATATGTTAAATGATGCTTATGTTTTAACTAGTTGTTTGATAAATCGTGACGTGGCATGACAATTAAGAGGATTGGTGCGAGTTTAATACATCTTGGGAAATGTAATCTTCCTTGATAAGATAAGGCATACATTGAATACATTGTTTCATTTTCATTTGTTTGTTTTGGGAGCTCAGTTGTAGGATGTGCATGGAGTTTTTGGAGAAAATCTATTTTGAGTGACTATTACATGTAAATTCACTCGTTAATCTCCTATGGTTATCTTGGCATTTTTAGAGGATAAATATGGTGTTGAAAGAAAACGTATTGTTTGGAGTTTTAACTAGGAAGAATGCAGAGAAGGGGAGGTAAGAAATATAGGCATGGTTTTTCTAATATTATTCTTCTTGTTATTTTGATAATATAAATGAATGCATTTTTGCTCTTGTTTATTATTTGAAATCAATACGTTATTTTTAGGTTTTGGTTTCTTTATGAAATCTAGAAAATAAGATAAGAGATTTATATCTCTTTTTAGAGTTTCACTCTTATCATTTTGAATACAGTTTTGGGTTTGGAATGTTATGTGAAATATGATAAATAAATACGTTTTATTTTTTATCATTATATGAGAGATCTAGGAAAATAAAATAAGGAGATAGTTTGTGAAATAAAAATGATTTGATAGTTTTATAGCTCTTCTTAGAGCATTGTTGATATCATTTCTTCTCTAAACAAGTTTTGATTTGTGTTATTATGAGGAATATGGAAATGACTACGTTTTGGGTTTTGATCAATATGTGAAAAAATGGAAAGGAAATACGTTTTTGGTTTGGGTAGTAGTAGATCTGGTAAATCATAAAAGGGTTGAGTAAAATAAAAACAAACTTGTTTTAGGTACAACTCTTTCTTAGAGCATTGATGTTATTCTTTTAATGGTTACTCTTTGGTCTTGGGTTTTGGTTTATTATGCATGATTTACAAAAAGAAATAAATGATCAATTTTACAACTCTTTATAGAGCATTGATGTTATCATTATTTCCTAAACTCGATTTTGTATTTTGGTTTTTATGATTTGGAAAATGAAATAAGGAGTTAGTTTTAGAGCTCCTTCTTTGAGCATTGTTGTCATTATTTAGTATTATGGATCTTTCTAGAGAATTGTTGTTTTCATTCTTAATTTGATATGAATAAATGGTAAAGATAATACCCTACTATGTGTGTGTGGATTAAATAGGTTTTGGGGTTTTCATTTTATAACCAGTTTGAATTTGGGAAAAACTAGTTTTAAAATCAGGGATTTTTTGTTTGTTGTTTCAAGGAATCCTCGCATAGATGTATTGAGTTAATCAATTTTGTTTTGTGTGGGTTTTAAAACATGGGAAAAATATCTGTAGGGAGTTATGGGTTTATTGTTGATCATTTGTTTCTATTTTGGAATAGTTAAATGAAGTTTCAATCCTAAACTGTCAGTATTTTGTTGATTGGAAACTTGAAAGGGTGAAGGTTATAGAAAATGTAAATTGTCTTCTTTTAGTTGATTTTTGCTTCAATTTTTGGAACATGGAAATGAAGGAACATCATTTAACTCCATTATTATTGCATTAGTAATAAAATGACATTTCGTTAGTATGCATATATTTAAGTTTGGGATAGTCTTTGGATTACCACTATTAATATATATGCACAATGGCTTGATTTTGTAATAGCCAAGCACAAATGTTTTGAAGTTAGCTAGAAATCATTACATTTGTAATTATTGTTTCACGATGCAGTATATGTTACATTATTGTCTAAATGTCTAAGTTACATGAGCTGAAATTGTATATAGTAATAGTGAACATAATGTTTTTAATAATTATGAAGTCTTATTATAATATGTTATAAGTAGATTTAATAATATAAACTATGGAATTTACGATTATAACTTATTGATTAAGAATAATCTTAGCCATATCTTATTTTGTTATTTCATTATAATTACAACATAGAATAAGAGTATGTGAACTCATGTCAGTTCATATGAATTGACCCATATCTATCTCTCTCCTACAATTTTGTAGGAAAGGACGACATACTTGAAGTAATAGTTTGGATTAATTTTCATGATTGTTTTAAGTCATGAGTTTATTTGGAAGTAAATATAAAAGGATTATTTGTAATCAATTATTTTATGCGATTGAAATATCATCACATATTAAAAAGAACATTATGGCCCAATGTATTATTCTTGTTGATTGTTGTAAATCATTATTAATGATGACTAGGATATCTTTCCCTTATTTGAAATCCGGTCTTAAGATTTATCTTTCTAAACTCGAAATGTAGATATTTTACTTATACAAGTTGATTTAATAACTAAGGTGATAATTTTTAAGTTATGTCATTATTTCTGATTTCAATATTCGGATAGAATTATCCAAGTAAAATGAATATCGACAGATATACCTAAAGGAAACATAAAAAAATAAAAAATGTTTATGTACTTTATGGTATTAAATGGACCAATCATAACAAATAAATGTATTTAAATTATTATGTAGGGAAAGAAAATGATTAACCTACACCTAATGACAATTATTAAGTTGTTAAAAAGTATGATAAGAGGAACTAATAATAGTTAGTAACTCGTTGAGTTACTAAGACCCTCTTATGGAAACCTATTAGTATTATGAGAATATACTTTATAAACGACTTGTTAAAAGAATCTTAGCTTCATGCCATCATAGGATGGCTACGAAAAGGTCATGAGGATGTATTGATGGGTAATCATTACGTGTTCACTATGTTTCCTATATGAATCCTAAGGTGTTACGGATGGGAATATTTTTATTTAGGAAATGGGCCAATATTGGACTTCCCTTGTCTTAATTCACCTTCCTTAACAACAAGAATCCATATAATCGTATTAAAATAGTTGTGTGGTGATAGAAGATGAGTTTTTAGACTTGTGTGTAGTCTTGAAACTAATCTTGAGAAGAAATGCTTGAAACTTTTTCCAAAGTAGTGTATTATCCGACTACATTGTATGTTCAACAATCCCCTAATTTATTTGTGTTAGATAATGGATAGAAACTGCATGAATTTCTTCTAGGTTGGCACTTAAGAGATGCACATAGTTCTCATAAATTGAAAAAAGGTTTAACCAAGTATACACACTTGGTTAGAGTGACTTAAGAGAGATCATAGAGATTTGGATATACCCTTACATATGCATGTGGTTATTATATGTTATCAGATGGATTATAAATATTTTAATAATGCTGAATTATTTAGCAATAAGCTAAATAATAATGTTAATCATTAATAACATTTATTTAACATTAAGGGTATGTTTTTTGAAAAAATATTCCCCTTAATTTGGATTATCATAACATGGGTGTTACATAAATAATGTTCCAAAAATATATATACATGTCTGAGTCATATAAAAATCTTGTGTAAACACTGTATACATGTACATGAAAATGAATGTATACATCTATAGTCTACGCCATCTACTAGGGTGAGTATCATATCCCTCACTAGACTCTGCTACACCTTGCATTTATAAAAATAAATATACACATAAGAAACTACATATAACATGGTATTAAAATATAAGCAAAATTCTACAACAATTTCTTGAATAATTGAATATATCATACAACTATTTAATTTATTACCTATGGATATATATTTGAGTGAACATTGTGAATATGTACACTATGTGCATATCTTTGGCCTATATTCCATGCAATAAATAAATAAATTTTATGTAAGAAGTTGATTAACATTTTTTGAATAAAACATTAATTTCACAAATTACAATTTAGATTAAATATTAAATCTAAAACACTATATATATATATATATATATATATATATATATATATATATATATCTATGGGCTGCCACCAAGAACTATCTTCTTTGTGTGCCTTGTGACCTCAACACCAAAAAAATAAAGATGATGCTAATGAACCAAGACTTATGCCATCAAGATCAAGCGATGCATCATGGCTTGTCTCATTCAAAAGCTGTGAAAATGTCATGTAAGGATACATTGTGGGTTGGGAAGCACCACAATTCTCACCAACATACCCTAGAGAAGAAGCCTAAACACACAAGTACACATTCAATATTCCATGTCAACACTAGATCTTATATATCTATTTAAATACTTATATTGTAAAGTAATAATGTAATAAAATATTAATTTAAATTAGGGTTTAATTTTCACACACCGAAATAGAATAGTGTTGAACATCTAGTGTCACAATCATAACAACATGAGGTCTAACTGTAGCAAATACAGTAGTATTCTCCATAGCCTTAACAAAAGATGTGGTACCCTGAATAGTCCTCTTGTCCAAATAACCCAATACCCCGATAGTGGAATTTTTTGGTCATGTGCAATAACCTCATATAGTTGCAATATGTCAGAATACATGATGCATGCTATCCAACACATCTTCATAACATCTACAATTATGTCAACCTCATCAAGTGATATGAAATGTGCATGAGCACATAACTTGCTACATCCCCGACTATAACTACTATCGTGATCATTGTTACCACGTCTCTCAAGGAACTAGCCTACATGTTAGGAAGAGATAAGTTGGGTCCCATGAGAAATTCTCTCAATACCCTATATCGCACACTCATGGGCACTCAAAATCATAGGTGCAACAACATCTTAAAAGCCATGTAGGAAAGATCGTGGCCTCTCTACCATGCATCAACAATAGGAGGAGCTCCTTCCCGTCGATATGCATGCATGTGACTAATGCAGCCACATCCCTACCTAAAATAATTTGGGATGTTTAAATAGTTCACCTTTAGGTTTAGGTGAACCTCAACATGTAGCATCATAATGAAGTATAACGGTAATTGATCATTGTTAGGAAATTGGCCTTGAGAGGCCATAAATCTAGGATAAATAAAAGGTGCACAAAGGCGATATATAAATTTGTTTACGTAATATCCTTTTATTTTTAATTTTCCCGCATAACTCATCTAACACAAGCTCTTAATGAATTCCTTATCCATAAGTCTACCTACCACTTCATTATACCCCACATCACCTCTCACACTAGATTTTAGTTCATCCATAATTTTTTTTAATGACTTAGGCTAAAAAGGGTTGTATGTTTTCAAGTTTAATTATATTTTTTGAAGGTCTTTTAATATATTTTCACAATGTACTTTGTAGTGGCCAATTGTAGTCAGTTGTTGAAGAATAGATGAGAGTTTGGCTATCTCTAATTCAATTCTCTCATGCAAATTAATAGAAGAAGATGTCATAACTATAAAAAATTAAAGTAAAATTCATTTTAGAATACATTTTTAGCTAACATACACCCATTAGTGCTATAAGTTCATGTTTTAAACTTTATTTTCAAAAACATTGAACACCTCCTCTATTTTTAATTTTTGGAAAAAAAAACTAAAAAACTAAAAAAGGGATAAATACTTGATTTGCAATTTTTTGAATCAGTTTAGGTGAATTGGTGTTTGGGCGAAAGTCTTGATGCATCGGAAGAGGGAAAAGTGGTGGCCATAGCACCACTACCATTATATATAGAGGTGGTTCACTTGAATTGGTTTCAAGAGAACCCCCTTTGGTCAAGGGGGTTCTCCTAAATCCCCTATGGGCCTTACGTGGAAGTTCACACAAAGGGTATTCATGTGAAGGGGGTGTTCACCCTAACTCCCCAAAACCCTGCCATTCTCAATATATCACATAGGTTTTGGAACAAGAAGTGGGACACACTATTGTGCTTCCACCCTTATGTATTTTTTGTGATGGTTTATTGTTATGTTAGGAACATGTTATATATTGATATATGCATGGGGCATGTGTGTTGACTTCTATGATAAGTGGACTGTAATTTCCTTCACATGGTTGGGTAGGTTACCTCATTTTGAGTTTGCATCATGAAAATATGGTAAAATGGTGTCACGTAAAGTTGGTCGTGTTATGTTTTGGACCCTCTATGACATGATGTTATGTATTGTTGGATACCCTTTAAAAATAAAGAAAATTGAAATTCTTAACAAGTGAAAATATTTCAAACATTGAACAAGTGAATTGTGCAATGGGTAAATTGATTAAACTATGAATACCCTTATGAGAAACACAAAAATGAATAGGTCTAGATGTGATTATTAAATTTGAATTAAATTAATTGTGGTATAAATAAATACAAATATTCACAAAACATTAAATAAATTGAGAAAATTTCTAAAACTTTGGTTGGCTTCCTTGTGGTCACATTTTAGAAACAAAGCACTTTTCCCTAAACAGAAATTTTTTCTGTCGACTTTCCTTTCTTAATTATTCTTATAGCTAATCTTGGCGTCGGTCACATCGAGAATGATGCTCTTATAAAGAGAGGGAGATGTAACTCCCCTCATATTTCCATGTAGCTAACTTCAGTTTTGAGAGCTTGAGTTGGCCCATGGTAAGGTTGAGTTCCTTTTCTAAGTGTTGGACTTATGATACAATCAATTCAAAAAATGAAATAATAAAAATAATATTGGTAACCTTGTAAATGTCCTTCCACGGACAAACCATATAGACCCTATGGAGTGTCTTCATGTTTTTGAATGGTGAGGTGATGTCATTTTCATTTGCACTTTTTTAGCTTGAGATCACTTTTAAATTCTTGAGTTCGAAATATTATAATATCAATAAATTTTGATCAAAATTATATAGTTTTAAGATAATAATTAATATAATCCTTATAATTTTGAAGTAAAAATAATTACGTAATTAAATTAGAGATTTAATGGGGAACTGGCGAGGTTCTAAGTAGAGCAAAAAAAAAAAGGATTTTTTAATAATGTTTTGGGAGCATAAACAATCTCCACCGCCCTAAGCAGCCTCTCTCTCTTTGTGCCATAAAGTGGAGAGGACTTTGGTTAGATGTTGTTATTGCAATTTCTTGGTATGAATGCAAGAAAAAGGTGAAATTAACAGTATGGACACATGTTAGTTGGTTGGTGAAATAATGACTATGCCTTATGAGGATACACCTAGCCTGAGTGGTGAATGAGATATATTTTTTATTCATTGAAAATTTATACCTATATGCATTTATCATTTTGCTTGCATGCGTACTTGTTATGCATGGGAAATTGGAAGGTCTAAATCCAAATTCTGCATCCTCACCATTTGTGCGAAGATGGGAGTTTTGGGACATGGTATGAACTACCATAAAAACATATTAGGAAGCAAATTTCTTTGTCAGTAGTTGTAGTTGCTTGTTCCTTGCTAGACTTCGTTACTGGATGTGGAAAGCATAGACAGGAATGTGGATAACAAATGGTAGTAGGTTGTATCAAAGAAGGATTTGTTGAAGGGATCTTGGAACTGATCTCCAAGAAAAGGCACCTGGTATGTGTGATTTTAGATCCCATAGCCATTGCAGGCATCCTACAATTTTTTTTGCCAAATACAAGTTAATTTACCTCTTTTCATACATAATTGGTTGTGTGGATGGTTTGTTTAGTGCTCACTAAATGTGGAAAAAAATGGAAGGGGGTGAATGCATAGGAATACTTACATGTAAGTGCGGGTGCTTAGCTGAGCACATGAATTACTGGAAAAATGACTCAGAATGTTGGGGAGCATGAACACCATTTATTGTAGGCCGTGAATAAAATAGATCTACTGAAAAGGATTTAGAAAATTCCAAGCTAATGTAATTCGAAGGTGTAGTTCCAAATTCCACAACCTTTTCTTGTGTTCGATATGTGTGTATCATGTTGGTTCATTAGATTAGGGATGTGCATACTCAGACACACGAGCAGACCTGATTTACTCTGTACCTGCAATTCACCTTTATGTGTACATGGTTAGCCATCTTTCTTGTGTTGGATATCTGAAGGACTTCCTAAACATTATTTTATTTTATTTTTAGCTAGCTAAACCTGTTGTGGTTATGTGGAATTTCGTTCTTTGTGACTTTCGATCACTTATGAATAAAGGTGCATGAGTATTTCCAGCCTCAGTGCAGTTTGATTTGGATCTGAAAAATGATGAAACTTAGTTCTTCTCTCCTTCATATCTACTGAAGTGGGAAGGTGATGTGAGGTTAAAATGATTCTAAGAATGATTGATGGAAGTTATTATTTTTGTTAAATGTGAAATCTTATTGAAAGCATGAGAATTTCTTATTGGGATGCAACAACGATTTGTGGTCTTGCGGGTTGTGAATGCAAATTGGATGGAGCTACGGCATATCCCCATTTTGATTACTATCACGCATGGTTATCTTACCTCTTTCTTACATGATCTTATCATTTCTAGTTTTCCTATTTTTAATGGTGTTGAAAATCAAATTTAAGAAGATTAATCTTTCGGTGAATTAAATGAGACATAACACCAAATAGCAAAAAATTTACCTCTTTTTATACGTAACTAGAAAGGCTACTTGAATATAAACCCAGCTCCTGAATCACCTCCTGAGATGTTTGGAAAACTTAGTTAATAGTATTGGATAACTGAATCTACCTACTTGATAAGTTTAAATTGAATTTTAGTTTAAACCTACCTCTTGACGACCTTGCGAAATGTTAATAAAACTTATTTTTAATGACACACAAAATATCTCTCTAAACCATGTAATGGGAAAGTCAAGATTTGACCGTGTTCCTTGTCACGTGGAGTGTTACACCAAACCATGGAATGACTTCAAATGTTTATCTGACTATTTTTCATCATGCATTTAGGAGCCCGATTGACCATTTCTTAGTTTTGGAGAACTGCGAAAAGTTAAAAGTTCAGTTTAGTTTTGACCCACAATTTATGCCATGTGTTGAGAAATGGAATTATGCCTCCACATTCCTCTAGTATTTCTCTATGAAAATCAAATTCAACCATTAGTTTTGAGAAAATAACTTTTCAAGATAGTTTGGTAAGTGGGTTTTGTAGGCCTTTAGTCGTTTTGCAGTTTTGACAACCGACATTATTATGATAAGTAGCTTCGGAAAGACATTCGTCGATTGAACCCTATTTTCTAGTTTTGAGTTTTGTCGACTTCAAGGTGTTCCTTGTATATGGAGGATTAGGTGGGGATTGACACATTTTGTGTTTGAGTCTTTTATATTGGCTTTTGAATGTAAATTTTAGCCACTTTGACTAGTTTGGATGTTTTTCGTAAACTTGTGACAAAATGGGGAAAATATCATGGGACCTTATTCAAGTCAAATATCCATCGGAAACTTGTAAACACTAACATATGATTGTATGGAACTTCCTTTTGATGCTTCTTTTGAGAAAATTGATTGTGGGAACATGGTATTTTCTCTCTCCTCTATATATGTCTCTAGTGTCGAAAATGAAATGTAACTACATATGCATTTCTTGTTTTCTCCCGTTGCATACAAAATGTTGTTTTCATTTTGAATGGAAAATTATAAAATCATGAAATTATGTTAGATTGTAAGAAGGTTCCATGCTAGCTTTTTGTTGACCATGTTGTTGTTGTAGGTATCATAGATAGGAGTAATCAATAACATGCTCAATATGTTGTGATGACATGTACCATTGACTCAATATATTGTATATTGTAAATAGTAACACTAGTAATGAGATTTTATAGAATGACATTGTTGAATTAGGAAGAGAAATTATTATTGTTTTTGTAATGAATTGATAACCTTACTCGTATGGATATGTAGATGAGTTACATTTTCATGTGCACATTTTGGAGTTTGGATGTTAGTTGTGGGAAATGAAAAATGCAATAATCTTATTGTTGTATGATAATTTCAATAGTTCAACACTTTGTTAAGGTTTTATTTTAACAAGATATTGGGATGGATCTAATTTAATAATAACTCTTGTGGTATAAAATGTCCCCTTGAGCTTTCCCTTGTTCCTTTTTTTCTATAGTGGGACAAAACAGCTTAGTTAACTTTTAATCATGCTAGCTCGAATGTTGATTGAGACTAGGTTCTTCCTTATGCTGAGATTATGGGTCTTACTTGTTGTTTCTTGACCTTCTTGTAAAAGGTGAACATTTTACCTTGTCCCTCCTTCACCCATGACCCATGAGAATGCCCCTTCTTTTCCCTCATGGATAATTTGTATCCTTCACAAGGAACTAAAATACTTGTTAATGATGCCAAACCCACATTGTGAAAGAACCCCTTTGGGACATGACTAAGCCTTAGGAATATAAGTGTTACCTTGGCTAGTAATAACAAAATCCCTTGGGATTTTTACAAAGGTCTTTTGAGAGAAAGATGTTTAAACACTCTAACATTGTCCCATAGTAGGGAATAGATCCCTTGCATTAATTTGGACTGAATTAAACCCAAGACCATTAAGAGGTTTTCATGTGGATAAATTTTTGTAACGAAATCTTAGAAAATGAAATTTTTTTATAAGATGTTGGCCTAAGAGAAAGGTGAGAATTGATAATTATTCCCTTAACTACTTGTTAAGTCTTGTTATATTTTACATTAAAATTAAAATGAAATGTCTCATGCGTGAACATGTAATTCTAAAACAAAAGCTCTTGCCTTGAACATGAATCATGTGTGACTTGTGTGTAGCTTATAAACTCTTCCCATCAGTTATGATTTCAAGTTTTACCGCAAGTATAAAGTCAAACTTGAGAATCTTACCCTTTAGTGTAATGCAAGTGGAAACCATGCTCATTCCCTTTAATTTTTGTTAATACAAGTAAAATGATTCGTTCCATGTGTAACATAGATTTTGAAAACAAGAATCCTATTTCGAACAAGTGGAGTGCGATTCACATGCATTTCACGAATGATGCAAAATGAATAGTAAAAAAGGTATAATGTCACTTTTGTGACATGAGAGAGGTGATATCTAAATCAAGGTACAACAATATGGTCGTCTTAAAACAAATCTTCTATAGAAGGGATTAAAAATGTAAGTGAATGGGTTCCTAAGAGAAATTAAGAAATGTATTTTTTTACAACTTTTAAATGTGATAAAACAGACTTGATGAACTATGAAGTGTGGTGATGCCTCACATTATTACCTCGAGAGAATCCTAACTCAAATAAAATGAAAATTGTATGAGACTAACACATGTGTAAATTGGAGAGTTTAGGGTGATTTAGATTGGAGTTTTTTTATTGAAAAACCTCGTAAGGGGTTTGGTTGTGTCTTAAAATTACATGTAATTTCATCTATCTAGATTGTGTAGTTATATTGCGACATTAAGAGTTCAAATGTGGAAGAAAATTATTTATTAGATTTTAGTTTGTTAATTGTTTTCACGAGATGTCGGTATAGAAATACAAGACAAATTGGAGTTTCTTATAATTTAATCAAGCCATTTTATTAGGTTGGAAATGAATATAAATTGCTCTATGTGATTTTAAGAATTAGATAGAACATGAGTTCTTATGAAAAACAAAACTTATGACGTGTAAATATATTAATAATGTCTCTAACCAAATACGATTATAGAATTTCATTACACAAGGAACAAACAAAGTGTAGTTGAGTGAGTGAAATTTTATATAAAGAAGGAAAAATTAAATTTTCCCCTATTTAAACTTAAGGTTATTTATGTTTTAACTCCACAATTTTATTTTCCTTATGATATAATAGTGGAACAAAATGTAAAGAAAATATGCTTTAAGGAACATTATCCCTAGTTTAAGAACGAGTAATAGGAGGCTTGTATGTGTTTACAACTAAATCTAACTCGAAAATGGAGTCACGTTAAACAATTGCAATAAATAATGATATCCAATAAGTTATACTCCTTATAGGATAACCATTTAATGAAATGATCAATATGTACGCTTGTTAATGAGAACATAGGTCTTTGTATGATAAATGTGTTTGAAATCAACGTTGTAAAAAAGTAATTTCCTTGGTAATGAAGAGGTAACCAATAAATAATGTGCTTGTAAAATTATGTCTATCCTCAAGTTTCTCATGTGGGGTTGAGTTGTTGAATTGTGCTCATTATTTTGAGTAAGTTTGGAAAAGGTCTTATTCTTGCGTTATCCTATTGTGGGTTCGTGTTTGTACAAGTGTCTCATATGATATTGAATTATTCTAAGTGAGCCCATGTGCTGTCATATAATAGTAAACAAAAGATAAAAAAGTATCATAGTTTATTTTGTCTTGATTTTTGTCTTACATGTGTGGGAGTTACGGTTGTTATATATGTTGACCTAAGAATATGATACTCCAAACTATATAGGAGATATAGGTCCTAAAGCCAAGATAAATAATATGGTAGGTGCATCTAGCTAGATCCCAATAGTAAGGTCATAAATCAGATAATATAGAAATAAGGGAATTAAGTGGTTACAAATATATAATCACAAAGATCGAGGGTTGTATAAGGTTTTAAGTGCCAATATAGGTATAGTATGTTAAGAAATGATAGAAAGATAATGTAATAGATAAAGAATATAATTACATATCCTCATCTATGTATGACCACATCAATAAAACATTTAGATATAAAATTAAATAAACGACAAGAGAGGTTAGATATATTTACTTTATTGAAGAAACCAATGTTGAAATAAATTCACTCAAAGTCAAAAACACATTATGAGAATTAATGTGGGGAACAAAAATTAATAGAAGAAGATCTCGAAAACCTCTAGATGAAAACACCAAAGGCTAGAAAAACCATGGTGAGTGCATCTCTTATGCTTGAATATCCTAAGTACACAATTATCCAAGTGTAAACTCCAAATAAGATAAGTAAGACCAAAGTTAAGACCTCTAAGTCTTTACACATAGATTTTTGGGAACTAGCGGACTAAATGAGTGATCAATGTGTGCTCGAATGACAATCATATATTACGTATAAATAGACATGATAAAATTTATAATTTATGTTAGTCATGTTGGTGTCCATTTTGATCCTCTATGATTTTGCCCTAATTTTCCTTTCACTCTGCACTTCTTGAAACATTTTCTACAGTTTTAATGGGTGAAATGAAGTTGTTGCCTCTGCTCCCATGCCTTAATTCATTTGAAAAATCATTTTCCATGCCTCATTTGTGAAGAAACACCCATGCATGCCTTGTTTGTGCCCTAATTTTTCCAAATTTGTGGGCTATGTCGTGTTTTCCCTCTTGCTTGATCGTGAAAAATCAAATTTATTCGTTTCATGCATATATTCCTTCAAAAACCCTTCCTATGGTTAAAACTTGCATAAAATCAACTTTCCCTTGTTTTTTGAGCAAAAATTCATCACTCATGAAGAAAAAATCAATTTTAGAGGTCACCGGAAAACTTTGTGTTTTTTTTTATGGTTGTCTGGTGTCATTTGACCGTCAAAATTAAGCTCAAAATTATCCTCGTACGTGGCTGCTTATGGTTGGACAAGGATCGGTGGGTTTCTCTGAAAAACTTAGTCATTTTTGGGCTTTGGGAAAAAATTCAAAATTCCCTCGTAACTCTGCGGGAGGACACATGTCATGTTCTTATGCGAAGGCAGAGTGGGAAGTCGATGGGGAACTTAGGAATTTTTGCCTTTTTGTAGAAGGGGAAAAAAGATAAGGAAAATTCCGCGGGTCTGAATTGGAGCAGGAGGTGGACACATGGCGGCGCGGTGGCAAAGCGGGGAAGTGCGAGGCCGCGGAAGGAAAAGGGAACTTTTTCCCTTTTGGTCAAAAAGGCCTAAGGTGAAATTTTGAAGCGTGGCCCCGTGGCCAATCTTAGGTGGACGCGTGTCCATAAAAAGGTCAGAGGGAAGTGTGGGCCGCGGAAGAAAATGGGGAATTTTCCCCTTTTTGGAAAAAAAGAGTTAAGACAAAGAATTAAGCCACGGGCCCATGAATGAGCCATAGGGAGACACGTGGCGGGCAGAGCGGGTCGAATGCCGGCCGGGAAGAAAAAGGGAAAATTTTCCTTTGGCTAAAAAAGGGAGTTAAAATGAGAATTGAGCCCATGGATTTTAGCGATAGAGAAAGCGACATGTGGTAAGGGAGAAAATTGGACACGTGGGCCCGCGGGGTAAAAGGTGAAAAATTTCTAAAATTCAAAAAAGTGTCAAAATGCACATAATTGGAGCGCAATCCCAATGGGAACCACCATGTGCCACGTGTCATCTGAAAAATTCAAGGGCGGAGGGGTGGAGAAAAAAGTCAAAATTTTCCATTTTTCCAAAAAATGTGGAAAAGTAAAAAATGAGCCCAATTTCTTTCCCAATTATAGTTTGACACATGGAGGGCCTAGATTGAAGGCGAAAGAGAAAATCAAGGGTAACTGTACATTTTCATTTTGGCCACCATTTTTCTCCAAGAAACTTGGAATTGCAAATTTTGCATTAATTTTTATCAATTTTTGGCGATTCCATGTCGTTTTGGCCTTCTAGGATCATTGGAATTGGTTTCATAACTCAATTTGCAGATTTGAGGTGTTTTTGAAACAATTTTTTTCCCTAATCCATCCAGACATGTGGAATGTCAAATTTGAAAGTTGCAGAGGTAGTTTTAAAAGGTGAAAAGGTGAAATGATGAGAGGAAAGGAATTTGCATGCCTTGATGATGAAAAACATGCCTCCAGGAAGGATAATGATCTAAATATTTGTAATGATTCAATCTTTTTAAAACACCTGACAACTCTCGTTGCAAATTTGTTAAATGTCATTTTCATCGAATCATGAGAAATGGTTGGAACAAACTTGATCCCTTGGCATATGCTTTGCTTGGAAAAGAAGGATCCAATGTGGCAAGAGATATATAATGCATTTTGGAGAAATGCACAAAGGGGGGAAGTTGAAAATCATGAGCAAATTCTGAGAGAAAGCTCATTTTTCTAAGAAACCCACCAAAGAACCAGGTCAATTTCTTCTATGTTGGATCTTCATGTATGTGATTTTGTTATGAGTGTATAGCCATCACACGGCTTTGAGTTTGTTTATGAAACTCTCCCTGTTGATGGATCTAACAAGCTTTTGAGTTAATCTATGTTTTTATGGGCAATATGATGTCTCATTATCATCTTAAATACCCGAAATAGTTTTCATTGTTCTTACTGCAATATTGCATTGAAAGTGTTTAGAAATCACACAGAATTTTATCCTTATTGATAGTTTAGTGGCATTTGCAGTTTTGTTTGTCAGAAGAGCTTTCATCTGGCATTGAAAACAAGTAGTTTAAAATCACTCCACCTTCATTTGTTGATTGGGATTGCTTGTAAGCCTTTGGGGGTACCTTAGGCGAGGTTTGATCAAGGATTTTTGTGTTTAATTGAGTTCATTGCTTCAAGATTTTGTGGTGAGTTCTCAAAGATTGTAGGCCATGAATTACTTGGAAAAATGACTCGAGAATGTTGGGGAGCATGAACACCATTTATCGTAGGTCGTGAATAAAATAGATCTACTTGAAAAGGATTTAGAAACTTTCAAGCTAATGTAATTCAAGGTGTAGTTCCAAATTCCACAACCTTTTCTTGTGTTCGATATGTGTGTATCCCGTTGGTTCATTAAATTAGGGATGTGCATACTGCACACACGAGCGGACTGATTTACTCTGCACTGTAATTGACCTTTATGTGTACATGGTTAGCCATCTTTCTTGTGTTGGATATCTAAAGGACTTCCTAAACATTATTTTATTTCATTTTTATGCTCGCTAAACCTGTTGTGGTTATGTGGAATTTCGTTCTTTGTGACTTTCAATCACTTATGAATAAAGGTGCATGAGTATTTCCAGCCTCGGTGCATTTTGATTTGGATCTGAAAAATGATGAAACCTAGTTCTTCTCTCCTTCATTTCTACTTGAAGTGGGAAGATGATGTGAGGTTAAAATGATTCTAAGAATGATTGATGGAAGTTATTATTTTTATTAAATGTGAAATCTTATTGAAAGCATGAGAATTTCTTATTGGGATGCAACAATGATTTGTGGTCTTGCGGGTTGTGAATGCAAATTGGATGGAGCTTCCGCATACCCCCATTTTGATTACTATCACGCATGGTTATCTTACCTCTTTCTTACATGATCTTATCATTTCTAGTTTTCCTATTATTAATGGTGTTGAGAATCAAATTTAAGAAGATAAATCTTTCAAAGTGAATTAAATGAGACATAACACCAAATAGCAAAAAAATTCACCTCTTTTCATACGTAACTAGAAAGGCTACTTGAATTTAAACCCATCTCCCGAATCACCTCCCGAGATGTTTGGACAACTTAGTTAATAGTATTGGATAACTGAATCTACCTACTTGATAAGTTGAAATTGAATTTTTGTTTGAACCTACCTCTTGATGACCTTCTGAAATGTTAATAAAACATATTTTTAATGACACACAAAACATCTCTTTAAACCATGTAATGGGTAAGTCAAACTTTGACCATGATCCTTGTCACGTGGAGTGTTACTCCAAACTATGGAATGACTTCAAATGTTTATCTCGACTATTTTTCATCATGCATTTAGGAGCCCAGTTGACCATTTTGTAGTTTTGGAGAGCTGCGAAAAGTTAAAAGTTCATTTAGTTTTGACCCACGATTTATGCCATGTGTTGAGAAATGGAATTATGCCTCCACATTCCTCTAGTATTTCTCTATGAAAATCAAATTCAACCATTAGTTTTGAGAAAATAACTTTTCAAGATAGTTTGGTAAGTGGGTTTTGTAGGCCTTTAGTCGTTTTGCAGCTTTGACAACCGACATTATTATGATAAGTAGCTTCGAAAGACATTCGTCGATTGAACCCTATTTTCTAGTTTTGAGTTTTGTCAGCTTCAAAGTGTTCCTTGTATATGGAGGATTAGGTGGGGATTGACACATTTTGTGTTTGAGTCTTTTATATTGGCTTTTGAATGTAAATTTTAGCCACTTTGACTAGTTTGGATGTTTTTCGTAAACTTGTGACAAAATGGGGAAAATATCATGGGACCTTATTCAAGTCAAATATCTATCAGGAAACTTGTAAACACTAACATATGATTGTATGGAACTTCCTTTTGATTCTTCTTTTGAGAAAATTGATTGTGGGAACATGGTATTTTCTCTCTCCTCTATATATGTCTCTAGTGTCGAAAATGAAATGTAACTACATATGCGTTTCTTGTTTTCTCCCATTGCATACAAAATGTTGTTTTCATTTTGAATGGAAAATTATAAAATCATGAAATTATGTTAGAGTGTAGGAAGGTTCCATGCTAGCTTTTGTGTTGACCATGTTGTTGTTGTAGGTATCATAGATAGGAGTAATCAATAACATGTTCAATATGTTGTGATGACATGTACCATTGACATGAATATATTGTATATTGTAAATAGTAACACTACTAATGAGGTTTTATAGAATGACATTGTTGTATTAGGAAAGAGAAATTATTATTGTTTTTGTAATGAAATGATAACCTTACTCGTATGGATATGTAGATGAGTTACATTTTCATGTGCACATTTTGGAGTTTGGATGTTAGTTGTGGGAAATGAAAAATGCAATAATCTTATTGTTGTATGATAATTTCAATAGTTCAACACTATTAAGGTTTTATTTTAACAAGATATTGGGATGGATCTAATTTAATAATAACTCTTGTGGTATGGAATGTCCCCTTGAGCTTTCCCTTGTTCCTTTGTTTCTATAGTGGGACAAAACACCTTAGTTAACTTTTAATCATGCTAGCTCTAAATGTTGATTGAGACTAGGTTCTTCCTTATGCTGAGATTATGGGTCTTGTTTTTCTTGACCTTCTTGTAAAAAGTGAACATTGTACCTTGTCCCTCCTTCACCCATGACCCATGGGAATGTCCCTTCTTTTCCCTCATGGCCAATTTGTCTCCTTCACAAGTAAGGAACTAAAATACTTGTTAATGATGCCAAACTCACATTGTGAAAGAACCCCTTTGGGACATTACTAAGCCTTAGGAATAAAAGTGTTACCTTGGCTAGTAATAACAAAATACCTTGGGATTTTTACAAAGGTCTTGTGAGATAAAGATGTTTGAACACTCTAAAATCGTCCCATAGTAGGGAATAGATCCGTTGCGTTAATTTGGACTGAATTAAACCTAGGACCATTAAGAGGTTTTCATGTGGACAAATTTTTGTAACTAAATCTTAGCAAATGAAATTGTTTTTGTAAGATGTTGGCCTAAGAGAAAGGTGAGAATTGAAACTTATTCCCTTAACTACTTGCTAAGTCTTCTTTTTTTTTACATTAAAGGTAAAATGAAATGTCCCATGCAAGAACATGTAATTCTAAAACACAAGCTCTTGCCTTGAACATGAATCATATGTGACTCGTGTGTAGCTTATAAACTCTTCCCATCAGTTATGATTTCAAGTTATACCGCAAGTATAAAGTCAAACTTGAGAATCTTACCCTTTAGTGTAATGCAAGTGGAAACCATGCTCATTCCCTTTAATTTTTGTTAATACAAGTAAAATGATTCGTTCCATGTGTAACATAGATTTTGAAAACAAGAATCCTATTTGGGAACAAGTGGAGTGCGATTCACATGCACTTCACGAATGATGCAAAATGAATAGTAAAAAAGTATAATGTCACTTTTGTGACATGAGAGAGGTGATATTTAAATCAAGGTAACAATATGGTTGTCTTAAAACAAATCTTCTATAGAAGGGATTAAAAATGTAAGTGAATGGGTTCCTAAGAGAAATTAAGAAATGTATTTTTTACAACTTTTAAATGTGATAAAACAAACTTCATGAACTATGAAGTGTGGTGATGCCTCACATTATTACCTCAAGAGAATCCTAACTCAAATAAAATGAAAATTGTATGAGACTAACACATGTGTAAATTGGAGAGTTTAGGGTGATTTAGATTGGAGTTTTTTTATTGAAAACCTCGTAAGGGGTTTGGTTGTGTCTTAAAATTACATGTAATTTCATCTATCTAGATTGTGTAGTTATATTGCGACATTAAGAGTTCAAATGTGGAAGAAAATTATTTATTAGATTTTAGTTTGTTAATTGTTTTCACGAGATGTCGGTATAGAAATACAAGAAAAATTGGATTTTTTATAATGTAATCAATCCATTTTATTAGGTTGAAATGAATATAAATTGCTCTATGCGATTTTAAGAATTAGATAGAACATGAGTTCTTATGAAAAACAAAACTTATGACGTGTAAATATATTAATAATGTCTCTAACCAAATACGATTATAGAAGTTGATTACACAAGGAACAAACAAAGTGTAGTTGAGTGAGTGAAATTTTATATAAAGAAGGAAAAATTAAATTTTCCCTATTTAAACTTAAGTTTATTTATGTTTTAACTCCACAATGTTATTTTCCTTATGAGATAATAGAGGAACAAAATGTAAAGAAAATATGCTTTAGGGAACATTATCCCTAGTTTAAGAATAGGTAATAGGAAGCTTATATGTGTTTAAAACTAAATCTAACTGAAAATGGAGTCACGTTAAACAATTGCAATAAATAATGATATCCAATAAGTTATACTCCTTATAGGATAAACGTTGAATGAAATGATCAATATGTATGCTTGTTAATGAGAACATAGGTCATTGTATGATAAATGTGTTTGAAATCAACGTTGTAAAAAAGTAATTTCCTTGGTAATGAAGAGGTAACCAATAAATAATGTTCTTGTAAAATTGTGTCTATCCTCAAGTTTCTCATGTGGGGTTGAGTTGTTGAATTGTGCTTATTATTTTGAGTAAGTTTGGAAAAGGTCTTATTCTTGTGTTATCCTATTATGGGTCCGTGTTTGTACAAGCATCTCATATGATATTGAATTATTCTAAGTGAGCCCATGTGCTTTTGTATAATATTAAACGAAAGATAAAAAAGTATCATAGTTTATTTTGTCTTGAGTTTTTGTCTTACATGTGTGGGAGTTACAATTGTTATATATGTTGACCTAAGATTATGATACTCCAAACTATATAGGAGATATAGGGTCCTAAAGCCTAGATAAATAATATGGTAGGTGCATCTAACTAGATCCCAATAGTAAGGTCATAGATCGATAATATAGAAATAAGGGAATTAAGTTGTTACAAATATATAATCACAAAGATCGAGGATTATATAAGGTTTTAAGTGCCAATATAGGTATAGTATGTTAAGAAATGATAGAAAGAGAATGTAATAGATAAATAATATAATTCCATATCCTCATCTATGTATGACCACATCAATAAAACATTTAGATATAAAATTAAATAAACGACAAGAGAGGTTAGATACACTTACTTTATTGAAGAAACCAATGCTGAAATAAATTCACTCAAAGTCAAAAACACATTATGAGAATTAATGTGGGGAACAAAAATTAATAGAAGAAGATCTTAGAAAACCTCTAGATGAAAACACCAAAGGCTAGGAAAACCATGGTGAGTGCATCTCCTATGCCCGAATATCCTAAGTACACAATTATCCAAGTGTAAACTCCAAATAAGATAAGTAAGACCAAAGTTAAGACCTCTAAGTCTTTACACATAGATTTTGGGAACTAGCAGACTAAATGAGTGATCAATGTGTGCTTGAATGAATATCATATATTACATATAAATAGACATATGATAAAATTTATAGTTTATGTTAGTCATGTTGGTGTCCATTTTGATCCTCCATGATTTTGCCCTAATTTTCCTTTCTCTCTGCACTTCTTGAAACATTTTCTACAGTTTTAATGGGTGAAATGAATTTGCTTCCTTTGCTCCCATGCCTTAATTCATTTGAAAAATCATTTTCCATGCCTCATTTGTGAAGAAACACCCATGCATGCCTTGTTTGTGCCCTAATTTTTCCAAATCTACGGGCTATGCCGTGTTTTCCCTCTTGCCTGATCGTGAAAAATCAAATTTGTTCGTTTCATGCATATATTCCTTCAAAAACCCTTCCCCATGGTTGAAACTTGCATAAAATCAACTTCCCCTTGTTTTTTGAGCAAAAAAATCCATCACCCACGAAGAAAAAATCAATTTTAGAGGTCACTGGAAAACTATGTGTTTTTTTACGGTCATACGAGTGTCATTTGACCATCAAAATTAAGCTCAAAATTATCCTCATATGTGGCCGCTTATGGTTGGACAAGGATTGGTGTGTTTCTCTGAAAAACTTAGTCATTTTTGGCTTTGGGAAAAATTCAAAATTCCCCCTACGACTCCGCATAAGGACACGTGTCATGCTCTTATGCGAAGGCGGAGTGGGAAGCCGATGGGGAACTTAGGCATTTTTTTCCTCTTTGGTGAAGGGGATAAAAGATGAGGAAAATCCTGCGGGTCCGAATTGGAGCAGGAGGTGGACACGTGGCGACGCGGTGGTAAAGTGGTGAGGTGCAGGCCATGGAAGGAAAAAGGAACTTTTTCTCTTTTGGTCAAAAAGGCCTAAGGTGAAATTTTGAAGTGTGGCCCCATGGCCAATCTTAGGTGGACGCATGTCCATAAAAATGTCATAGGGAAGTGTGGGCCATAGAAGAAAATGGGGAATTTTTCCCTTTTTGGAAAAAAGAGTTAAGACAAAGAATTAAGCCGTTTTGTATGTTATCTTGGTGAATGTTTTACATGCTGTTATAACTACTGGAATGAAGGCAAACATGTTAAGATAAACTCTGATCTTAAAAGAATGTGTTGCTAACTTGGATTCTTGCATGCTGTGATTTATTGTATAGGACAACAATTATTGTACTTGCGTGTTTGTTAATGTGACGACAAATTGTCGTATACTTGCTATACTCGTTATCGATTGACAAAGACACCTTGAATCAATTTCATTGATCCAAGTATGCTGAGGGCTTCTGGTGATTTCTGTATTGATTTACTCTTGAACCAAACCCGAGGTTGTTATGAACGCAGCAAATACGATTATCGCAGTATGAGCAGCTGGCACGTAAATGCCAACGACAGGGGTTCGATTCTTGAGCCCTGTACTGTCGAACTTGGAACCTCGTGAGGCAAGAAATGCCTGGACACGGGTGGCCTCGACACGTGATCCAAAGGACGGAACGTCCTGCTCTGCATTAACGTGAATGTCTGTAGGAAGGCAGGATGGAGGTTGGGTTAGGAGTTGATTAGTGTTAGTGGTTAGTATGAATTAAAAACCTAAACTAATCCTAAGTCCTAACATGCATCCTACACTACTATCCTAAGTGGATTTTTAAATTACAAAAAAAAAAGGGAAAATAAACCTAAGTTCTAATAACCTAAGGCTAAACTAAGACCTAGGTTGAACACTATATGCAACCTAAACTAATCCTAATCTAAAAGGGCGCGCAGACCCTTGGAAGGAGAGGATAAGGATGAGGGAAGGGCATTCATTAGCATTTAATAAAAAGTCCATACGTGGACAGCGCCAGTTTTGGCGGGGCAGGTAAGAAATGGAGGCATCTATTTGGAGATAGAGCCAAATTCGGTTTTGCATGGGAAATTTGAAAATTGAGTTCGCCAACTCAAGTTGGCGGTGGCGTGGGAAGCTAGGAAAAGGCAGAGCCTTAATTGCATTGATTGTTCTTGGTCCTCGCGACTACCACCTTGAAAGTGTATGAGGAAATTTTGTTTTCATTTGGTCGATTCGAGCCTTTGCAAAGTCAGCTTCCGCATTTGGTTTTTCTCGTCTGGTTCAATCAAACCACTCTTGAATTTGACACTGTTCTTGGAGATTTTTAAGGCTGTTGCTAAGCCTGAAGAAGAAAGGAGGCTTGGGAAGTTTGTGCTATCGCCGTGGAAGGAAATAACGCGGAAAACGAAGCTTTCTTCGAGTTCTGGAAAAGAGATTACAGGCATGTTAAGCCCTTCTCTTTAAAAATTCTTGCTTTGTTTAAGTGTCTCATTAAAACAACCCTGCTCTTGGGTTTTGATTTTGTGACTGTTGTCGAGTCGATTTGAATTGGGTTTCGTCGATTCTTGCTTCTTTTTTTTGGAAAATGATATGATGAATCGCTTCTCGTCAGCTTCGGTCTTGATTTGTTTTTGCACGAATCGAATCAGTTGAAATGAATTATCAGACGGTTGTGACAGTATGGTGGTTTGAAATAAGTATTCTCTTTCTCTGATCGTGTTGTTTGAAATTGGAATAGACTGTGTAATCGTTTCCTTATATGTGATCGTTTCTTTTTTGTTGTGTTGGGAACTGTCCTTGCATGTAAATGGAAGTAGAATACAGTTGTGAAGTGTTGCTATGACTTGGGTTCGTCGACCCTTGCTGTCATTTTTGGAAATGATAGGAAAATCGTTTCCCTGTTGCTGTGTTTATCTGTCTTGCACTTCTTTGAATGGAATACCTCCATGTTGTGTTGGTTGTTGACGTTAGACGGAGTTTCAAACTGGTTTTCTTGCAAAAAAAAATGATGATAAGGAACTGTACAGGTAGTGTTGGTCATCTTATTGCTGTATGATTGTCTTTTGTCACATGAACTTTGGTGATAAGATGGTGAAGGTTGTGTGCGCGGCTTGATGTCGTTTCTGTGCTAAAGTTTCATTGAGGGAAATAAGATCTTTTGTTTGTTTACTATCTCGCTTTTTTTCGGGATTTAAAGGCATGGCATTTCCTTTCGAATTCTAAGGAATGATTACTTCACTGTTTAAGTATTACATAAGGAGCTGGTAGACAGTGTGGGTTGTTTTCACTGCTGTGTGAATGATCTTTGTTATATGGGCTTTCGTGATATAATGGTACAGGATGTACGAGTTGTTTAAGGTCATTTCTATACTGAAACTTCTTTTGAAAAGGAAATAGTTTCTTTCTCTCTCTGCTGTGTTGATTATGATGAATACAACATTGTTTTTTTTTATGAGCATACGAATTGCCTTGGGGAAAGAAAAGATAACACGTTTTTGGTTGTTCTTTCCTTTCTTGCTTAAAAGAGATAAGACTTCTCTCTTCCTTTGCTGTTTCGGGATTATGAGGAAATGGTATCTTATATTTTAAAGGAATGGGCATTAAAATTTTATATGAATGTTCGTGAGAGTTGGAAAAAGGAATAGTTTTTCCTTCTGAACTCATAGAGAAATATATTGTTTCTTGCTAGGAAGGTATGATGATTAGTTGTGTTTATTAATGCTGATCGGTCCTTTAAGATCGAATTGTTTTGGTGATTATGACTTAATCTTGGATTGTTGTACAAAGAATAAATGCATAGAAAGTTAGTCTTGCTGTGTGGGTTGTCTTGACTGTACTAGATTCATGTATTGACACCCTGTACGGTTTACTTTGCTAAAGGTAATGACATCTGATTTTGCATTCTGGAGTTTTGCATACTATTATGAACTTGGAAAATGGACTGGTAGTAAATCATTTATCGAAGGGAATCCTTCTTCGCCTCTGTTCTAACTTGGTGAAATTCATATTCATGTGATTATTGACTTGCTTGTAGGTAACAACAATGAATAATATGTTATTTTGAACGGGATACGCTCACGTGATTAGGAAATCATGTGATTTATCGATCGTGCATGAACGTATAATCGTTTATCTGTTTATACAAAGTGAAAGAAATATGGTTTCTTTTAGTATGGTAAATATATGGTCTGCATCCTTATACTGTTTGATCTAGGATGAACATAAGGTGGTACTAACCTGTTTCGGATTTTCATATGAGCCTGATTCAAATGAAATATGAAAATGGATGATGAATTCTTCCTTGTTTTCGTTTAAAGCGGATTATAAATGAAATTATTCTTGCTGCTGGAAAGTGAATTCTGAATGGATTTTGTAAGTTTCACTCAATCATTATCTTGATTTGTCTCTTCGCTTGATTCCATTGTTAGGACAGTCCATGTGGAAAGAAATAGAGATATGGATGAATGACTTGGAAAAATAACCTTTTCTTCTTTCATTCAATTGAAAGTCAGAATTCGTGAATAATGAATTTTGTAGTGCTTAGATAGATGATGCATTGTTGTTCGCTTTCTTCTGCATGCTTGATTGCTTGAACTAATATGAAATAAACCGGAAAGTAATGGATTTACATTTCAGCTTAGTTTCATCCTTTGCATTTATTATTATTGAAAGGCGGAAAAGATAACAAAGGTGTTATATCAGCAAGTAAGCTATTTATATTTTTAACTTTAAAATATTGTGAATTAAGATTTGTAATTCGGTTATGTGGAAACAGGACAGCAGTTCTTTGGCTGATTGTGATGATATTTTGATAGCTCAGTTGTTATGCCGATCTTTCTTTTGTGCCTATTTCGTGATTGATGTTTTACCGTCGTTTCATAAAAGCAGGTTCTTTTATTGAGACAGCTTAGTCAAGCACCTTATTTTAAGGATAAGTGCTTAATATGCTCACCATCAATCGACCTGCAAATCATTTTGCAGATGGAATTTGATTTGAATGAAGACATGGCTGTTTTCTGATGCTTCTTGATTAGTGAAAGATGAATTGTAATTGTTGCTTTTATTCCTCTTCGAGGAATTGTGAAAAGAAGAAAATATATTCTTCTATCTATGAGTTGTATTGATGTTTTATGTAAACCATGCCCATCTAGTTGATTGGCAAATGTATGATTATGACATGAAATGTTGAATACAATTACAAGTGTGATATTTTAATAATTATATCAGCTTTGATATTGTTGACTAAATTGGAAATATAATGTTATTTCTTAATTTGGATTTGTTTCATTGTCCTCGATGGATGTTAAATGGAAACTGATCTCTATTCTTACCTACATGCAACTTTTAAGTTGAAAATGCAATTAGTTCATACTTGGGTAAAGATGAATTTTTAATTGACATTAAACAGGATTAGGAAGAATATGATTCCATAATCGAAAGGTATTCAGGATTAGCTTAGGAGCTAAGGAATATCAATTAACTTTGGAATAATCGAACTTCGCTTTCGAACTCCATTAATGATCTCGTGGGTTAAATTCAGAATAAAGGATATAGGATAAGTATATCCATAACTAATGGACCTTAACTATATAACGTTAAGGAGAACAAATGAATACATTTCTCGGAATTTAGACCTCGTATGAATGACGTCTAATAAGCTAGAATTCTGAATTTAGTTGCAGTTGGGAAAATCTTGGCTAAGTTTAATAGGTTAAACTTATCACGTCCGTCGGTACGGACTGCTTAATCCAATGATTAAGAAGAGAACCAAGTAGGGAAATGCAGCCCTTCGACACGAAGGAGAAGATGCATAGCAAGATAATGGACGGATTTAGTCCCTCTTAGCCCTATACAACCGTAAATTTGAAACGAGGATCAAGGGATCAACGTGGATGCTGAAAGTTGATTTTAATTATTAAATCGTATCCAAATCACTTGAGCAGGATGTGTGTTCTCGATGGGAGAATTCTGTAGGACATTGGCATACGCCAGCTTCCATACAAGAAGGTGTCTCCATGAAGACGGGGTCTTCATGACGACACAATGTCATAAATTGACATATCACTGCAATGCCCTCCCGAATTAAAACATCAAGAATACATAGGCTGAATGTGAAACTCTAGAAATAGGGGATAGGAGTATGATCTGGTATACGGAGTGACTCCGGAATACTAAAGATAACTAGACACACGGAGTCGTGGGGAAACGACACCGTATGTCTGCGTATCTTTAGTTACCAAGAGTGCCTTCCTATACCCGCTCATATTACTAGTTGAATCGGAAGTTTAAAACTGACCTTAAACGAAGAGGACTCGGTAGGAACCAGAAAGACCATTCTAGATAACAGTGAAGTGAGGTGAAGGACGTATTCCGCTGATGTGTATCACATCCAGAATATGATCATGCAAAGCATGTGAAAATCTTTGGCCAAAGTATCGCAATTGCTGGTCATGCGTTGTCCTTATCACTTAATTTAAGATGCAGATGTCGATGAATATCGCAATGAATGATATTCGATAGGCTTCTTAAATGGATCACTTCGATAACCGGAAACGGTTATGAGAACAGGTATATATAATATACTATGCATAAACGAACATGAAGGATCGGTTGTTGCCGAGTCATGAAATGAAGGATCGTTGAAACTCCGAGCCATGAAAATGGAAGATCGGCAGTTCCTCGAGTCATTTACAAAGAAAGATATAGAATCATGTATAAGATTGAATGGCATTGAATGTGTGTTCCATATTGTAAATATGCGAACAGGGAACATTCGTTTTAAAAGAAATTGTGTGATCCAAACTGTGTTGTTTGGGCAGAGAACAATTATTAAAACTTGAACGTGTGTTTGAATTTTTATAATTCATAACAGAGAACGTTATCAAAAAAAAAAAAAAAAATTTCCTTGTTCTGGTATCTTAAATGGGGATGTTACATCTTGGTATCGTGAGCTCAAGGTCGCAGCTCTCTTGACCTAATGAGTCCACGATATTAATAAGGTTTACATTTTCTTATCGAATGTAAAATGGTCGACAAGAGGGAATGCCGCGAATAACCCGTTACACAGGTGGAGAAGCAAAGAATCGCCCAAAAGCTGGATGAAATCCTTACTGCCCTACTTGATACGAGGGATCGTTTGACTGTACTGGAACAACAGTCAATGGGCAATGAAGAGGAGGAGAATGAAGCTGAAATAAATGATCACCGCTTCTCCGTGGGACAACATCAACGGAGGGAATCCGGTGTTGATGATAATAATGTAATTGCTCCTAATCCCCCTGAAAATAAAAGGGCAAGATTAGCAGCTGAACTTACAAATGATATAAAGAGAATAAGTCCTCCAAAGTTTGATGGAACAACCCTTGGGGACGGAGCTGAGAACTGGCTCAGTGAAATGGAGAAATACTTTGCAATAAGAAACTTCTCCGAAGAGACTAAAGCGATATGGGGAGCATATCAGCTTTCTCATGAAGCATCATCATGGTGGGACAACCGTAAGGTTGAGCTGAATATTGTCGAATCAGACATAACTTGGGATCAATTTAAGGGTTATTTTAGGCAACGATGGCTGCCTCAACTCTATTTTGATAGGAAAATGACTGAATTTCAGAATTGGTCGCAAGGAAGGCTATCGGTGACGGAATACTGGGAAGGGTTTACTAAACTCCTTAAGTATGTGCCAAACATCAAGTCGACGAGAAGTTCGTAATACGGAAATTCATAATGGGACTGAATCCCATCATCGGTGGCGAAGTGGATGTCCACGGCCCAACCACCATGGATGGAGTTGTCGAAAAGGCAATCAGACAGGAACAGAAATTGAGGGCAATATCTGCTCACAGGGAAGAGATAAGGAAGAAGATTCCCAATCCTTCTTCGTCTCTTGCACCAAAAAGGGGACCTTGGAAAAGGTTTGGTGTGAAAAACAAAATTGTTGTAGATAACAACAAGAAACCTGTGATGAACAGACCTATAAATAGTGTGCGGAACAGCTTCACAAAAGTTAATGGCATTGGACAGAAGTCCTATGGAAGCCAGAATGATAACTTCAAGGCTGGTAACAAATTTGAGCCTAGAAAAGGGCCAGCTGGAGGATGCTTCAACTGTGGAAAGGACCACTATGCGAATCACTGTCCTCTGAAGAAGGATGATCGCGACAACAGCATAGGATACACGCTGCAGTGGCTAATGCATGTGCGTGAAAAGCAAGTGACGCCCATAGAAGTTACGGGTAAGTTATTCGGTACACCTGTAGTTATACTTTTTGATACTGGAGCTACAGAATGTTTTATTTCTGCTAAACTTGCTATGAAATTAAAAAGAAAGGCTGCAAGAATGGATAAAACATGGACAGTGCATTATGGGAATAATGTTGTCCATACAAATAAATGTGCCTTTTTGGGGCAATTCTTGATCTGCCTGGTTTCTCCACCGAAGTTGACTTGTATGTCACTCCTCTAGGATCATATGATATCATTATTGAGTTAATCGTTGGCTGAACATAAGGCAAAGGTCGATCATTATGAAAAACAAATTGTTGCTTTTTGATGACCGCAGAAGCAAAGCAGTCATTCAAGGTGTAAACGGGAAGTCATAGCTTAGGAAACCGATGGCTATGCAACTAAAGAGGGCTAAAAATAGAGGCTGCACTTTGTATGTGGTAAAAGTGACGGAAAATGCGGAAGAGGATAATGATTTCATGGAAAGATATCCATTGTTGAGGGATTTCCGTGATGTGTTTCCGGAGGAATTGCCAGGTCTTCCGCCCAAACGTGAGTTTGACTTCGCAATAGAGATCAAACCAGGAACGGAACCCATATCTAAGGCACCTTATAGAATGACTACCATTGAATTGGTAGAGCTGAAGGCCCAGTTACAAGAACTTCTGACTAAGGGGCTGATAAGACCGAGCGTCTCACCTTGGGGAGCGCCGGTAATTTTTGTAAAGAAAAAGGATGGCACTTTGAGGCTATGCATTGATTACAGAATGCTGAACAAAGCAACTATTAAAAATCGATACCCACTTCCTAGGATTGATGATCTGTTTGATCGATGCGAGGAGCATCGCTTATTCAAAAATAGATCTCGCGATCGTGGTACCATCACCGAGAATAAAGGAAGAAGATATTCATAAAACAACTTTTAACGAGGTACGGCATTATGAGTTCACGGTGTTGCCTTTTGGGTGACTAATGCACCCGCCGCCTTCATGAATCTAATGAACAATATTTTTCAAGAATACTTAGACAAGTTTGTGCTTGTAGATTCTTAGATTTACATTCTTATATACTCTAAAATGTCGAAGAGCACCAAGAACATCTCAGATAGTGCCGGAAATCTTAAGAAAGAGGAAGTTGTATGGCAAACTATCCAAATGTTCCTTTTATGATGCAGATGCATTATTTGGGACACGTTATAAGCAAAAATGGGATAGCTGTTGACCCTTCAAAGATCACAACTATAACTGAGTGGCCTGCGCCTAAGAACGTGCACGAAGTGAGGAGCTTCATGGGCTTGGCTGGATATTATCGAAAGTTCGTTAAGGACTTTTCAAAAATTGCTGCCCCAATCACTTCGCTGCAAAAGAAAGAAAAGAAATTTGTCTGGATAGACAAATGTGAATCTGCCTTTAAAAAGTTAAAAGAACAAGCTTAACTACAAACACCTATTTTGACTGTACATCGATCCAAATGGAGATTTTATGGTTGAATCTGATGCCTCAGAGAAGGCCTTGGAGGTATTCTGTTACAGAATAACCATGTCATCGCTTATGAAAGCAGAAAACTTAAGTTACATGAACAGAACTATGCTCCACACGATCTTGAGCTCGCTGCCATTGTTCATGCACTTCAAATATGGAGGCATTACCTTTTAGGCAAGCCCTTTGAGTTAAAAATGACCATCTAGGGCTGAAGTATATTTTCACTCACCAAATCAAATGCAAGGCAACGAAGATGGTTAGAATTTCTATCTCAGTATGACTTCGATATAAGCTACATTAAGGGCAAGGAAAATCGGGTAGCAGATGCTTTGAGTCGAAGGAAGCATATCTCTGCTCTTATAACGTTAAGAACTCAGTTTAAGGATGAGGTGAAAGATGCCTTGAATCGATCCTTATTTCCAAAGAAGTCAAATCAGCACTTGCACGCACTCCAGGACGCCGTATAAGGGATTCCGCTTTTGATAATGAAGGAATTCTGAGGTTCGAAAACAGGGTGTATATACCTGTGGCAAATGACTTAAGAGGGAAATTGTTAACTCGAATTCCATAATTCACCTTTTCCTCTGACACCTGGCATTACAAAAATGCTCACCGATCTTAAGCAAAGCAATATTTCGAAGGGAATGAAAAAGGATGTGGCGAGTTTGTAACACACCGCTTGGAATGTCAAAGCGTGTTAAGGCGGAACATATGCACCCACCGCCGGATTATCAGATCCCCACAATATTCCGCAAAGATAAATGGCAAGTGATAACGATGGATTTCGCTCAAGGATTGCCTATGTCAAGAAATAAGCATGACATTATCCTCGTCAGAGTCGACAAATTGACCAAAGTGGCACACTTCATCACTTGGGTAATTTGAAGGACGATGCACCAAAGCAAGCAAGAAGATTTGTACATGAAATCTTCTGATTGCATGGAATACCGGAATTAATCATATCGATGAGATCCGAGGATGACATCAAGGTTTTGGCAAACGCTTAATGCGGCCTTGGGGACTAAATTGAACTTCGTTCTTCGCATATCATCCGAAAACGGATGGACAGACCGAGAGAGTTAATCGTGTTTTAGAGGACATGTTAAGGATGTATTGCATGGACCAACAAATAAATGGGAGGAATACCTTCCACTGGTAGAATTTGCTTACAATAACACCTATCATGCCTCTTTAAAAATGGCGCCTTTGAAGCATCAGATGGAAGAAAATGCGTAACCCCACACCGGGACAACATTGAGGACAGAGAGGTAATTGGGCCGAAATCCTTATGGAAATGGAACAAGCAAATCAAAATGATTCGGGAACATCTAAAGGAGGCTGCGCAATAGGCAAAAGAGCTATGCGAGACTTGAAGCGGGTCGACAGCATTATAAATCGGGAGAGAAGGTCTTTCTTCGGGTGAAGCCAAAAAGAGCTCAATAACTTTGGCAAGGCTCGCCAAGTTGTCACCACGTTACGTGGGACCTTTTGAAATTGTTGAAATAATCAACCCCGTAGCTTATCGCCTAGCATTACCTCCCGCTTTGTCTCAAATGCATGATGTTTTTCATATTTCTTTGCTTAAGAAATACGTGATGATTTATCACATGTGCTAAATTGAATTCCTCACAGTCCAAGACCCTCCAGGAATAATCGTGGTTAAGCCCATTCGAGTGCTTTGGGAACTCGCCAACAGATTTTGAGAAATCGCGAAGTGAACCAATGTAAGGTCCAAAGGGGACCAGCCAAATAAGAAAGTGCAACTTGGGAGAATCTCAAGAAATGAGATCTACTTTTCCACACTGTTTAATTGAATTTGAAATTCAAAGAACTCGATAATTCTACCAAATTTAGACAATTATTAGTCTATTGTACAGCTTGTCTTAAAACGCTGTTTTTAAGAGTGAATCTGCTTTGGTATGAACTTATGAATGAAAGGACAATAATCGAACTTTGTCCTAGAACTCCTTGATTTGTTTAAACCGATCATCGGACGATGATTCTTTAAGGAGGGAAGAATGTAACGCTCTGATTTTGTATGTTATCTTGGTGAATGTTTTACATACTGTTATAACTGCTGGAATGAAGGCAAACATGTTAAGATAAACTCTGATCTTAAAAGAATGTGTTGCTAACTTGGATTCTTGCATGCTGTGATTTATTGTATAGGACAACAATTATTGTACTTGCGTGTTTGCTAATGTGACGACAAATTGTCGTATACTTGCTATACTCTCGTTACTGATTGACAGCACACCTTGAATCAATTTCATTGATCCAAGTATGCTGAGGGCTTCTGGTGATTTCTGTATTGATTTACTCTTGAACCGAACCCGAGGTTGTTATGAACGTGCAACGCCTGATTACAGGTATGAGCAGCTGGCACGTAAATGCCAACGACAGGGGTTCGATTCTTGAGCCCTGTACTGTCGAACTTGGAACCTCGTGAGGCAAGAAATGCCTGGACACGGGTGGCCTTGACACGTGATCCAAAGGATGGAACGTCCTGCTCTGCATTAACGTGAATGTCAGTTGGGAGGTTGGGTTAGGGGTTGATTAGTGTTAGTGGTTAGTATGAATTAAAACCTAAACTAATCCTAAGTCCTAACATGCATCCTACACTACTATCCTAAGTGGATTTTTAAATTACAAAAAAAAAAGGGAAAATAAACCTAAGACCTAATAACCTAAGGCTAAACTAAGACCTAGGTTGAACACTATATGCAACCTAAACTAATCCTAATCTAAAAGGGCGCAGCACCCTGGAAGGAGAGGATAAGGATGAGGGAAGGGCATTCATTGGCATTTAATAAAAAGTCCATACGTGGACAACGCCGCTTTGGCAGGGGGGGAAGAAATGGAGGCATCTATTTGGAGATAGAGCCAAATTCGGTTTTGCATGGGAAATTTGAAAATTGAGTTCGCCAACTCAAGAGTGGCGGTGACGTGGGAAGCTAGGAAAAGGAAGAGCCTTAATTGCATTGATTGTTCTTGGTCCTCGTGACCAGTTCACCTTGGAAAGTGTATGAGGAATTTTGATTTTCATTTGTCGATTCGAGCCTTTGCAAAGTTGCTCTGCATTTGGTTTTTCTCGTCTCGTTCAAATGAACCACTCTTGAATTTGACACTGCTTCGAGATTTTTAAGGTCTGCTGCTAAGCTCAAGAAGAAAGGAGTGCCGGGAAGTTTGTGTTGGCTGTCATTGTGGAAGGAAATAACGCGGCAAACGAAGCTTTCTTCGAGTTCTGAAAAAAGATTACAGGCATGTTAAGCCCTTCTCTTTAAAAATTCTTGCTTTGTTTAAGTGTCTCATTAAAACAACCCTGCTCTTGGGTTTTGATTTTGTGACTGTTGTCGAGTCGATTTGAATTGGGTTTCGTCGATTCTTGCTTCTTTTTTTTTAGGAAAATGATATGATGAATCGTTTCTGGTTGCTCGGTCTTGATTTGTTTTTGCACGAATCGAAGTTGGAAATGAATTATCAGACGGGTTGTGATAGTATGGTGGTTTGAAATAAGTATTCTCTTTCTCTGATCGTGTTGTTTGAAATTGGAATAGACTGTGTAATCGTTTCCTTATATGTGATCGTTTCTTTGCTGTTGTGTTGGGAACTGTCCTTGCATGTAAATGGAAGTAGAATACAGTTGTGAAGTGTTGCTATGACTTGGGTTCGTCGACCCTTGCTGTCATTTTTGGAAATGATAGGAAAATCGTTTCCCTGTTGCTGTGTTTATCTGTCTTGCACTTCTTTGAATGGAATACCTCCATGCTGTGTTGGTTGTTGACGTTAGACGGAGTTTCGAACTGGTTTTCTTGCAAAAAAATGATGATAAGGAACTGTACAGGTAGTGTTGGTCATCTTATTGCTGTATGATTGTCTTTTGTCACATGAACTTTGGTGATAAGATGGTGAAGGTTGTGTGCGCGGCTTGATGTCGTTTCTGTGCTAAAGTTTCATTGAGGGAAATAAGATCTTTTGTTTGTTTACTATCTGCTGTTTCGGGATTTAAAGGCATGGCATTTCCTTTCGAATTCTAAGGAATGATTACTTCACTGTTTAAGTATTACATAAGGAGCTGGTAGACAGTGTGGGTTGTTTTCACTGCTGTGTGAATGATCTTTGTTATATGGGCTTTCGTGATATAATGGTACAGGATGTACGAGTTGCTTAAGGTCGTTTCTATACTGAAACATCTTTTGAAAAGGAAATAGTTTCTTTCTCTCTCTGTTGTGTTGATTATGATGAATACAACATTGTTTTTTTGTATGAGCATACGAATTGCCTTGGGGAAAGAAAAGATAACACGTTTTTGGCTGTTCTTTCCTTTCTTGCTTAAAAGAGATAAGACTTTTCTCTTCCTTCTGCTGTTTCGGGATTATGAGGAAATGGCATCTTGTATTTTAAAGGAATGGGCATTAGAATTTTTATGAATGTTCGTGAGAGTTGGAAAAGGAATAGTTTTTCCTTCTGAACTCATAGAGAAATATATTGTTTCTTGCTAGGAAGGTATGATGATTAGTTGTGTTTATTAATGCTGATCGGTCCTTTAAGATCGAACTGTTTTGGTGATTATGACTTAATCTTGGATTGCTGTACAAAGAATAAATGCATAGAAAGTTAGTCTTGTTGTGTGGGTTGTCTTGACTGTACTAGATTCATGTATTGACACCCTGTACGGTTTACTTTGCTAAAGGTAATGACATCTGATTTTGCATTCTGGAGTTCTGCATACTATTAGGAACTTGGAAAATGGACTGGGTAGAATCATTTATTGGAAGGGAATCCTTCTTCTGCCTGCTGTTCTAACTTGGTGAAATTCATATTCATGTGATTATTGGACTTGCTGTAGGTAACAACAATGAATAATATGTTATTTTGAATGGGATACGTTCACAGGATTAGGAAATCATGTGATTTATTGACTGCATGAACGTATAACTGTTTATCTGTTTAACTTACAGTGAAAGAAATATGGTTTCTTTTAGTATGGTAAATATATGGTCTGCATCCTTATACTGTTTGATCTAGGATGAACATAAGGTGGTACTAACCTGTTTCGATTTTCATATGAGCCTGATTCAAATGAAATATGAAAATGGATGATGAATTCTTCCTTGTTTTCGTTTAAAGCGGATTATAAATGAAATTATTCTTGCTGCCGGAAAGTGAATTCCGAATGGATTTTGTAAGTTTCACTCGAATCAAGTATCTTGATTTGTCTCTTCGCTTTGATTCCATTGTTAGATAGTCATGTGGAAAGAAATAGAGATATGGATGAATGACTTGGAAAAATAACCTTTTCTTCTTTCATTCAATTGGAAAGTCAGAATTCGTGAATAATGAATTTTGTAATAGAGAATATATGCATTGTTGTTCGCTTTCTGCTTAGATAGCTTGATGATACATGAACCGAAAGGAAAGTAATGGATTTACATTTCAGTTAGTTTCATCCTTTGCATTTATTGTTATTGAAAGGCGTGGAAAAGATAACAGTGTGTTATATCAGCAGTAAGCTATTTATATTTTTAACTGTGCAAATATTGTGAATTAAGATTTGTAACGGTTATGTGGAAACGGGACAAATAGTTCTTTGGCTGATTGTGATGATATTTTGATAGCTCAGTTGTTATGCTGATCTTTCTTTTGTGCCCATTTCGTGATTGATGTTTTACTGTCGTTTCATAAAAGCAGGGTTCTTTTATTGAGACAGCTTAGTCAAGCACCTTATTTTAAGGATAAGTGCTTAATATGCTCACCTTCATCAATCGACCTGCAAATCATTTTGCAGATGGAATTTGATTTGAATGAAGACATGGCTGTTTTCTGATGCTTCTTGATTAGCTGAAAGATGAATTGTAATTGTTGCTTTTATTCCTCTTCGAGGAATTGTGAAAAGAAGAAAATATATTCTTCTATCTATGAGTTGTATTGATGTTTTATGTAAACCATGCCCATCTAGTTGGATTGGCAAATGTACAGATTATGACATGAAATGTTGAATACAATTACAAGTGTGATATTTTAATAATTATATCAGTTTGATATTGTTGACTAAATTGGAAATATAATGTTATTTCTTAATTTGGATTTGTTTCATTGTCCTTGGATGGATGTTAAATGGAAACTGATCTCTATTCTTACCTACAATGCAACTTTTAAGTTGAAAATGCAATTAGTTCATACTTGGGTAAAGATGAATTTTTAATTGACATTAAACAGGATTAGGAAGAATATGATTCCATAATCGAAAGGTATTCAGGATTAGCTTAGGAGCTAAGGAATATCAATTAACTTTGGAATAATCGAACTTCGCTTTCGAACTCCATTAATGATCTCGTATGCTGAATTTAGAATAAAGGATATAGGATAAGTATATCCATAACTAATGGACCTTAACTATATGACGTTAAGGAGAACAAATGAATACATTTCTTGAATTTAGACCTCGTATGAATGACGCCTAATAAGCTAGAATTCTGAATTTAGTTAGCGCTTGAGAAAATCTTGGCTAAGTTTAATAGGTTAAACTTATCACGTCCGTCGGTACGGACCGCTTAATCCAATGATTAAGAAGAGAACCAAGTAGGGAAATGCAGCCCTTCGACACGAAGGAGAAGATGCATAGCAAGATAATGGACGGATTTAGTCCCTCTTAGCCCTATACAACTGTAACGGAAATGAGGATCAAGGGATCAACATGGATGCTGAAAGTTGATTTTAATTATTAAATCGTATCCAAATCACTTGAGCAGGATGTGTATTCTCGATGGGAGAATTCTCAGAGACATTGGCATACGCCAGCCTACAAAGAAGGTGTCTCCATGAAGACGGGGTCTTCATGACGACACAATGTCAGAAATGACATATTGCAATGCCCTCCCGAATTAAAACATCAAGAATACATAGGCTGAATGTGAAACTCGTAGCAGGGGATAGGAGTATGATCTGGTATACGGAGTGACTCCGGAATACTAAAGATAACTAGACACACGGAGTCATGGGGAAACGACACCGTATGTCTACGTATCTTTAGTTACCAGGAGTGCCTTCCTATACCCGTTCATATTACTAGTTGGAATTGGAAGTTTAAAACTGACCTTAAACGAAGAGGACTGGTAGGAACCAGGAAAGACCATTCTAGATAACAGGTGAAGTGAGGTGAAGGACGTATTCCGTTGATGTGTATCACATCCAGGAATATGATCATGCAAAGCATGTGAAAATATTTGGCCAAAGTATCGCAATTGCTGGTTGCGTTGTCCTTATCACTTAATTTAAGATGCAGGATGTCAGATGAATATCAGTAACAGATATTCAGATAGGCTTCTTAAATGGATCACTTCGATAACCGGAAACGGTTATGAGAATAGGTATATATAATATACTATGCATAAACGAACATGAAGGATCGGTTGTTGCCGAGTCATGAAATGAAGGATCGTTGAAACTCCGAGCCATGAAAATGGAAGATCGGCAGTTCCTCGAGTCATTTACAGCAGCATATAGAATCTGTTATAAGATTGAATGGCATTGAATGTGTGTTCCATATTGTAAATATGCGAATAGGGAACATTCGTTTTAAAAGAAATTGTGTGATCCAAACTGTGTTGTTTGGGCAGAGAACAATTATTAAAACTTGAACGTGTGTTTGAATTTTTATAATTCATAACAGAGAACGTTATCAAATTTTATTTTATTTTTTTCCTTGTTCTGGTATCTTAAATGGGATGTTAGTCAAAAATGAGCCCAATTTCTTTCCCAATTATAGTTTGACATGTGGAGGGCCTAGATTGAAGGAGAAAGAGAAAATCAAGGGTAATTGTACATTTTCATTTTTGGCCACCATTTTTGCTCTAGGAAACTTGGAATTACAAATTTTCATCAAATTTCATCAATTTTTTGGCGATTCCATGTCGTTTTGGCCTTCTAGGATCATTGGAATTGGTTTCATAACTCAATTTGTAGATTTGAGGTGTTTTTGAAACAAAGTTTTTTCCTAATCCATCCAGACATGTGAAATGTCAAATTTGAAAGTTGCAGAGGTAGTTTTAAAAGGTGAAAAGGTGAAATGATGAGAGGAAAGGCATTTGCATGCCTTGATGATGAAAAACATGCCTCCAAGAAAGATAATGATCTGAATATTTGTAATGATTCAGTCTTTTTAAAACACCAGAAACTCTCGTTGCAAATTTGTTAAATGTCATTTTTAGTGAATCATGAGAAATGGTTGTAAAAAACTTGATCCCTCAGCTTATTCTTTGTTTGGAAAAGAAGGATCCAATGTGGCAAGAGATATATAATGCATTTTGGAAAAATGTAGAAAGGGGGAGTTGAAAATCATGAGAAAATTCTGAGAGAAAGCTCATTTTTCTGAGAAACCCACCAAAGAACCAGTCAATTTCTTCTATGTTGGATCTTCATGTATGTGATTTAGTTACAAGTGTATAGCCATCACACAACTTTGAGATTGTTTATGAAACTCTCCCCTAATGAATCTAACAAGCTTTTAAGTTAATCTATGTTTTTTGGGAAATATGATGTCTCATTATCATCTTAAATACCTGTAAATAGTTTTCTTTATTCTTATTGCAATATTGCATTGAAAGTCTTTAGAAATCACACGAGAATCTCATCCTTATTGATAGCTTAGTGGAATTTGCAGTTTTTTTCTCTAAGAGCTTTCATCTAGCATTGAAAACAAGCAGCTTTTAAAATCACTCCACCTTCATTTGTTGATTGGGATAACTTGTAAGCCTTTAGGGGTACCTTAGGCGTGGTTTGATCAAGGATTTTTGTGTTTAATTGAGTTCATTGCTTCAAGATTTTGTGGTGAGTTCTCAAAGATTGTGTGAAGAGTACAACCTAGGCTTTCATTTATGCATCTTCTAGTTGAAAGAACATCCTGATTATTTGAAGCATTTTACCTGATAGTTGTTAAAGTGTTGTAGAGGTTGTCAAATATTTGATATATCGAAGTTTTTCTTATCAATACGCCACAAAAAAATCATCTGAATAACTAATCCTACCCATACTACCCCTGCATTGCATTGCGTGTCAACAAAAGAATCTAACCCATCTACAAAAATGCACAAAGCAAATCAGGATCATACAATTTCTTCAACAGCCTCAGCCTTGTCTTGAAAGCATTTCCATCATTTATTAGTGACAGCTCTATTGAGTTTGAATAATGGAAAATTGATCATGTTTTCCCAAGGCCATCTCCATACAATATGCACAAAGATAAGGATATCTCCACCTCCTTCAAAAACAGACGCTGCAATATAGGTTCTCTTACCTTGGTTGAAAGACACAATCTAAAATAGTGAGGGCTAGATCAAATCCTTTTAAAGTGCTATCCATCTCTCCACAAATCTGAGTACCGGTTAGATCACATCCCCAGCTACAAAATGACATATATCAAGATCTATCCGGCTTCAAGCTTCATGCCATACTTTTGATGCTACTCGGGACCGAAAAGGAGAACAAATCTGGGAACCAACACTTTTTTTCGACACTCATATCGGGGACATTATTCTATATTTCAAAGATTTCAGATCCTGATAATGCTTCTTGTGTGATTTATGTGCAATTACAAATCTAAGTATCATCTTCTCGATCGATTTATAAGATTGGAATGAAGAGTAGAGTTCTGAGTTTGATATTTTCTTAGTTCAATCTGATCCATGTGCATACATATTTGAGATATTTGAATGCATACCAAACCTTGGTAATGTCCCTTACAAATTTTGCATGCAAATAAATTGTTGAAGCATCATTTTATAATCAGATTTGTAAGATTGAGTGAAGATATAAGTTCTTTGCAAATTTTACTAGTTTCCAGCAGTTGTTGCACTTCATTTGCATTTGTGGTTGATAAATCCAAAGAAAGAAAGGTCTAATCTATAAAGTTTGGCAAGATTTTCAATGCTGATAGATATTTGACAGAGTATTTTAGTGCATTTGCACAACTAGGGTGAAAGTCCTTAGTGGTGACTCCATGTTGTTCTAATCTTGATAAAGTACCAGTGTCTTAACCTTTCTGTCATTTAATTTTGTGTTGCTAATCTCTATAAAACTGGAAGGAAGAAGATCTCTCTTCCTTAAAGAATCTGCTACGAAGTTGTTTACAAACTCAAGAAACTTAGAGTTGGAAAGGAGAAGAGTTTGGAAAGTTGTTAAAGGTTAGACATCAGGAAAAGATATATCCATAGGTGAGAGAGATCAACCTTTGGTAGAGGATTATCACTCTTCTTCAAGTGATTCTGATTCAAGCAATCCTCTCATAAACTTTTTTGACTCAGCTAGTGAAGGTCCTTCTACTGTACCTGGTAAGTTCCTTCTTCAATTTGCACCTGTGTGTTTCAATCCTAATAGAAATTTCCAAGAAAATCAGCATTTAGAGAATACCAATCTTGTGAATCACATTCTTGAGCCCCGAGGATCTTGCACTCCTCATCAACTTGTTTCACCTCCAAGATCACCTCCACCAAACAATATGGCTTAGCCTAGACCTCCATTTGTTGTTAACACCTTTGGTCCTATAGAATTTAGAGGAATGGATGGTTACCCAAATGCTGTCCCACAAGATGTCAGAAATAGATTGCCAAAATTCCAAGGTAACAATGTAATAACTAGTGATCAGCATCTCAAACTTTTTGTTAACATGATGGAAGATTTCGAGATAGAGTTTGAAGATGTGTATATTAAGTTGTTCATTCATACATTAGAAGAGGATGCTAGGGATTGGTACAAGGCTCTGCCTGATAATTCTATTGATTCATGGACTGAAATGAAGAATGCATTTAGATTGCAATATGGTGACAAGACTGATCCTAGATTTCTCTTGTCTGAATTTGAGAATATCAAGAAGAACCCCAATGAATTATTCCATGAATTTAACATAAGGTTTAAAAAAACTTTGAGAAGGCTTCCTGTTAATTTGAGGCCTTGTGATGAGTCTTGTTTAATCAAATATGTAGATGCATTTGATAAAAAGGCAGCCTATTACTTAAGAGACAAGAACCCTACCAATCTGAGACAAGATTTCACCATGGCACTTCAAATTGAAAACAATATCAAGGCTGTTGGGAAACCTCTCAAGAGAGATGGTGTAAAATTGATAAACCCTGATAAACTTCAAGCTAGCAAGGGTGCTGATTTAGAAGAGTTGAGAAGGGAATCGGGAAGACTTCACAAGGTCAACCAAGAGCACAAAACCATGACATATTTGCCAATCATTCTAGAGGTGATCAAAGGGAAGATGATAGAGGGAAAGGACCCATAGGGTCTGCAAATAGACATCCTCAAGCACGTGAAGGGAGAGTGTTACCTGATCCCTTAACTGCTAGGGTTGCTAATATTGAAGAAGTTGCTGATATTGATTGGTGTGATAGGTGTTTTTTACCCCATCCTCCATGTGAAGTGGACCAGAAAAAGAAGGTGTGGCTAATAATGATGATGGTGTTGATGATGATATTTTCATGGTGGGCTATTCTTTAAGCTCACAAGGAGGAGCAACATCTACTAAAGTAATAAGTGCTAGGACTACTGCAAATTTTTTGGATTGCATCAAATAGGTACAAGTATTTCTTCCCCCTCATACTCTTGAAGTTGATGTAGTGCAAGCTTTTGAAATTCCTAACAATGAATTTGAATACTTAAGATCTTTGATGATTAAGAAGTAAGATGGTGGTATTCCTTCGGAGGAAGATAGAAAATTGTTGATGAATGTTGTTGTAACTCAAGAGAAAGATTATAACACTAGAAGAAAATTTGTTAAAGGAGTTGGGCCTCAAGCCAAAACTAAAACACCCTTGCTCACAAGCATTCCCAAAGAAGTTCCTAGGAGAGAAACACTTGCCAAAATTTCTGCTGTCCCAAGAAAAATTACAGTCCTCCTCATGCCCAAGCTACCAAGAATCCCTTGCCATCAAATGAATCTTCTTGTCTCCCTTCCAATGCTTCTTTGCCAAAGAGTGTTCCCTATGACATAGCCCAAGTATTGATCCAAATCAAAGTGAGTGTTCCAATCATTGAGTTGCTTAGGATTCCTGAGCATAAGAAGAGAGCATTTGAGTACTTGGGTTGAAAGAGGAGAAGACTACTCCAAGCAAAAATATAAATGTTATTGAGACTCCTCCTCAAATCATTACTGACCTTGAAACACCACCAGTAGTAGAAGATCTTGGAGAGACACCTGAGGTATATTTGGGGACATCCTTGGTTGATTCCCAATTGAATGTTGATCCATTCTTCACCACTTTGATCATAAAGGATAGGCTACTTCACAATTGTATGCTTGATTCCAGAGTGCATCATGTAATGTCATGCCTCTAAAAGTCATGAATGAGTTAGATATCAAGGTGACAAAGGCCTATGGAAAATGTATCTGCCATGGACTCAAGAGAAGTGTCGGTTGTTGGTTATGTGAAGGGTTTGGTTGTGCAGCTTGCATCTTATCCTGGGAGGAATTTAAAATTGGATGTTGTGATTGTTGATTGACCTGCCAAGTGGGGTATGTTATTGTCAAGGAAGTGGGCTGCAAGTTTTGGAGGGAGTGTCCAAATGGATATTTCTTTTTCCACCATTCCCATTGAAGGCAGCCTTGTCAAGCTCTATGGAGAAAAGAAAATGTTGCATCTAATTGAGGACCCTAACAATGCTTCTTATGAAGTATTATTTGTTGATGTTGATGCTGATAATTTTATTGGTTTTGCTAATGGAAAAAAACACAAAATGGATCATTCAAAGTACCTTGAACAGGTATAATCTCCTTGACCTTGCTATTTTATGGAGCTTGCTCCAAATTTGGAAATGGTGCTAGTGTAATTCTGATTTCTCCTAGCTTGGAAGAATTTGTTTTTTCCTTCAAGCTTAATTTTGAATGTACTAACAACATTGCTGAGTATGAAGCCTTGTTGTTGGGTCTGAGAATTGCATGGAAGTATGGTGTCAAGGACATCATTACAAAGGGAGTTTCAGAGCTAGTTTTCAAACAAATAAGAAAACTGTATGCTACAAAAAATCGAGTGTATGAAGCAAAGATAAGCATGCGATTTGGGATCTAATTGAGATGTTTGATTCATTCAATATTGTGCACCATGATAGAAGTTTCAATTCGCTTCGACAAGTTGGCAATTTTGGGGTCAAGATTTGGATATTGCACCATTTCACCTTATTGTGAGTACAATGTTGAAGTGTTAACTAGGCCAGCTATCCATGACAACATCAAACATTGGCAAGTGTTTAATGATGATGCTCAAGTGCAAAGGTTCTTAAAAAATCAAGGTGAGTTTGTAGATTAGCATATTGATTGGGAACCAATGGTGTGTGTGTGATCGGGAAGAGAGACTTTGTTTGGAAAAGATATTATCCAATTGAAAACTAACACCATTCCTAGAGGCCTTGTTGCTCTTGAGTCTAATTTTAACAATGCTAATTGCATCATCAATAGAAACATGTCTGCCTTAAGGGATGTGGAAGAACATGACTTGGGAACAAAGGAAAAACCAAGGAGAGTTTGGTTGGGCAGCAGTTTGAACAAGGAAGAAAAATATTCCTACGTCCAATTGTTAAAAAAATATCAAGACTGCCTTTCCTGGTCATATTTAGAGCTGAAAGTATATAGAGAAGACTTGTTTCAGCATGAGATCTCTCTTGAAACAAAGGTCAAGCAATTTAGATAGAAGTAAAGGCCAATTAATCCACTCCTCTCCATGAAAATTCAAGATGAATTGAAGAAACTGAAAGAGGGAGGGATCATTCAGCCCACAAGGTATTCATCTTGGGTTGCAAACCTTGTGCCAGTCAGAAAGAAGAATGGAGATATCATACTTTGTGTAGACTTCAGAAATTTGAATAGAGCTTAATTAAAAGACAATTATCCTTTACCAAAAATGAAGAACATGCTGCAGTTAGTGACTGGATCTGAATTGTTGTCCACCTTGGATGGTTTCTCTAGCTACAATTAGGTTGTTGTCAAGGAGTCAGAAAGATTTAAAATTGCCTTTACCACTCCTTGGGGAACATATGTTTATGTGAGAATGCCTTTTGGTCTCATGAATGCTGGAGCTACCTTCCAAAGAGCAATGGATGTTGCTTTTCCTAGTTATATAAATGACTTCATTGCAATTTATCAGGATGATGTGACTGTATTTTCAAAGAGCGAAAGATCACTTGCATCATTTGGAAAGAATGTTAATCGGATGTAGAGAAGTTGGAATCTCTCTCAATCCAGAGAAGTGTCACTTTGGGGTGCAAAAGGCTAAGCTGATTGGTCATATTGTTTCAAAGGCTGGTGTCATGATTGATCTTGAGAGAATAGAAGCAATCAACAAGGTGCCAATTCCAAGAACGAAGAAGGGCATTCAATCTTTCTTTGGGAAAATCAAAATCATTAGAGGGTTTGTGTCTAATTTTGTTGAGTTGACTCTTCCTATCACATGCATGTTAAAGAAAGATCAAGTTATCAAATGGGAGGAGGCTACTATTCAAGCTTTTGAAGGGATCAAGGAAGCACTTAAACATGCACTTGTCTTGGCAGCTCCGAATTACAAGAAGCCTTTCCAAATCTTCTCCTTTGCCTTTGAAAATACTATTGCATCTGTTTTGCTCCAAAAGAATGAAAATGGGGTTGAGAGGCCTATTGCTTTCTTTAGCAAGAAGTACACAATCATGGAAAAACAAGAATTTTCCTTGGTGAAAGCAACAAAGGTTTTTAGGCCTTGTATTTTAAGTTCAAAAGTTTTTTCTTATGTTCCCCACACCATGGTAAAAGACATCTTATCAAAGATGGAGATCTCAAGTAAAAGATGTAGATGGGTGAACAAACTGTAGGAGTATGATATGGACATCCAAACCACAAAGTTGGTAAGAGGTTTGGGTCTTACTAAGCTTATGGCTAAGAGAAACTTGCAGATCAGGAAGTGAATGAGGTAGAGGAAGAAAGGGAAGATGTTTTTGGGAAATTGGTAAGTTACTGAGTGGTACAAGGACATAATATTTTACCTCAAACACCTTTGTTGTCCTGATCATTTAAATAAAAATCATAAAAGAGCCCTCAAGCTGGCCTCTCAAAAATACATCATCACTGAATTTGGGCTGACTTGGAAGAACCCTGAAGGTGTCCTCTTGAAATGTGTAACTGAAGATGAAGCTCCCGAAGTAATTGCTGATTTCCATGGGGAAGTTTGTGGAGGACACTTTGTTGGAAGGGTTACAACACAAAAATATTGAGAGCTGGTTATTGGTGGCCTACTCTCTTCAAATATACAACCATGCTAATTAGAAAATGTGAAAGCTACCAGTGTTTCTCTGGAAGAATGAAAGCTTCAGGCTCCCTTCCTTTGTAGCCTGTATCAATCAAATCTCCTTTCAAACAGTGGGGAATGGACTTCATTGGTGAGATTTCATATCCTTCTAGTGCTGGCCATAAGTGGATTCTTGTAGCCACTGATTATTTTACAAAGTGGGTAGAGGCAATCCCCACCAAGAAAGCAACACACCAAGTTGTTATGGACTTCTTGTTGAATAATATCATATGCAGATTTGGTGTGCCAGTCAAAATTGTGGTTGATAATGCCATGTGTTTCAAAGCTAAACCTTTGATGACAATGTGCAAGGAGTATGGAACCAATTTAACTTATTCTTCAAACTATAATCCCCAAGGAAATGGACAAGCTGAGTCTAGCAATAAGAATTTGTTGAAGATCATTAGAAGGACCTTGGAGTTGAACAAGAAAAAATGGGGTGAACAACTGAAATTTGTAGTTTGGGCCGATAGAATCACTACCAAGAGAGCTACTAGTAGTCCATTTGAGTTGGTGTATGGGAATCAAGCTCTACTACCCTTACATCTACAGTTATCTTCATTTCAGTTTTTTCAACAACTTGAGGATCAAGAGGTCAGTCCATATGAAGAAAGGATAAATCAGATTATGGAGCTAGATGAAGAGAGAAGAGCCTCCCATCAGAGGCATGTCAGATTTAGAGAGAAGTTGAAAAGATTGTTTGACACAAAGGTCACTCCTAAGGCCTTCAATATTGGAGATCTAGTTTTGTTGTGGGATAACATAAATGAAGATAAGGGAAAACATGGAAAATTTGATGCATTATGGATGGGCCCTTACTCCATTGATATCAGAATTGGTGAGAATACCTTTTTTCTCAAAGATTTAGATGGGGAATTGCTTGAACTTCCTATTAATGGTAGGCATCTAAAGCATTTCTTAGATTAATCCCCAAATTTGAGGTATGCACCAGCTTATACAGTGTATAGTGTTTGGTTTTTTGCTCTATTTTTTTGGTGTTTTATCGGTTTGTGGTTTGCCTTGCTATGTGGTAGCCATTTTTTGTCAGGTTCTCGGCTGGTTTTTGGTGATTTTTGGCTCATGACTCTGTTTCCCAATGGATTATTTTGGCACTTGGTCTACATTATTCTTGTGGCACTCACTGGGAGTGCCCATCCCCGAGTAGGAGCCGATGTTGGTGTCCATTTTGATCCTTTATGCTTTTGCCCTAATTTTCCTTTCACTCTACACTTCCTAAAACATTTTCTACAGTTTTAATGGGTGAAATGAAGTTGTTTCCTCTTCTCCCATGCCTTAATTCATTTGAAAATCATTTTCCATGCCTCATTTGTGAAGAAACACCCATGCATGCCTTGTTTGTGCCCTAATTTTTCCAAATCTGCTATGTCATGTTTTCCCTCTTGCCTGATTGTGAAAAATCAAATTTATTCATTTCATGCATATATGCCTTCAAAAACCCTTCCCATGGTCGAAACTTGCATAAAATCAACTTCCCCTTGTTTTTTGAGCAAAAAATCCATCACCCACGAAGAAAAAATCAATTTTAGAGGTCACTAGCAAACTCTGTGTTTTTTTACGGTCGTATGGGTGTCATTTGACTGTCAAAATTAAGCTCAAAATTCTCCTCATACGTGGCCACTTCTGGTTGGACAAGGATTGGCGGGTTTCTCTGAAAAACTTAGTCATTTTTGGGCTTTGGGAAAAATTCAAAATCCCCGTAACTGCTGGAAGGACACGTGTCATGTTCTTATGCAAAGGCGGAGTGGGAAGTTGGCGGGGAACTTAGGCATTTTTTTCCTTTTTAGTTAAGGAGAAAAAGAGGAGGAAAATCTCATGGGTCCGAATTGGAGCAGGAGGTGGACACGTGGTAGCGTGGTGGCAAAGTGGGGAGGTGTGGGCTGCGGAAGGAAAAATGAACTTTTTCCCTTTTGGTCAAAAAGGCATAAGGTGAAATTTCAAAGCGCGACCCCATGGCTAATCTCAAGTGGATGTGTGTCCACAAAAAGGTCAGAAGGAAGTGTGGGCCACGGAAGAAAATGTGGAATTTTTCCCTTTTTGGTAAAAAGAGTTAAGACAAAGAATTAAGTTGCAGACCCGCATATGAGCCATAGGGAGACACGTGGCAGGCAGAGTGGGTCGAAGACCTGGTGGAAGAAAAGGAAAAAAATTTCCTTTGGCTAAAAAAGGGAGTTAAAATGAGAATTGAGCCTGTGGATTTTAGCGATAGAGAAAGTGACACGTGGCAAGGGAGAAATTTGGAGGTGTGGGCCTAAGGGGAAAAAGTTTAAAATCATGAGCAAATTTTGAGAGAAAGCTCATTTTTCTGAAAAACCCACCAAAGAACCAAGTTAATTTCTTCTATGTTGGATCTTCATGTATGTGAGTTGGTTACAAGTGTATAGCCATCACACAGCTTTGAGATTGTTCATGAAACTCTCCCCTACTGATGAATCTAACAAGATTTTGAGTTAAATCTATGTTTTTCTGGGCAATATGATGTCTGTTATCATTTTAAATACCTACAAATAGTTTTCATTGTTCTTATTGTAATCTTGCATTGAAAGTCTTTAGAAATCACACAAAATCTCATCCTTATTGATAGTTTAGTGGCACTTGCAGTTTTGTTTGTCAGAAGAGCTTTCATCTGGCATTGAAAATATGTAGTTTAAAATCACTCCACTTTCATTTGTTGATTGGGCTTTCTAAGCCTTTAGGGGCACCTTAGGCATGGTTTGATAAAAGATTTTTGTGTTTAATTGAGTTCTTCACTTCAAGATTTTGTGGTTAGTTCTCAAAGATTGTGTGAAGAGTGTAACCTGGGCTTCCATTTGTGCACCTTTCCTGGTTGCAAGAACATCCTGATTATTTATAGCATTTTATCTGATAGTTGTTCAAGTATTGTAGAGGTTGTCAAAGATTTGATATATCTAAGTTTTTCTTGTCAATACCCCACCAAAAAATCATCTGAATAACTAATCCTACCCATACTACCCCTGCATTGCATTGTGTGTCAACAAAAGAATCTAACCCATCTACAAAAATGCACAAAGCAAATCAGGATCATACAATGTCTTCAACAGCCTCAACCTTGTCTTGAAAGCATTTCCATCATTTAGTAGTGACAGCTCTGTTGAGTTTGAATAATGGAAAATTGATCATGTTTTCCCAAGGCCATCTCCATACAATATGCACAGTATAAGGATATCTCCACCTCCTTCACAAAACAGAGGCTGCAATATAGGTTCTCTTACCTTGGTTGAAAGGCACAACCTAAAATAGTGAGGGTTAGATCAAATCCTTTCAAAGTGCTATCCATCTCTCCACAAATCTGAGTGCTAGTTAGATCACATCCCCGGCTACAAAATGACATATATCAAGATCTATCTGCCTTCAAGCTTCATGCCATATTTCTGATGTTGCTCAGACTGAAAAGGAGAACAAATTTGGGTACCAATAAGTCAATAGTATTAATTTTGGTTGAGGCCTTTAGTTGTGAAAAATTATTCACTTGATACTATTGATTATGGTCAATGATGTAGGATGGGGAAATTTACTCTCCTAACTATATCAAATATGGTTGACAACATTATATAGGAAAATTCCAAGTCATGGTAAAGATAAAAATCATCTCAAATTAAATGATGGAACCTCAAAAATTCTTAAAATGGGTGACATGAAGAAGGATCGTGTGTGTTAAAAGTAGGTGTGAGTGTTACTATAAGATGGTGACAAGGTGATGTTGTAGGAAGGGTATAAAATATAATTTTAGAAATAAAAACATGTGAAGTGTGTTATATCATAGTATATGTAAGGATCATTGATAGAAAAATAATTTCACACATATTTGAAAAAAATGAAATAACTAACAAGCATAAAAGTGCAATAAAAACTCGCATGAAACAATCCCAAGATTTCTTCAAATAGATTTCTTAGAATTGATCACAAATATATAGATGTACATATAATATAGTGAATTTATAACTCCTCCCTGATTAGTGGGTAAAGAGCCCAAAATAGAACTATAACTCAAACCCTTGACATAGTCAACCTAAGTGTAGCTCCCATTTAGCTAACAAATATGGCCGAGTGTAACTCATGTGACTAACTCCAAGTATAACTTTATTTTAAACCCACCTAAGATATGCTTAAGGGGATGTTAGTGTAGGATATTATACTAAAAATAGACACACATTTTCTCTAGCCATCTTTGATACCATATTGGAGTTTCTATAAGGATCGTTGATAGAAAAATAATTGTATAAGTAGTTGTAGAAATCGAAATAAATAACAAAAATTAAATTGCAAAAACTTGGTATGAATCAAAGCCAAGATTTGTCCAAATACATTACTTATAATTTATAACAAATTAATATGTACATATATGAAAGTGAATTTGTAACTCCTCCATGATTAAGGGAAAAAGAGACCAAAATAGAACTCAGTAACTCACACAATGACAAAGTGAAATTAAGAGTAACTCTCACTTTTCTAAAAAATATGGCCAAGTGTAAATCTTGTGACTAACTCCAAGTATAACTACAAAAGTAAGTAAAGTGAAAAATTATGTGTATAAACATGTCATATGTAGTATATGGTCATCATTGGATCACATAAAAGTTAGTTATAGGTGGTCACCGTATATAAGTACAATAGTAAATTCCACATACAAGGGATAAAATACTACCACACACAAAATAAATGTTAGTATGACCACCGGTTCAACCCTCAAATTAATAAATAAGTATATATTACTACTATATGATTAATGTTAAATGTATAAATGAATAATTATATCATTCACATTTGAATTAGAGAGTTATAAAATATGGTTTTAATGTAATATCATCCAATAAATTAGTTGAGGTGCAATTAGGGTTGAGAGACTACTTAGATAATTTAAAAGACAATATAGATGCATCATGAGTTGATCTAGGCGGTGTAAAGGTCTGATATAAGGTTCTCAAAAAGTAACTATAGATCTATGTCCCCAGGACCAACATGTAAAACATAATACAATTGTTTTGGCAATTCTATACATAAATAAAATTCTCATCCTTATTAATGATACACTCTTGGTTTTTTCAAGGCCTCTTTACCTTCATTTGCATAACATGTTGGTATATTTATATGTCCTATCATGCTCACATCTCCACTTGTATTTTAAAACACTAGCTTTATGTAATCATACTCAAGAAGAAATTATACGCGTTAATATGGTTATGATTTTTAGTTGGAATCACCTAGGTGGTTAACGCAAAATGATTCCGACCAAATTCTGCACTACATTTCAAACTAAACGTAGTTATCCTAGTGTATGTAAATTTGTGTATGCTATTATAAATTATTTTTCTTATGCTTTTCCCTCATACATCAACATAGATAGTGGGCTAGCTAGTATTGTTTTCCAATTGTAATCCTTTTATACATAAATAAGATGCTTAAATATCAAAAAAATATTCCTTATAATGTGCTCATGATATGTTCTAGGATAGGCCTTGATCCTCGCTATATGTTTTATAGGTACTTGACTTGATGATAAATGCTCTTAGATTTTTTTACATAGGAATCATTCATTATAGAATTTATACTTAGTGGCATGAAATTCCAACCAAAACCATAAGAGGCAATAGGAAATAAAAGTAATAAAATGGAATGATTGTAAAAAGGACCCAAAAGCATTGAAAGAGTAAATCAAAAATCTCCTAAATATCATTTTGAGATTTCAATTTAATTTGAAATCTCAAAAAAAGAACTAAGAAATTAAAACAATTGATACAAAAAGATAGAAATATCTATGCCATAATAGAGTAAAGTTAAAAAAACCTAATTAAGATGAAAAACTAGTTAATGAAGCCACATGAATATGTAGTCACAAAATCACACACTTACTACTATTATTATACCATTAAGTATGCTCTTTTATATATGGATCTTTCCTAAGAAAATTACTCACCGATAACCCATCCCCTTTTTGAGTCATCATTCTAGTTGGTCTTTGTTATAATTTCTCTTGCATAGTTATCACTCACTCACACAGCCCAGTTCATCAGTGTCTTAGGAGTCTTACCTCACAATACTCACTCAATGTCATATTTAGTCTTTGACTAGGGTGCCTAGAGGGGGATTAGGGTTCCTGGAGTGCCTTGTTCCTTCATTCTAGGCACCTTGGTCCCTGGTCACACTTGGTGTTAATTTAGACATTCAAGGCCAGTTTTACGATTTTCCCTCTCATCTCCCTAGTACTAGTCGGAATGCCAAGTCATTAGTGTTGAAATTTGAGCAATAGATACCTATATAAACACAACATACATACTATCTTATGGGCGTACTATTTATACTAAGGGCTAGCTATCTACATAGAGCAAGGGACTACATTTGGGCACTATTTTACATCACACACTGCATATGAAGGGGAGTTATTCTATTCCATCCACCATTTTTCATTTTATCTAGTTATTGCCCGCTATCTTGTTATCATTGGTGGTAGGGAATCCTAGGCACATCAAGGCATACATAATCACCCAAAACTACATTGGGTCTGAGATGTAGTGCAATGCTTAGTTATAAGACCATTATTATGGCCACTAAGGACAGTCTGACCCCTTCATTTGCATCTTTCTTTTTAAGGGTTTGATGCTTTGTATGGGGTTTTGCAGGTGATTTTTCATTCCAGGTTTATAGCGACATCACTAAGAAAGTGCAACTTTAACATGACAAAGGGATAAGTATTGCAAAAAACCTAACAACCATACCAAGACCAGATTTCAAGCTATTCCACAAACCAAGGAAACCATATTTTAGACCAAGATGCCCTAGGTTCCCTCATCCTTCCCTAGGTGCCCCAAAGTGTGGCCAAATTTTCCTCTCACGTAAATTACAATTTTCCGAGGTTGGTTGTGACACACTCTTCCACCAGCTCATCCCTCTATTCAGGTCCCAGATCAATGCGAGTTAATTTTAATTCAAATAAGTACATTTCCCCTATCATTTCATTTCATTTAAAATACCAAATAACTTACTTAGCATTTACATTTTGTTATATTTCATTTATTGCATTATTGTACTCTTAGATTCATAATAAAATTAATAGTTTATAGAATCATTTTGGTGAACCCATAGATTAGAATATTTTTTCCTAGGATCTACTACAACCCTAATGGATATGGATAACTCTTCTCTTTCTCACTCATCACACCTCATGTTAACATCAATCCAAATTATAATTAGGCCACTATACCTAAGCTCATGACTCTCTATAACAACCCTACTATGTTGGATGAGATTAACCAAAAAATCTTAGCGAAATGAATGCCATTTGCCTACTAGATTTTAAAATTCTACTATTTTCCATGTATCTAATGTGATGAGCTACACTCGTTATACACCATGTTATGTGGCTACCCATGATCCTCCTAAAATTTCTACATAAATTTTAGATGATTCTCTTATTGATTTCATGCTTGGTCTTGACGATAGTACACATGTGCATATTGATTCTCCTCTTATTCATGCCACTCCTATAGTTGTATCTCATGCTTATTCAATTTATGATACTACTTCTCATGATCCATCACAACTAGTTTGCATACTCTTTCATATTATGTTGATGATCTAATTGATGATATACTTAATGAAATTTTCATATATGAGTCTCTATATGATTTTGATGACACAATTGATAGTCATGATTCTACTACTTTACATACTGCTAAGTGTGAATCTCTTGCTCCATTTTCATCTTCTCCTAAGGTTATATCTAATACCGTGCATGCGTCATCTCCATCTATTAGTTCCTCTCCACCTACAACTTCACCTCCTAATATCACTCCATCTCCATCTATTTGTTCTTCTTCTCCTATCATAACATATACATATATTTTTCCATCTCCTATCATAATGCTAGTCCAACCACTTCTATAGATGTTTCATGTCCTACATCGCCTATAGCGTCTTCAACACCTACACCTAGTATGACCTTGACATCATAATATCCTTTATATCCTCTTGATATTCCTTTGATCACTCACAATGGAAACTTACAACCGCTTAACACATTATTTCCATCTTCTATTATTCCTTCATAGGATATTTTGTCTCTCATGCATGTTGTTGGGCACTTAAAATCCTGCGTCCAATCACTCACACTAGAAATCAAGGCCTATTATGCTTCCATTAATAATAATTCATTGCATGGAAACCCTACTCCTAAGAAGATTCATAACTCAACATTTCCTTAGGATTTTATCATGCCTACATTTTCATGTTTTAATGGTACTAGAAAACCTTACTTGCATCTCAAGTAGTACCGTATGGCTATGGATTCCTGTTTTAATGATTGATTATTGTTTAAGGCCTTTCGACATAGTCTTACCAATGATGTTTTACAATGGTATATTCATCTCCCATTTGGATCTATTAGAACTTATTATGACATGGAAGAAGCTTTTCTTGGTCACTTTATCATCAACAATGGCCGTACATTTACCTATGAATATCTACCTACTTTATGTCAACGCACAATAAAACCAAACATGGATTATATCTTATGATTAAATTATTGTATGCATTAATTAGTCTTCCAACCTATCGATTTAGAGAAGAAATTTATCTTTTTCATGGTTTGATTCCAAAACTAAAACAAATATTGCAATGCAACACATGTGAATCATTCAAATTTCTACGGTATAGAGTCATTGATTTGGAGCAAGACAATATTGCTACACATGTTATAGATCCTCCACCTATTGTTACTACTGCTACATCATCTAGTTCTTCTCCATTGCCATCCATTAAACATCCTACATGATGCTCTTATAAAGTGAGGGAGATGTAACTCCCCTCCTATTTCCATGTAGCTAACTTCGCTTTGAGAGCTTGAGTTGACCCACGTTAAGATTGAGTTCCTTTTCTAAGTGTTGGACTTATGATACAATCAATTCACAAAATGAAATAATAAAAATAATATTGGTAGTAACCTTGTAAATGTGCTTCCACAGACAAACCATGTAGTCCCTATAGAGTGTCTTCATATTTTTGAATGGTGTGGTGATGTCATTTTCATTTGCACTTTTTTTTAGCTTGAGATCACTTTTAAATTCTTGAGTTTGAAATGGTATAATATCAATAAATTTTGATCAAAATTATATAGTTTTTAAGATAATAATTAATATAATCCTATAATTTTGAAGTAAAAATAATTACGTGATTAAATTAGAGATTTAATGGGAACCGCCGAGGTTCTAGGTAGAGCGAAAACAAATTAGGATTTTTTAATAATGTTTTGGGAGCATAAACAATCTCCACCACCCTAAGCAGACCTCTCTCTCTTTGTGCCATAAAGTGGAGAGGACTTTGGTTAGATGTTGTTATTGCAATTTCTTGGTATGAATGCAAGAAAAAGGTGAAATCCCCCTATGGGCCTTACGTGGAAGTTCACACAAAGGGTATTCATGTGAAGGGGGTGTTCACCCTAACCCCCCAAAACCTTGCCATTCTCAATATATCACATAGGTTTTTGGAACAAGAAGTGGGACACACTATTGTGCTTCCACCCTTATGTATTTTTGTGATGGTTTATTGTTATGTTAGGAACATGTTATATATTGATATATGCATGGGGCATGTGTGTTGACTTCTATGATAAGTGGACTGTAATTTCCTTCACATGGTTGGGTAGGTTACCTCATTTTGAGTTTGCATCATGAAAATATGGTAAAATGGTGTCACGTAAAGTTGGTCGTGTTATGTTTTGGACCCTCTATGACATGATGTTATGTATTGTTGGATACCCTTTAAAAATAAAGAAAATTGAAATTCTTAACAAGTGAAAACATTTAAAACATTGAACAAGTGAATTGTGCAATGGGTAAATTGATTAAATTGTGAATACCCTTATGAGAAACACAAAAATGAATAGGTCTAGATGTGATTATTAAATTTGAATTAAATTAATTGTGGTATAAATAAATACAAATATTTACAAAACATTAAATAAATTGAGAAAATTTCTAAAACTTTGGTTGGCTTCCTTGTGGTCACATTTTAGAAACAAAGCACTTTTCCCTAAACAGAAATTTTTGCTGTCGACTTTCCTTTCTTAATTATTCTTATAGCTAATCTTGGCGTCAGTCACATCGAGAATGATGCTCTTATAAAGAGAGGGAGATGTAACTCCCCTCATATTTCCATGTAGCTAACTTCAGTTTTGAGAGCTTGAGTTGGCCCATGTTAAGGTTGAGTTCCTTTTCTAAGTGTTGGACTTATGATACAATCAATTCACAAAATGAAATAATAAAAATAATATTGGTAACCTTGTAAATGTGCTTCCACAGACAAACCATGTAGTCCCTATAGAGTGTCTTCATATTTTTGAATGGTGTGGTGGTGTCATTTTCATTTGCACTTTTTTTTAGCTTGAGATCACTTTTAAATTCTTGAGTTCGAAATAGTATAATATCAATAAATTTTGATCAAAATTATATAGTTTTTAAGATAATAATTAATATAATCCTTATAATTTTGAAGTAAAAATAATTACATAATTAAATTAGAGATTTAATGGGAACTCAAGCGAGGTTCTAAGTAGAGTACAAAGAAAAGGATTTTTAAATGTTTTGGGAGCATAAACAATCTCCACCACCCTAAGCAGCCTCTCTCTCTTTGTGCCATAAAGTGAAGAGGACTTTGGTTAGATGTTGTTATTGTAATTTCTTGGTATGAATGCAAGAAAAAGGTGAAATTAACAAGATGGACACATGTTATTTGTTGGTGAAATAATGACTATGCCTTATGAGGATACACCTAGCCCGAGTGGTGAATGAGATATATTTTTATTCATTGAAAATTTATACCTATATGCATTTATCATTTTGCTTGCATACGTACTTGTTATGCATGGGAAATTGGAAGGTCTAAATCCAAATTTTGCATCCTCACCATTTGTGTGAAGATGGGAGTTTTGGGACATGGTATGAACTACCATAAAAACATATTAGGAAGCAAATTTCTTTGTCAAGTAGTTGTAGTTGCTTGTTCCTTGCTAGACTTAGTTACTAGATGTGGAAAGCATAGACAGGAATGTGGATAACAAATGGTAGTAGGTTGTATCAAAGAAGGATTTGTTGAAGGGATCTTGGAACCGATCTCCAAGAAAAGGCACTGTATGTGTGATTTCAGATCCCATAGCCATTGCGGGCATCCTACAATTTTTTTGCCAAATACAAGTTAATTTACCTCTTTTCATACATAATTGGTTGTGTGGATGGTTTTTTTAGTGCTCACTAAATGTGGAAAAAAATGGAAGGGGGTGAATGCATAGGAATACTTACATGTAAGTGTGGGTGCTTAATGAGCACATGAATTACTTGGAAAAATGACTCGAATGTTGGGGAGCATGAACACCATTTATTGTAGGCCGTGAATAAAATAGATCTACTAAAAAGGATTTAGAAACTTCCAAGCTAATGTAATTCGAAGGTGTAGTTCCAAATTCCACAACCTTTTCTTGTGTTCGATATGTGTGTATCATGTTGGTTCATTAGATTAGGGATGTGCATACTGCACACATGAGCAGACTGATTTACTCTGTACTGCAATTCACCTTTATGTGTACATGGTTAGCCATATTTCTTGTGTTGATATCTAAAGGACTTCCTAAACATTATTTTATTTTATTTTTATGCTAGCTAAAACAAGTTGTGGTTATGTGGAATTTCATTCTTTGTGACTTTCGATCACTTATGAATAAAGGTGCATGAGTATTTCCAAATCGGTGCATTTTGATTTGGATCTAAAAAATGATGAAACTTAGTTCTTCTCTCCTTCATATCTACTTGAAGTGGGAAGGTGATGTGAGGTTAAAATGATTCTAAGAATGATTGATGGAAGTTATTATTTTTGTCAAATGTGAAATCTTATTGAAAGCATGAGAATTTCTTATTGGGATGCAACAACGATTTGTGGTCTTATGGGTTGTGAATGTAAATTGGATGGAGCTTATGCATACCCCCATTTTGATTACTATCACGCATGGTTATCTTACCTCTTTCTTACATGATCTTATCATTTCTAGTTTTCCTATTATTAATGGTGTTGAAAATCAAATTTAATAAGATAAATATTTCAGTGAATTAAATGAGACATAACACCAAATAGCAAAAAATTCACCTCTTTTCATACGTAACTAGAAAGACTACTTGAATTTAAACCCATCTCCTGAATCACCTCCTGAGATGTTTGGACAACTTAGTTAATAGTATTGGATAACTGAATCTACCTACTTGATAAGTTTAAATTGAATTTTTGTTTGAACCTACCTCTTGATGACCTTCTGAAATGTTAATAAAACATATTTTTAATGACACACAAAACATCTCTTTAAACCATGTAATGGGTAAGTCAAAATTTGACCGTGATCCTTGTCACGTGGAGTGTTACCCCAAACCATGGAATGACTTCAAATGTTTATCTCGACTATTTTTCATCATGCATTTAGGAGCCCAGTTGACCATTTCTTAGTTTTGGAGAACTGCGAAAAGTTAAAAGTTCAATTTAGTTTTGACCCACAATTTATGCCATGTGTTGAGAAATGGAATTATGCCTCCACATTCCTCTAGTATTTCTCTATGAAAATCAAATTCAACCATTAGTTTTGAGAAAATAACTTTTCAAGATAGTTTGGTAAGTGGGTTTTGTAGGCCTTTAGTCGTTTTGCGGTTTTGACAACCGACATTATTATGATAAGTAGCTTCGGAAAGACATTCGTCGATTGAACCCTATTTTCTAGTTTTGAGTTTTGTCAAACAAGGTGTTCCTTGTATATGGAGGATTAGGTGGGGATTGACACATTTTGTGTTTGAGTCTTTTATATTGGCTTTTGAATGTAAATTTTAGCCACTTTGACTAGTTTGGATGTTTTTTGTAAACTTGTAGCAAAATGGGGAAAATATCATGGGACCTTATTCAAGTAAAATATCTATCAGAAACTTGTAAACACTAACATATGATTGTATGGAACTTCCTTTTGATGCTTGTTTTGAGAAAATTGATTGTGGGAAAATGGTTTTTTCTCTCTCCTCTATATATGTCTCTAGTGTCGAAAATGAAATGTAACTACATATGCATTTCTTGTTTTCTCCCGTTGCATACAAAATGTTGTTTTCATTATGAATGGAAAATTATAAAATCATGAAATTATGCTAGATTGTAAGAAGGTTCCATGCTAGCTTTTTTGTTGACCATGTTGTTGTTGTAGAGTATCATAGATAGGAGTAATCAATAACATGCTCAATATGTTGTGATGACATGTACCATTGACCTGAATATATTGTATATTGTAAATAGTAACACTAGTAATGAGATTTTATAGAATGACATTGTTGAATTAGGAAAGAGAAATTATTATTGTTTTTGTAATGAATTGATAACCTTATTCGTATGGATATGTAGATGAGTTACATTTTCATGTGCACATTTTGGAGTTTGGATGTTAGTTGTGGGAAATGAAAAATGCAATAATCTTATTGTTGTATGATAATTTCAATAGTTCAACACTGTTAAGGTTTTATTTTAACAAGATATTGGGATGGATCTATTTTAATAATAACTCTTGTGGTATAAAATGTCCCCTTGAGCTTTCCCTTGTTCCTTTTTTTCTATAGTGGGACAAAACAACTTAGTTAACTTTTAATCATGCTAGCTCGAATGTTGATTGAGACCAGTTCTTCATAATGCTGAGATTATGGGTCTTACTTGTTGTTTCTTGACCTTCTTGTAAAAGGTGAACATTTTACCTTGTCCCTCCTTCACCCATGACCCATGAGAATGCCCCTTCTTTTCCCTCATGGATAATTTGTATCCTTCACAAGGAACTAAAATACTTGTTAATGATGCAAAACTCACATTGTGAAGGAACCCCTTTGGGACATGACTAAGCCTTAGGAATATAAGTGTTACCTTGGCTAGTAATAACAAAATCCCTTGGGATTTTTACAAAGGTCTTTTGAGAGAAAGATGTTTAAACACTCTAACATTGTCCCATAGTAGGGAATAGATCCCTTGCATTAATTTGGACTGAATTAAACCCAAGACCATTAAGAGGTTTTCATGTGGACAAATTTTGGTAACGAAATCTTAGAAAATGATATTTTTTTGTAAGATGTTGGCCTAAGAGAAAGGTGAGAATTGAAACTTATTCCCTTAACTACTTGTTAAGTCTTGTTATATTTTACATTAAAATTAAAATGAAATGTCTCATGCGTGAACATGTAATTCTAAAACAAAAGCTCTTGCCTTGAACATGAATCATGTGTGGCTTGTGTGTAGCTTATAAACTCTTCCCATCGATTATGACTTCAAGTTTTACCGCAAGTATAAAGTCAAACTTGAGAATCTTACCCTTTAGTGTAATGCAAGTGGAAACCATGCTCATTCCCTTTAATTTTTGTTAATACAAGTAAAATGATTCGTTCCATGTGTAACATAGATTTTGAAAACAAGAATCCTATTTCGGAACAAGTGGAGTGCGATTCACATGCATTTCACGAATGATGCAAAATGAATAGTAAAAAGGTATAATGCCACTTTTGTGACATGAGAGAGGTGATATTTAAATCAAGGTAACAATATGGTTGTCTTAAAACAAATCTTCTATAGAAGGGATTAAAAATGTAAGTGAATGGGTTCCTAAGAGAAATTAAGAAATGTATTTTTTACAACTTTTAAATGTGATAAAACAGACTTGATGAACTATGAAGTGTGGTGATGCCTCACATTATTACCTCCAGAGAATCCTAACTCAAATAAAATGCAAATTGTATGAGACTAACACATGTGTAAATTGGAGATTTTAGGGTGATTTAGATTGGAGTTTTTATTGAAAAACCTCGTAAGGGGTTTGGTTGTGTCTTAAAATTACATGTAATTTCATCTATCTAGATTGTGTAGTTATATTGCGACATTAAGAGTTCAAATGTGGAAGAAAATTATTTATTAGATTTTAGTTTGTTAATTGTTTTCACGAGATGTCGGTATAGAAATACAAGAAAAATTGGAGTTTTCTTTATAAATGTAATCAATCCATTTTATTAGGTTGGAAATGAATATAAATTGCTCTATGCGATTTTAAGAATTAGATAGAACATGAGTTCTTATGAAAAACAAAACTTATGACGTGTAAATATTAATAATGTCTCTAACCAAATACTGATTATAGAAGTTGATTACACAAGGAACAAACAAAGTGTAGTTGAGTGAGTGAAATTTTATATAAAGAAGGAAAAATTAAATTTTCCCTATTTAAACTTAAGGTTATTTATGTTTTAACTCCACAATGTTATTTTCCTTATGAGATAATAGTGGAACAAAATGTAAAGAAAATATGCTTTAGGGAACATTATCCCTAGTTTAAGAACGAGTAATAGGAGGCTTGTATGTGTTTACAACTAAATCTAACGAAAATGGAGTCACGTTAAACAATTGCAATAAATAATGATATCCAATAAGTTATACTCCTTATAGGATAAACATTTAATGAAATGATCAATATGTATGCTTGTTAATGAGAACATAGGTCATTGTATGATAAATGTGTTTCAAATCAACGTTGTAAAAAAGTAATTTCCTTGGTAATGAAGAGGTAACCAATAAATACATGTGCTTGTAAAATTATGTCTATCCTCAAGTTTCTCATGTGGGGTTGAGTTGTTGAATTGTGCTTATTATTTTGAGTAAGTTTGGAAATGGTCTTATTCTTGCATTATCCTATTGTGGGTTCGTGTTTGTACAAGTGTCTCATATGATATGGAATTATTCTAAGTGAGCCCATGTCTTTGTCGTATAATAGTAAACAAAAGATAAAAAAGTATCATAGTTTATTTTGTCTTGATTTTTGTCTTACATGTGTGGGAGTTACAATTGTTATATATGTTGACCTAAGAATATGATACTCCAAACTATATAGGAGATATAGGGTCCTAAAGCCTAGATAAATAATATGGTAGGTGCATCTAGCTAGATCCCAATAGTAAGGTCATAAATCGGATAATATAGAAATAAGGGAATTAAGTGGTTACAAATATATAATTACAAAGATCGAGGTTGTATAAGGTTTTAAGTGCCAATATAGGTATAGTATGTTAAGAAATGATAGAAAGATAATGTAATAGATAAAGAATATAATTCCATATCCTCATCTATGTATGACCACATCAATAAAATATTTAGATATAAAATTAAATAAACGACAAGAGAGGTTAGATATATTTACTTTATTGAAGAAACCAATGTTGAAATAAATTCACTCAAAGTCAAAAACACATTATGAGAATTAATGTGGGGAACAAAAATTAATAGAAGAAGATCTCGAAAAACCTCTAGATGAAAACACCAAAGGCTAGGAAAACCATGGTGAGTGTATCTCCGTGCTTGAATATCCTAAGTACACAATTATCCAAGTGTAAACTCCAAATAAGATAAGTAAGACCAAAGTTAAGACCTCTAAGTCTTTACACATAGATTTTTGGGAACTAGCAGACTAAATGAGTGATCAATGTGTGCTCGAATGAATATCATATATTACGTATAAATAGACATATGATAAAATTTATAGTTTATGTTAGTCATGTTGGTGTCCATTTTGATCCTCTATGCTTTTGCCCTAATTTTCCTTTCACTCTGCACTTCTTGAAACATTTTCTACAGTTTTAATGGGTGAAATGAAGTTGTTGCCTCTGCTCCCATGCCTTAATTCATTTGAAAAATCATTTTCCATGCCTCATTTGTGAAGAAACACCCATGCATGCCTTGTTTGTGCCCTAATTTTTCCAAATTTGTGGGCTATGTCATGTTTTCCCTCTTGCCTAATCGTGAAAAATCAAATTTGTTCGTTTCATGCATATATGCCTTCAAAAACCCTTCCCCATGGTTAAAACTTGCATAAAATCAACTTCCCTTGTTTTTGAGCAAAAAATTCATCACTCACGAAGAAAAAATCAATTTTAGAGGTCACTTTGGAAAACTTTGTGTTTTTTACGGTTGTACGGGTGTCATTTGACCGTCAAAATTAAGCTCAAAATTATCCTCATACGTGGTTGCTTATGGTTGGACAAGGATCGGTGGGTTTCTCTGAAAAACTTAGTCATTTTTGGGCTTTGGGAAAAAATTCAAAATTCCCCCCACAACTCTGCGGGAGGACATGTGTCATGTTCTTATGCGAAGGTGGAGTGGGAAGCCGATGGGGAACTTAGGCATTTTTGCCTTTTTGGCGAAGGGGAAAAAGATGAGGAAAAGCCCACGGGTCTGAATTGGAGAAGGAGGTGGACACATGGCGGCGCGGTGGCAAAGCAGGGAGGTGCGGTGCGGAAGGAAAAGGGAACTTTTTCCCTTTTGGTCAAAAAGGCCTAAGGTGAAATTTTGAAGCGTGGCCCCGTGGCCAATCTTAGGTGGACACGTGTCCATAAAAAGGTCAGAGGGAAGTGTGGGCCGTGGAAGAAAATGGGGAATTTTTCCCTTTTTGGAAAAAAAGAGTTAAGACAAAGAATTAAGCCGCGGGCCCATGAATGAGCCATAGGGAGACACGTGGCGGGCAGAGCGGGTCGGCGGCCGGTGGAAGAAAAAGGGAAAATTTTCCTTTGGCTAAAAAAGGGAGTTAAAATGAGAATTGAGCCCGCGGATTTTAGCGATAGAGAAAGCGACACGTGGCAAGGGAGAAAATTGGAGGTGTGGGCCCGCGGGGCAAAAGGTGAAAAATTTCCAAAATTCAAAAAGGGTCAAAATGCACAGAATTGGAGCGCAATCCCAATGGGACCCACCATGTGCCACGTGTCATCACCAAAATTCAAGGGCGTAGGGGTGGAGAAAAATTCAAAATTTTCCATTTTTCCAAAAAATGTGGAAAAGTAAAAATGAGCCCAATTTCTTTCCCAATTATAGTTTGACACGTGGAGGGCCTAGATTGAAGGCGAAAGAGAAAATCAAGGGTAACTATACATTTTCATTTTGGCCACCATTTTTTCTCCAGAAACTTGGAATTGCAAATTTTGCATTAATTTTCATCAAATTTTTGGCAATTCCATGTTGTTTTGGCCTTTTAGGATCACTTTGGAATTGGTTTCATAACTCAATTTGCAAATTTGAAGTGTTTTTGAAACAATTTTTTTCCTAATCCATCCAGACATGTGAAATGTCAAATTTGAAAGTTACAGAGGTAGTTTTAAAAGGTGAAAAGGTGAAATGATGAGAGGAAAGGCATTTGCATGCCTTGATGATGAAAAACATGCCTCCAAGAAGGATAATAATCTAAATATTTGTAATGATTCAGTCTTTTTAAAACACCTGACAACTCTCGTTGCAAATTTTTTAAATGTCATTTTCATTGAATCATGAGAAATGGTTGTAACAAACTTGATCCCTTGGCATATGCTTTGCTTGGAAAAGAAGGATCCAATGTGGCAAGAGATATATAATGCATTTTGGAAAAATACACAAAGGGGGGGGGGAAGTTGAAAATCATGAGCAAATTCTAAGAGAAAGCTCATTTTTCTGAGAAACCCACCAAAGAACCAGGTCAATTTCTTCTATGTTGGATTTTCTTATAAGTGTATAGCCATCACACAGCTTTGAGATTGTTCATGAAACTCTCCCCTGTTGATGAATCTAATAAGCTTTTGAGTTAATCTATGTTTTTCTAGGCAATATGATGTTTGTTATCATTTTAAATACCTGCAAATAGTTTTCATTGTTCTTGTTGCAATCTTGCATTGAAAGTCTTTAGAAATCACATAGAATTTTATCCTTATTGATAGTTTAGTGGCATTTGTAGTTTTGTTTGTCGAAGAGCTTTCATCGGCATTGAAAGCAAGCGCTTTAAAATCACTCCACCTTCATTTGTTGATTGGGATTGCTTGTAAGCCTTTGGGGTACCTTAGGCGCGGTTTGATCAAGGATTTTTGTTTTAATTGAGTTCATTGCTTCAAGATTTTGTGGAGAGTTATCAAAGATTGTGTGAAGAGTGCAACTGGGCTTCCATTTATGCATCTTCTTGTTGAAAGAACATCCCGATTATTTGAAGCATTTCTAACGTATTGTAGAGGTTGTCAAAGATTTGATATATCCAAGTTTGTCTTATCAATACCCCACAAAAAAATCATCTAAATAACTAATCCTACCCATACTACCCCTGCATTGCATTGTGTGTCAACAAAATAATCTAACCCATCTACAAAAATGCACAAAGCAAATCAGGATCATACAATGTCTTCATAGCCTCAGCCTTGTCTTGAAAACATTTCCATCATTTAGTAGTGAAAGCTCTATTGAGTTTGAATAATGGAAAATTGATCATGTTTTCCCAAGGCCATCTCCATACAATATGCACAGTATAAGGATATCTCCACCTCCTTCACAAAATAGAGGCTGCAATATAGGTTCTCTTACCTTGGTTAAAAGGCACAACCTAAAATAGTGAGGGTTAGATCAAATCATTTTAAAGTGCTATCCATCTCTCCACAAATCTGAGTACCAGGTAGATCACATCCCTGGCTACAAAATGACATATATCAAGATCTATCTTCCTTCAAGCTTCATGTGATACTTCTGATGCTACTCAGACTGAAAAGGAGAACAAATTTGGGTACCAACACTTTCTGGCACCGTTATCGGGGAAATTATTCTCAGTATTTCAGATCCATGATAATGCTTCTTTTGTGATTTATGTGTAATTACGAATCTGAGTATTATCTTCTGATCATATTTATAAGATTGGAATGAAGAGTAGAGTTCTAAGTTTGATATTCTCTTAGTTTAATCTGATCCATGTGCATACATATTTGAGATATTTGAATGCATACCAAACCTTGGTAATGTCCCTTACAAATTCTGCATGTAAATACATTGTTGAAGCATCATTTTATAATCAGATTTGTAAGGATTGAGTGAAGATATAAGTTCTTCTTGCAAATTTTATCAATTTCCAGCAGTTTTTGCACTTCATTTGCATTTGTGGTTGATAAATTCAAAGAAAGAAAGGTCTGATCTATAAAGTTTGGCAAGATTTTCAATGCTGATAGATATTTGACAGAGTATTTTAGTGCATTTACACAACTAGGGTGAAAGTCCTTAGTGGCAACTCCATGTTGTTCTGATCTTGATAAAGTACCAGTGTCTTAATCTTTCTGTCATTTACTTTTGTGTTGCTAATCTCTACAAAACTGGAAGAAAGAAGATCTCTCTTCCTTAAAGAATCTGCTAAGAAGTTGTTTAGAGATTCAAGAAACTTAGAGTTGGAAAGGAGAAGAGTTTGGAAAGTTGTTAAAGGTCAGACATCAGGAAAAGATATATCCATAGGTGAGAGAGATCAGCCTTTGGTAGAGGATTATCACTCTTCTTAAAGTGAATCTGATTTAAGCAATCCTCTCATAAACTTGTTTGAATCAGCTAGTGAAGGTCCTTCTGCTGTACCTAGTAAGTTCCTTCTTCAATCCATACCTGTGTGTTTCAATCCTAATAAAAATTTCCAAGAAAATTAGCATTTAGAGAATACCAGTCTTGTGAATCACATTCTTGAGCCCCGAGGATCTTACACTCCTCATCAGCTTGGTTGACCTCCAAGATCACTCCGCACAAAACAATATGGCTCAGCCTAGACCTCCATTTGTTGTTAGCACACTTGCATGTGTGTCTATTATTGTAAAGGCGCATGGCTATTTTCAGCATTCAACCTATTTTGGGAATTATGTAAGTAGTGAAGGTCAAGTCTCCACCCTTATAAATATGTAGTGATCTGCGTAGTATAAGATGACTGGATATAAGTTATTGTGAATTTATGCTGCCAGATCTGATGCGCGCATGAGCTTATGATACTATTTATTGTAAGAAGCTTCTGTGTATTTACTGTGTTTAATATAATGGAGTGTATTAGATGAATCAAGGTGTTAAACATGAGTATAACTGGTTCTTGCATGGTTGAATTCATTATGGTCCCTCGGATCTAGATCTAGAATATGCTATGTAGAATGTTATGTTATTTATGGATCTGAATGCATTAAGTCTTCATCATGCTAACATCCTACACAAACAACCCTAAAGAGGGGCATGGTACCTTTGCACACTTTGGGTGAGTGCTCAGTCTAGGCTAAGTGATGTGCCAAAGTGCGTCTGGATTATTTCTTGTAAATTCTAGGTGCATCAATGGTTATAAAAGTGATATGTGAATGTTAAGGATATTAACCCCCTTGCTAATGAATGTTTGAGTTGGTTTTCATTTATAAATTGTCAAGTACTAAAGTGTTGTGATGATTTAGTAAATTTATATATATATATATATATGTATATATGTATGTATGTATGTATGTATGCATGTATACATACATATATATAGTTATGTATATACAAATACACACACACACCCACACACACATACCAACACACACACATGTTTTGTTGATGAATGCCATGATAATGCTCATTAGACCAATTAAGATAGGAATTGTGGACCTTAGTTTGGGTGGATACGTGGCATTGTGATGCCCCACCATGCGAGTTGGTTGGTTTGTAAGTTTATTAAACTTAGGTTATAACCTAAGTTACATGGCCTATTGGTAGTGGATGTTAAATGAGGTTTATGGTTTAACTAGTCATTTGAAAGCCACGACGTGGAATAGAAATTAAGAGGTTCTGTGAAAGTTTAATATGCCTTGGGAAATGGAAAATTCCTTAAAAATCTAAGGCATACATTGAATGCATAGTTTGATTTTCTTTTTTTTTTTTGTTTTGAGAGCTCTACTGTGGGATATGCATGGAGTTATTGGAGGAAATCAAATTTGAGTGACTATTGAATACAAATTCATGGCTATTAATCACTAGTAATCATGGCATTTTTACTAGATAAATACACTATTAAAAGAAAACATATTGTTTGGAGTTTCAACTTGGAAGATTGCAGATTAGGGGGAGGCGAGAAATACATGCATGAGTTTTTGTAGTCTTACTCTTGCTATTATTTTGATGATATAATTGAATTAATTTTTGACTCTGTTTTATTATTTGAAATATGAATATGTTTTTTTGGGGTTTTGGTTTCTTTATGATATATGGAAAATAAGATTTACAACTCTTTTTGAACTTTTATGTTATCATTTTGAATATGGGTTTGGGTTTGGAATGTTATGTAGAATTTGATGAATAAAGATGTTTTATTTTTTATCATTATATGAGAGATCTAGGAAAAATGAGATAATATGTGAGATACAAATCATTTGATAGTTTTGTAGTTCTTATTAGAGAATTGTTGTTATTATTTCTTCTCTAAACATGTTTTTATTGTGTCATTATGAGGAATATGGAAATGACTACTTATTAGGTATTGATCAATATGTGAAACAACTGGAAAGAAAATACATTATTGGTTTTGGTAATATTAAATCTAGAAAATGATAAAATGGTTGAGTAAAATAAAAAAACTTGTTTTGGGTACAACTATTTCTTAGAGCATTGTTGTTATTCTTTTAATGGTTACACTTTGGTCTTGGGTTTTGGTTTATTGTGCGTGATCTCAAAAAATAAATGATAATTTTTGTAAAAAAATAAATGATAAGTTTTACATCTATTTTTAGTGAGTTGATGTTATCACTATTTCCCTAAACTCGTTTTTGGATTTGGGTTTTGATGATTTCAAAAATGAAATAAGCATTTAGTTCTTTTAGAGCCCTTCATTGAGAATTGATGTTATTATTCAATATTATTGATATTTCTAGAGAATTGATGTTTTCATTCTTAATTTGATATGAATAAATGGTAAAGATAATAGACGATGTGTGCATGGATTAAGTAGGTTTTGGGGTTTTGTTTTATAACCAGGTTCAAATTTGGGGAAAAATTGTTTTAAAATCATGGATTATTTATTTGTTGTTTCTTAAAATCCTCGCATAGAATTGTCGAGTTAATCAATTATGTTTTGTGTAGGTTTTAAGACATATGAAATACAACTGCAAGGAGTTATGGGTTTATTGTTGATCATTTATTTCTATTTTGGAATAGTTAAATAATTTTTCAGTTTCAAACTACCAGTGTTTTGTTAATTGGAAACTTGAAAGGGTGAAGGTTATAGAAAATGTAAATTTGTATCTTTTAGTTGATTGTTGCTTCAATTTTTAGAAGAGGAAATAAAGGAACACCATTCAAATCCATTATTTTTGCATTAGTAATGAAAATGGCATTTTATTATAGTATGTAAATATTTATGTTTGTGATGAGTCTTTGGAATACCACTCTCAATTTATATATGCACAATGGATTGCATCTATAATAGCAAAGCATGACTATTTTGAAGTTATTTGGCAAAAATTGTGAGTTATTACATTTTTAATTTCTATTTGGTGATGCAGTATATGTTCCATTATTGTATAAATGTCTAAGTTATATTAGGTAGGTTGTATACAGTAATAATGGACATTATGTTTTATATAATTATGAAGTCTCATTATGATATGTTATAAGTAGATTTCATAAAAGAAACTATGAATTTTATGATTATAATTTATTGATTAAGAATAATCTTAGCAATCTCTTATTGTGTTATTTCATTATAAATACATGATAGAATAAGAGTACATGAACGCATGTCAGGTCCTATGAACTAACCCATATCTATCTCTCTCCTACAATTTTGCAGGAAAAGCTGACATACTAGAAGTAACTATTTGGATTATTTTTCGTGATTTTTTTACGTCATGAGTTTATTTAGAAGTAAATTTGAAAGGATTATTTGTAATCAATTATTTTATTCAATTAAAATATCATCACATATTAAAAGGGAATATGATCGAATCCACTCTTATTGTTGATTGTTATAAATCATTACTAATGATGACTAGGATATTTGTCCCTTATTTTAATTATGGTCTTAAGACTTATCTTTCTAAATTGGAAATGTAGATATTTTACTTATATAACTGATTTAATAATCAAGCTAATTTTTGTACACACAAAATCATGCACTTTGGATAATTATCTAGCCATGGTTGCATACTACTATTCATTTGATTCCTAAGTAAGAAAAGTACTAATTAACCCATATCTTTGGCCACCTTTATGTTTTTTGTTGCCATTTTTGGTCTTGCACCCTTACTTGTTCATTTTGCCTTTTTATATCTGGGCATTTATCATCCCGGACAACAATGCTCAACCAAGATGCCAATGTCAAGCACCCCCATCTCCTCTAGGCACCCTTGAACTCATTATATTTTGTTCACATATTTTGGGTCCTTTCTATCCATTTGAGCATCTTATATTTTTGGTAGTAGGCATTTTTGGGGTTAATTATGAAATTCAAGCAAGGGAATTATATTAATATAAATTTATGTGATCATAATAAAGGACCAAGCACTAAGAATTATTTATCACCACCTAAGGTTGCGTCCATCAAGAATCTAAGATCTCCATTACATCCATCTATCACCATCCAAAGGACACAAGGGACAGTTATTCTACATACACTTCATAGGAGGGAAGTTCATTTTATTGCATGCACACATCTATTACATTTATTTACATCTAGCTTACTTGCTTGCTATCAAGTACGACATGCATAAGAGCCACCTAGGGCATGATTCTGCACACACACATAACTAAATTGGATATGAGATGTAGTATAGTATACATTTGTAAGATCACCATTGTGATAGATGAGGACAGTTTGACCCCTCATTCTGCATATTCCTTTTTTAGGATTTGATGACTATTTGAGGGTTTTATAGGTCACAGTTTCATTGCAGATTTCTAGTAACATTAGTGATAATTGTGTGACCTCATAAAGACTAAAGGTGAACAACAATGAATACCGTAAAACCACTAAGAGGAGGTTTTTTGATGATTTCCATGCCTAGGGAGCCCACAGGTGCACCCATCCCTCTTTAGGTGCCCTAGTTTAGGCAAATCATCACTCACACAATTTTCTCGAGGCTTTGTGTGAAGATCTTGCCTCTTTGTTCATTTAGTCATCACTTCTTCAGCATAAACCAGATTAATTGAAAAATAACGAAGTCATCTTACCTCCTCTTTGCATTTAAGGTTTCATCCTTTCTTACTTAGCTTGCTTGGCTTAATTTATATACTTAATTGTTTATTCATTTTCTACTACAATAGCAATCGAGATTACGCACATAAATTCACATTTTAGCTTAATCATTTTGGTGAACATGTCATCACCAATCCAGCACTATGATAATTCTTCACCAAGAACTCCTCGTGCTATGATTATTTACTAATGCATAGCTTTTAGTTTGGTGGATGAAATCTGGAAACACAACAACAAACATAACACAAGAATACCATAGACTATGATAAGAAGGAATGATGATAAATCTGAAATATCAGTGTAAATTATAATATCAACATGAAATTGTTACAATCTCACCCATGAGGTACTTCAAGTGTTACTGACTTCACTTGCCTTCCAATAATAACTATGGAAGAAACTTCACAATTACACCTCTTAATGGCTTCTTTAACACACCTTCAAAATGATGGCTTCCTTTACACACTTACTCATACAATATTTCTCACTACTTCCTTCTATGCTAAATGAGGGGGGTGGCCTCTCTATTTGTAGAACTTCCAGGCTTATCGATCTTATCTCTAAGATAAGATAAGAAATCTACTCGACGAATCATATTCCATACCGTAACTCTTATCTATACATGTAAGCGTATCTTTTAAGATAAGATAAACCTTATCATTTCACATGGGTTCCACATTCTTAGAATTTTTCAAATAAAATACATAAAATATTTATGACCTCACTCCTTGTTCTTATTACCAATATAATATTTCTAATTCCTAATCATGTAGACCCTACTTCTCTACTTAGTCCAACTTTGACATTTTAACATTACCGGATCACTTACGACAAATATTTACTTTTTACCACAACATTCCTATTGTACTTTTGACTATTACCATACTATACATTATTGGAGGCATCGTACTGGTAGTGCCATTATATTCTATCGGACGCTACTACTAATTATACTTAATAACATCCTATTCCTAATACATACATTAATGAAATAGAAATTACGGAGGAAAATTTTAGTGTCGACATCTTCTCCCTTCCTAGCTTCTACTCCATCCTCGAGTAGATTATTCTAGTGCTTAGAAAGTCTTCAACTTTTCGTGGTTGACCCATTTTATAATGGGAGTGCCATCCAATTCCTCCAGTCGGTATGTACCATTTTCATGCACAACTGCTATTTTGTAGGGCCCCATCCATTTTGGAAGAAATTTTCTCTGTCTTCTTTTTTTGTATCTCAAATCATATACTAGGACCAAGTCATTCACATGAAATGGAGACCAACGGATATTTTGATCAAAGTATTCCGTCTACTTCATTTTCTTCCTATAGCTTGTATCCTTCACTATTTCCCTCATTTACTCTAGCAAATGAAGATGTACCAACCTTTCTTTTACTGAATCACTTTCATCCATCCTTTCATTTTTCATAATTCTCACAGTGGCAATATCAAACTCAATAGGAAGAACTAGATCGATGCCATAAGCCAATTGAAATGGAGAGTATCCTGTTGCTAACTTTGATGTTTCCCTAAATGCCCATAATGTTGCATGAATCCTTTTATCCCACTTATGTACTTCGCAAGGCTGCATCTTTTGCTAGAATTTGACACAACACAAAATTTGTTCGTTCCACCTGTCTATTTGTGCTTGGCTTGTATGTTGTTGCCTTCCTGTGCTTAATAGAAAACTTATTGACTAGGGATTCTACCACCTCATTAATGAAGTGGCTTCCTTGATCTGTTATAATTTCTAATGGACAACCAAATCTGGTGACAATGCGTTCATATATGAACCTTGCCACTTCATCCATGGAAGTTGTTTTCAATGGCCTAGCTTCAACCCACTTGGTTAAATAATCTGTGGCAACTACAATATACTTATTTTGGTGTGGGGTAGTTGGAAGTGGACCTACAATGTCTATTCCCCACTTTTTAAAGGGACCAAGTGGAAGAATAGGGCATAATGGAGATGATGAAGTCTTACGGTTACCATGTGTTTGACAAATATCACATGTCTTACAATAATTATAACAATCTTTAAAAAGAGTGGGCCAGTGATAACCTGCATCCAAGATCCTTCTTGCTTTAAGTTATCTAGAGAAGTTACCTCCACATGTACCATTGTGGAATTATTTTATCAACTCCTTCCCTTGATCACGTCCAACTACCCTCTTGTACTATCCATCAGGTCCTATTCAAAATAATACTCCATGCAGAATAGAATATGGATGACTGGCTTGAGTAATCTTCCTCTTAGTCTTTGCATTGGCACCATCAAGAAAATTGAAATCATTCAGATAATTCTAAATATCTATGTATTCACTAGGGATTGTGTCAAGGGATAACAATGTTACATCTAGGAAATCATCATCATCACAAGATGAACCTAAACCATCATAGGCTCGAGAGAGTGCATCTGCATTGACATGCTTCTTTCTTGGCCTATCTATAATATCAAATTCAAATTCTTGTAGCAAAATTATCCATCTTGCTATCCTCCCTGATGGGTTAGGCTTATTTACAATATATTTTAGAGCCTGATGATCTGTTACAACTATAAATTTCTACCCTAGCAAGTAATTTCTAAACTTCTTTACAACAAAAATGATAGCTAGAGCCTCTTTTTCAATTACAGTATAATTTACCTCAACACTGCTCATTTGTCTGCTCCCAAAGTAAACTGGATGTTCATTCCCATTTTCATCCTTTTGGCTCAGAGTACTTCCTAGTGCTACATCTGAGGCATCAGTGTACACAATGAATGGCTTGCTCCAATCTAGATTCTTTAAAATAGGTGAAGACACCAGGATTCCTTCAGTTGTTCAAAAGCTTCATGCGCCTTATTTCGAGTTCATAAGTAACATCCTTCTTCAAGAATTGAGTTAGTGGCTATGTAATCTTTGAGAAATTCTCGATGAACCTTCTATAGTAACCCACATGGCCTAAAAATGATCTCAACTTACTTCTATTAATAGAAAATGGTAACTCTTTGATTTTGAAACTTTATTAGGATCAAGTACCAATACCATCTCTAGATACAACATGCCCTAACAAAACACCTTTAGAACATCCAAAGACACACTCTTTAGGTTTTAGTGAGGCTTGTGCTTCATCTAACCTTTGAAATGTTATCTCCATCTCGGTGCGGTAGTCCATCTTGCTCTTATAGATGCAAAAATCATCCAGAAATACTCGATGAAGTTCCCAATGTAGGGTTACAACACCATATTCATCAAGCACCTGGAATGTTTCCGAGCATTACACAACCCAAAAGGCATAACTCTATAAGCAAATGTTCCCTAAGGAGTGGTGAACGTGGTCTTCACCGATCTTTCTCTCGCTATATGAACTTGGTTGTATCTCGCTATATCCATCAACAAAACTATAGCACTCTGGCGGCCAGCCTACTTTGTCTAAAATCTGATCCGATAATGGAAGAGGGTAATGATCCTTCTTTGTTGCCTTATTGAGCTTCCTATAATCAACACAAATGTGTAGCTTCCCATTCTTTTTATTGAGATCATAATGGAGAAACCCATTCTAAATTCTCCATGCAACAAATATGAATCCTGCATCAAGTAACTTATCTATTTCTTCTTTTACAATCTTGGAAAAATTAGGATTCATTCTATATGGCATTTACTTTATGGGCTTAGCACCATCTACCAGCTCAATAGAATGTTCTACCAAACTTACTTGACAGAGTTCTTCGTAATCAAAAGTGAATATGTGTATCTACCTTTGAAAGAGCTGGAGGTAGGATTCATTCTCATTCTCCATCACAACATCACCAATCTTTATTTGTTGGAGACGATCATCAATTTCTTCTTTAGATAATTTTATGGGTTCATGAGTCAGTGTGAATGGAAGGATATCCATGACCAAAACATCAACCTCACTTTCTTTATCTTTGGTGTCCACTTCACTAGTACTAGAGTAATCAGAGGATGTCCAATTATCAGTTTCATCACTTGAATCCACAGTTTCTACTTTATGATGCCGAGGGATCACGTTTATCTTCACCCTCTCTCTACCACGTCCAAGTGTCATGAAGCCTTCATTCCAGTAGTTTCTTGCATGAAATCTCCTTAGCCATGGTCTTCCCAACAACATTGGGTATGCAACAGTACCATTTTTCATCACTTGAAAGTCTACCACACATATAACACCCATAATAGATATTGCCACATTTGAAACTACACCTTTTGGTTTAGTTTTTCCCTTATTTAATGACCTTAACATAAGTGTTGAGGGGAAATCAATTTTTAAACCCAAAATATTCATTACAGACTCGGTCATTACATTAACTGCAGCACCTCCATCAACTAAGACATCATGAATTGAAATACCAATACATAATACCTCATCTTGTGGAGCGTAGGGATCCACCTCTGCCTCTAAAACAGGGACCTCAACCTCCTTCCTTCGTCGAGCATTGAGTCCACTTCGTAGCTCCCGCCTCTTCTCAGAAGACATAGCCAAGAGTTGACCATATGTAATATTTACAGGCCTTTTAGACAGATCTTCTAAGATGGAGTATGGTCCTTGTCCAAGTTAAATCAAAAATCCTACACACCCAACTTTCTTCTCCTATGTTTCTTAGTAGTTTCTCCTTTCATCTTCTAAGGATCATTTCCATCTTGGTTATCTTTTTCTTTCTTTCTTTTTATTAAAAACACATCTACTTCATTATTTATGCTCTTATCTACTACATCAAAAGAATTCACAGTGCTTTTCCTTTATCATTATCTCTTGTACCCGGATGTAGAAGCTCTATCTCGGGCAATTATACTTATAATAACCCTTTTATAACAACCATAACATACAACTTCAGAAATATTTCTTTTTGGACCTCTATCTCCTCCCTGAGAACTAAATTCCTTTCCTTGAAGAAGATTAATAGTTAATTGACCCATCTTCTTGAGCAGATCTTCATACTTAGTAGATGTACTAGGAGAAATATTTGTGCTCACCGAGAGTGGTTGTGGATTCTAGACCAAAGGTGCTGGTGTAGGCTCTACTTTAGCAACAATTTCTTTGGGCTCCTCTTCCATGCTTTCTTCTTACCTTCTTGCAATCTCCTTTGCTTGTTCAATGGTAGCTGGGTGGTCATACTTCACTCGTTGTCTGATCTCTGGCTTCATCCCAAGAATGAAGTGCTTACAGAGGAGATTATCCATGCCATTCATCAACCCATCCGCTAATCCTTCCTTCCGGATCTGGGCATCGAGCTTCCTCCTTAGCTCTAGAACATGAGCATGATAATCTCTTATCTTCTCCTTCTCTCCTTGGGCTAGCTTTGTGATCTCGATCATGAGATCTGCATATTTCTGTTGTTCACCAAATTCTTCAAGAAAACTTTTAGTTAATAAATCCCATGAGTTTTTCACATTATCACCTAGTGTTTCAAACCACCTAAGGGTTGAACCATCCAAAAAGGTAGGAAAAAATTCAGTCCATTTTTCCCTTCTTATGAGGCCATTACAAATGCAAGATCATTTAAACTCTTGAATGAAAGAGGGAGCATCTTCATTAGATTGGGCTGAAAAATAGGAATCTTCCCCATTTTCAAAAAAACCATAGTGAAATACCAACCCACAAGTTTAATCAACAAGACTTATGTGCACAAATAATTGGAGTCACTATAATAGAAAGTGACTTTACACCTTTCTACAAAGAAATAGAAATGACCACGGTAAACTATGGTAAAACTTGACTTACTATGGTAAAAACTAACTTTACTTATGCTAAACACTATTCATGATAAAAAGTAAAGTTCTTGTGGTAAATACTATTCACAAGTAAAAGTGACTTTACTATGGTAACTACTATGCACGGTAAAAACAAGGTTACTCTCCAAATGATTTCGACTAAGTGAGAATATCTCTCTAGAAAATCCACCAACGAGGAATGGTCCGGCAAGAGAACCAAAATGTCAACACCAATCCGGCACTATGATAATTCTCTCTTGGGAACTCCTCGTGCTATGATTATTTACTAATGAAAATCCTTTAGTTTTGTGGATGGAATCGGAAACACAACAACAAACATAACATAAGAATACCATAGACTATGATAAGAAGGAATGATGATAAATCTAAAAATATAGGTGTAAATTATAATATCAACATGAAATTGTTACAATCTCACCCATGAGGTACTTCAAGTGTTACTTGACTTCACATGCCTTCCAACAATAACTATGAGAGAAACTTCACAATTACACCTCTTAATGGCTTCTTTGACACACCTTCAAAATGATGGCTTCCTTTACACACTTACTCATACAATATTTCTCACTACTTCCTTCTATACTAAATGAGGGGGGTGGCCTTTTTATTTATAGGAATTTAGGCTTATCCACCCTATCTCTAAGATAGGATAGGAAATATTTTCCGACCAATCATATTCCATCCCCAGAACTCTTACCTTTACCTGTAAGCTTATCTTCTAAGATAAGATAAACCTTATCATCTCACATGGGTTCCACCTTTTAGACTTTTCCACAAATAAAATACACAAAATATTTATGACATCACTCTTTGTCCTTAGTACAAATATAATATTTCTAATTCCTAATCATGTAGACCCTACTTCTCTACTTACCTCAACTTTGACATTTTAACATTACCGGACCACTTACGAAAAATATTTACTTTTTACAACATTCCTATTGTACTTTGACTATTACCGTACTCTACTTTATTGGTAGCACTGTACTGACAACGCCGTTATCTTCTATTGGATGCCACTACTAATTATACTTAACAACATCTTATTCCTAATACATACATTAATAAAATAGAAATTACAGAGGAAAATTTTAATGTCGACAGCCCAGATTTAAGGAGAAAGAGCTATCGAGGGCAACCGTACATTTTCATTTTTGGCCACCATTTTTCTCCGGAAGATTGGAGATGTGAATTTTGAATCAATTTTGATTGAATTTTTGGTGAATTTGTGTCCTTTTTCCTGAAAAGATCAATGCAAGTGGTTTTAGGAATTAATTTACAAATTTGAGGTGTTTTGAAATAAATTTTTACTCGGGCACATCCAAAATGTGAAATATCAAATTATAAAGTTACTGAGAATCAAATTTTGGAATGATAAGGATGAAATGATGAAATGAAAGGGGTTGGCATGATTGGAGAATGAAAAACATGCCTCCATAATGAATAATGATGGAGGATTCGTAATGATTCACCATTTGTTAAATGTCCCTATCTATGAATCATGTTGGAATTTTGTAACAAACTTGATGCTAGGTATATTCATTTCTTGGGAAAGAAGGATCAAATGTAATTGAAAGTTATATAATTCATGTTTTGAGACATTCAAAAGGTCGAAGAAACATAGAAATTCACGGGAAAATCTAGGAAGAAGCCCATTCTCTGAGAAACCGCCTGAGAACCATTTCTAATTCCTTTTTACATCAGATTTGTATCATGTTGAGTTGGTTTCAATTGTAAAGCCATCAACAAGCTCTAATATTATTCTTATAACACTCCCTTGCTAATGAATTTGGTCATTCTAGATTATTTTGTGTTGTCTCTTGGTAAAATTTACATGCACATATGTTTCAAAATGTTTTCAATTTGTGTTTCTTGCTCCTATTGCAGTCTTGTGTTTAAAATATTTCTTGATCATACATGGTCTCATTTCTTGTTGATAGTTTAGTGGCATCTGCAATCTCACATTCAGAAGAGCTTTCATCTGATAAAGAGATAAATAGATTTAAAATCACTTCACCTTCCTTGAATTTAGAGATTGTTGTAAACCTTTGGGTGCACCTTAGGTCATGATAAAATAGAGATTTCTAGATGCTTTGTTGGTTCATTTGCTTCAATATTTTGTGTTAGGTTGTAAAATATTGTGTGGAAGATTTCATATTTGGGCCTCCATTTGGTGTACATATCCTGGTTGAAGGAGTACCTTAACCCCTTTGAAGCATTTTGTTGTTTAGGTGTTACAAATTTATTACAAAGGTCCTCCAAGAATTTGGAAAATTTTGGTTAGTCTTGTCTAAAATCTCCCACAAAAAATTCATTCAGAATAACTAATCCTACCCCACACTACCATTGCATTGAATTGTGTGTCAACAAAAGAATCTAATCTATCTACAAAAATGCACAAAGCAAATCGGGATCATACCATGCCTCTAGCACCTAAGCCTTGTCTTGAAATCATTTCCATCATTTAGTAGTGATAGCTCTGTTGAGTTTGAATAATGGAAAATTGATCATGTTTTCCCAAGGCCATCTCTATACAATATGCACATTATAAGGATATCTCCACCTCCTTCACAAAACAGAGGCTGCAATATAGGTTCTCTTACCTTGGTTGAAAGGCACAACCTAAAATAGTGAGGATTAGATCAAAATCCTTTCAAAGTGCTATCCATCTCTCCACAAATCTGAGTGCCAGTTAGATCATATCCCCAGCTACAAAACAACATACATCAAGATCTATCTACCTTCAAGCTTCATGCCATATTTCTGAGGTTGCTTAGACTAAAAAGGAGAACAAATTTGGGTACCAACACTTTCTGGCACCGTTTTTAGGGACATTATTGATGTATTTATGTGCAATTATTTCGAGATCCTTGTAATACTTCTTAGAGTGATTTATGTTCAATTACAAATTTGAGTGTCATTTTCAGATCAAATTTGTAAGGATTGAGTGAAGATATAAGTTCTCTATATGTAAATTTTATCGAGTTTCAAAGTAGTTGCACTTCATTTGCATTTCGATTGATAAATTCAAAGAAAGGAAGGTATGATCTATATAGTTTGGCAAGATTTTTAGTCGTGATAGATATTTGACAAAGTATTTTAGTGCATTTACACAAATAGGGTGAAATTCCTTAGTGGAAACTCCATGTTGTCCCGATCTTGATAAGTACCGTGTCTTAACCTTTATGTCATTTACTTTGGTGTTGCTAATCTCTAAAACCGGAAGGAAGAAGATATCTCTTCATTAGAGACTCTACTAATAAGTTGTTTACAGATTCAAGAAACTCGAGTTGGAAGGGAGAAGAGTTTGGAAGGTTAAAGGTCGGACTTCAGGAAATGATATATCCATTGGTGAGAGAGATCAACCTTTAGTAGAGGATTATCACTCTTCTTCAAGTGATTCGAATTCAATCAATCCTCTCATAAACTTGTTTTCCTTAGCTGGTGAAGGTCTTTCTATTGTACCGGGTACATTCATTCTCCAATCTACACCTCTTTGTTTCAATTCAAATAAAACTTTCCAAGAAAATCAGCACTTAAAGAATACCAGTCTTTTGAATCACATTCTTGAGCCCTAAAGACCTTGCACTCCTCATTAGCTTGTGTCACCCCCAAGATCATCTCCACCAAAAATATGGCTCAGCCTAGACCTCCATTTTTTGTTAATACCTTTGGTCCTATAGACTTTAGAGGAATGGATGGTTACCCAAATGCTGTCCCACAAGATGTCAGAAATATATTGCTAAAATTCCAAGGTAACAATGCAATAAGTAGTGATCAACATCTCAAACTTTTTGTTAACACGATGGAAGATTTTGAGATAGAGTTTGAAGATGTGTATATTAAATTGTTCATTCATACACTATAAGAGGATGCTAGGGATTGGTACAAGGCGCGGTTTGATAATTCAATTGATTCTTGGACTGAGATGAAGAATGCATTTAGGTTACAATATGGTGACAAGACTGATCCTATATTTCTCTTGTTTGAGTTTGATAATATCAAGAAGAACCCCAATGAATTAGTCCATGACTTTAACACAAGGTTTAACAAAACTTTGAGAAGGTTGCTTGTTAGTCTGAGGCCTTGTGATGAGTCTTGTTTAATCAAATATGCAGATGCATTTGATAAAAAGGTAGCCTATTACCTAAGAGACAAGAACCCTACCAATCTAAGACAAGATTTCACCATGGCACTTCAAATTGAAAATAATATCAAAGCAATTGGGAAACCTCTCAAGAGAGATGGTGTAAAGTTGATAAACCATGAAAAACCTCAAACTAGCAAGGGTGCTAATTTAGAGGAGGTTGTGAAAACTTTGGCCGGGGGTTGATAAAATAAATCTCATATAGGTTGGCAAGAGCTGAGAAGGGAATTGGGAAAACTTCACAAGGTCAGCCAAGAGCACAAAACCATGATAGATTTGCTAATCATCCTAGAGGTGATCAAAGGGTAGATGATAGAGGAAAAGGACCCATGGGGTCTGCAAATAGACATCCTCAAGCACGTGAAGGAAGAGTGTTACCTAATCCCCTAACTACTAGGGTTGCTGTAATGTTGAGGAAGTTGCTGATATTGATTGGTGTTTTTTACCCCATTCTCCATGTGAAGTGGACCAGCAAGATGGTGAAGTTAATAATGATGATGGTACTAATGATGATATCTGCATGATGGGCTATTCTTCAAGTCCACAAGGAGGAGCAACATCTACTGAAGTGATAAGTGCAAGGATAGCTGCAACTTTTTGGGATTGCATTAAACGGGTGCAAGTATTTCTTCCCCCTCATACTCTTGAAGTTGATGTACTGCAAGCTTTTGAAATTCCTAACAATGAATTTGAATACTTAAGAGCTTTTATGATTAAGAAGTATGATGGTGGTATTCCTTCGAGGAAGATAGATAATTGTTGATGAATGATGTTGTAGCTCAAGAGAAAGATTATAACACTAGAAGAAAAGTTAAGGGAGTTGGGCCTCAAGCCAAACCTAAAACACCCTTTCTCACAAGCATTCCAAAAGAAGCTTCTAGGAGAGAAACACTTTCCAAAAGCTCTACTATCCCAAGAAAAAATTATAGTCCTCCTCATGCCCAAGCTTCCAAGAACCCCTTGCCATCAAATGAATCTTCTTGTCTCCCTTCCAAAGAGTGTTTCCTATGACATAGCCCAAGTATTGATCCAAATCAAATTGAGTGCTCTAATCATTGAGTTGCTTAGAATTCTTGAGCATAAGAAGAGAGCATTTGAGTACTTGGGGTTGAAAGAAGAGAAGACTACTCTAGGTAGAAATGTAAATGTTGTTGAAATTCCTCCTTCGATCATTGCAGACCTTGAAACACCAATAGTAGTAGAGGATCTTGGAGAGACACCTGAGTTATATTTGGGGACATCCTTGGTTGATTCCCAATTGAATGTTGATCCATTCTTCATAACTTTGATCATAAAGGATAGGGTACTTAACAATTGTATTTTGATTCGGTGTATCATGTAATGTCATGCCTCTAGAAGTCATGAATGAGTTGGATATCAAAGTGACAACAACCTATGGAAAATGTACTACCATGGACTCAAGAGAAGTTTTGTTTGTTGGTTGTGTGAAGGGTTTGGTAGTGCAGCTTGCATCTTATCCCGGGAGGAATTTAAAATTGGATGTTGTGATTTTTGATTGCCTTGCCAAATGGGGTATGTTATTGTCAAGAAAGTGGGCTGCAAGTGTTGGAGGTAGTTTCCAAATGGATGTCCTTTTCCACCATTCCCATTAAAGGAAGCTTTTTCAATATCTATGGAGAAAAGAAAATGTTGCATCTAATTGAGGACCCAAGCAATGCTTCTTATGAAGTATTATTTACGATGTTGATGTTGATAATTTTATTGTTTTTGCAGATGGTAAAGAACACAAGATGGATCTCAGTAAAGTTCTTTAAATAGGTGAGTTATCCTTGGACCTTGCTATTTGATGGAGCTTGCTCCAAATTTAGAAATGGTGCTGGTATAATTCTGATTTCTCCTAGCTTAGAAGAGTTTATTTTTTCCTTCAAGCTTAAATTTGAATGTAATAATAACATTGCTGAGTATGAAGCCTTGTTGTTGGGTCTGAGAATTGCATGGAAGTATGGTGTCAAGGACATCATTACAAAGGGAGATTTAGAGCTAGTTGTTCAAACAAATAAGAAATTGTATGCTACAAAAATTAGTGGATGAAACAATATAAGCATGCAGTTTGGGATCTAATTGAGATGTTTGATTCCTTCAATATTGTGCACCATGACAGAAGTTTCAATGCTACTATTGAAAATTTGGCAGTGTTGGGGTCAAGATTTAGAGTTTGCATCATGTCACCTTATTATGAGTACAATGTTGAAGTGTTAACTAGGCCAGTTGTCCCCGACAACATCAAACATGGGCAAGTGTTTAATGATGATGCTCAAGTGAAAAGGTTCTTACAAAATCAAGGTGAGTTTGTAGATCAACATATTGATTGGGAATCAATGGTATGTATGACTGAAGGAAGAGATACTTTGTTTGGAAAAGATATTATCCAATTGAAAACTAACACCATTCCTAGAGGTCTTGTTTCTCTTGAGTCAAATTTTAGCAATGTTGATTACATCATCAATAGAAGCATATCTGCCTCAAGGGATGTGGAAGAGAATGAATTGGGAACAAAGGAAAAACCAAGGAGAGTTTGGTTGGGCAGTAGTTTAAGCAAGGAAGAAAAATAGTCCTATCTTCAATTGTTGAAACAATATCAAGACTGCCTTGCTGGTCATATTCAGAGCTGAAAGCATATAGAGAGGACTTGTTTCAGCATGAGATCCCTCTTGAAAAAAATGCCAAACCATTCAAAAATAAGCAAAGGAAAATTAATCCACTCCTCTCCATGAAAATGCAAGATGAATTGAAGAAACTGAAGGAGGGAGGGATCATTCAGCCCATGAGGTATTCATCTTGAGTTGTGAACCTTGTGCCAGTCAGAAAGAAGAATGGAAATATCAGACTTTGTGTAGACTTTATAAATCTAGATAGAGCTTCATTGAAAGACAATTATCATTTTCCAAACATCGAGAACATGTTGCAGTTAGTGACTGGATCTAAATTGTTTTCCACCTTCGATGGTTTATCTCGCTATAATCAGGTTGTTGTCAAGGAGTCAAAAAGATTTAAAACTACCTTTACCACTCCTTGGGGAACATATGTTTATGTGAGAATGCATTTTGGTCTCATGAATGCTAGAGCTACCTTCCAAAGAGCAATGGATGTTGCTTTTGCTGGTTATATAAATGACTTCATTGTAGTTTATCAAGATGATGTGACTGTATTTTCAAGGAGCAGAGAAGATCACTTGCAACATTTGGAAAGAATGTTGATCAGATGTAGAGAATTTGGAATCTCTCTCAATCCAAAGAAGTGTCACTTTGGGGTGCAAAATGCCAAGCTGCTTGGTCATATTGTTTCAAAGGCTGGTGTCATGATTGACCCTGAGAGAATAGAAGCAATCAACAAGGTGCCAATTCCAAGAATGAAGAAGGGCATCCAATCTTTCTTTGGGTAGATCAATTTCATTAGAAGGTTTGTGTCCAATTTTGCTGAGTTAACTCTTCCTATCACATGCATGTTGAAGAAAGATCAAGTTATCAAGTGGGAGGAGACTACTATTTAGGATTTTGAAGGAATCAAAGAGGCACTTAAACATGCACCTATCTTGGCAGCTTGGAATTACAAAATCCTTTCCAAATCTTCTCCTTTGATTTTGAAAATACTATTGCATCTGTTTTGCTCCAAAAGGATGAAGATGGGGCTGAGAGACCTATTGCCTTCTTTAGCAAGGCTTTACAATCTGTTGAGTTAAAGTATACAATCATGGAAAAACAAGAATTTTCCTTAGTGAAAGCAACAAAGGTTTTCGAGGCCTTATATTTTAAGTTCAAAATTTGTTGCTTATGTTCCCCACACCATGGTAAAGGACATCTTATCGAGAGATGGAGACATCAAGTAAAAGATGAAGATGGGTGAACAAACTGTAGGAGTATGATACAAACATCCAAACCACAAAGCTAGTGAGAGGCTTGGGTCTTGCTAATCTCACGGCTAAGAGCAACTTGCAGACTATGGAAGTAAATGAAGTAGAGGAAGAAAGGCCAGATGTTCTTGGGAAATTGGTGAGTTCTGAGTGGTATAAGGATATAATATTTTAACTTAAACACCTATGCTATCCTGATCATTTAAGTAAAAATTAGAAAAGATCCCTCAAGATGGCTTCTCAAAAATACATCATCACTAACTTTGGGCTGGCTTGGAAGAACCCTGAAGGTGTCCTCTTAAAATTTGTAATTAAAGATGAAGCTCGTAAAGTAATTTGAATTCATGGGGAGTTTTTGGAGGACACTTTGTTGGAAGGGTTACAACACACAAAGTTTTGAGAGATGGTTATTAGTGGCCTACTCTCTTCAAAGATGCAACCATGTTGATTAGAAAATGTGAAAGTTGTCAGCATTTCTTTGGAAGAATGAAAGCTTCAGGCTCCCTTCCTTTACAGCACTTTGCATCAATTGAAGCTCCTTTCAAATAGTGGGGGATGGACTTCATTGGTGATATTTTAGACCCTTCTAGTGCTGGACATAAATGGATCCTTGTAGCCACAGATTACTTCACCAAGTGGGTAGAGGAAATCCCCACCAAGAAAGCAACACACCAAGTTGTTATGGACTTCTTGTTGAATAATATCATATGCAGATTTGGTGTGCCAGTCAAGATTGTTGCTGATAATGCCATGTGTTTTAGAGATAAACCTTTGATGGTAATGTGCAAGGAGTATGGAACCAATCTGACTTATGCTTCAAACTATAACCCCCAAGGAAATGGACAAGTTGAGTCCATCAATAAGAACTTATTGAAGATCATTAGGATGACCTTAGAGTTGAACAAGAGAAAATGGGGTGAACAACTGAAATTTACAGTTTGACTGATAGAATCACTGCCAAGAGAGCTACTGGTAAGAGCCCATTTGAGTTGGTGTATGGAACTCAAGCTCTGTTTCCCTTACATCTACAATTATCTTCATTTCAATTTGTTCAATAGCTTGAGGATCAAGAGGTTAGTCCATATGAAGCAAGGATTAATTAGATTATGGAGCTAGATGAAGAGAGAAGAGCATCCCACCGAAGCATGTCATATTTAGAGAGAAGTTGAAAATTTTGTTTGACAAGAAGGTCACTCCTAGGGCCTTCATATTAGAGATCTGGTTTTGTTATGGGATAGCGAGAAATAAAGATAAGGGCAAACATGGAAAATTTGATGCATTATAGATGGGCCCTTACTCCATTGATATCGAATTTGTGAGAATACCCTTTTTCTTAAAGATTTAGATGGGGAATTGCTTGAACTACTGTTAATGGCAGGAATCAAGCATTTCTTGGATTAATCCCAAAATTTAAAGTATGCACCACTTGTAAAGTGTATAGTTTTTTTTCACTGGTGTTTTATCAGTTTGTTGTTTTCCTTGGTGTGTGGCAGCCATTTTTGTTGGGTTCTCAACTAGTTTTTAGTGATTGTAGCTCATGAATCCTTCACCCAATGGATTATTTTGGCACTTGGTCTACTTATTGTTCTTGTGGCACTCACTTTGGGAGTGTCCTGTCGACACTAAAATTTTCCTCCATAATTTCTATTTCATTAATATATGTATTAGGAATAGGATGTTGTTAAGTATAATTAGCAGTAGCATCGATAGAAGATAACGGCGCCGTCAGTACGGTGCCGCCAATAATGTGGAGTACGATAATAGTCAAAGTACAATAGGAATGTTGTAAAAAGTAAATATTTGTCGTAAGTGGTCCGGTAATGTTAAAATGTCAAAGTTTGGGTAATTAGAGAAGTAGGGTCTACATGATTAGGAATTAGAAATATTATATTAGTAATAAGGACAAGGAGTGAGGTCATAAATATTTTGTGTATTTTATTTGTAAAAGTCTAAAAATGTGGAACCCATGTAAAATGATAAGGTTTATCTTATCTTAAAAGATAAGCTTACATGTACGAGATAAGAGTTAAGGTATGGAATATGATTCGTCAGTGGATTTCTTATCCTATCTTAGAGATAAGATGGATAAGCCTAGAAGTTTATAAATAGAGAGGCCACCCCCTCATTTAGCATAGAAGGAAGTAGTGAGAAATATTGTAGGAAGTGTGTGAAGGAAGCCATCAGTTTAAAGGTGTGTTGAAGAAGCCATTAAGAGGTGTAATTGTAAAGTTTCTCCCATAGTCTTGGTGAAAGGCAAGTGAAGTCAATAACACTTAAAGTACCTCATGGGTGAAATTGTAATAGTTTCATGTTAATATTATAATTTATTTTGATATTTCAGATTTGTCATCATTCTGTCTTATCATAGTCGATGGTATTCTTGTGTTATGTTGTTGTTTTGTTTCCAAATTACATCCACCAAACAAAAGGCTGTGCATTAGTAAATAATCATAGCACGAGGAGTTCCTAGTGAAGAATTATCATAGTGCCAGATTGGTGATGACATTTTGGTTCCGTTGCTGGGACCATTCCTCGTTGGTGGATTTTCTGGAGAGATATTCCCACTTAGTCAAAAATCAATTGGAGGGTAACCTTGTTTTTACTGTGCATAGTAGTTACCATGGTAAAGTCATTTTTGCCATGAATAGTAGTTACCATGGTAAAGTCATTTTTGCTGGGAATAGTATTTACTCATAAAAATTCACTTTTTACCATGAATAGTATTTACCGCAAAGAATAACTTCACTTTTTACCGTGAATAGTGTTTACCACAAGAAAGTCGAGGCCACCGCAGTAAGTCAAGTTTTACCATAGTTTACCGTGGTCATTTCTATTTTACTGTAGAAAGGTGTAAAGTCACTTTCTAGTATAGTGATTCCAATTATTTGTGCACATAAGTCTTGTTGATTGTACTTGTGGGTTGGTATTTCACGGTGGTTACTTTTGAAAATGGGAAATATTCTGTTTTTTCAGCTCAATCTCATGAAGATGCTTCTTCTTTCATTTAAGAGTTTAAGCGATCTTGTATTTGTAATGGCCTCATAAGAAGGGAACAATGGACTGAATTTTTTCCTACCTTTTTGGATGGTTCAACACTTAGGTGGTTTGAAACACTAGGTGATAATGTGAAAAATTCATGGGATTTATTAACTGAAAGTTTTCTTGAAGAATTTGGTGAATAACAGAAATATGCAGATCTCATGATCGAGATCACAAAGCTATCCCAAGGAGAGAAGGAGAAGATAAGGGATTATCATGCTCGTGTTCTAGAGCTAAGGAGGAAGCTCGATGCCCAGATCCGAGAAGGAAGGATTAGCGGATGGGTTGATGAACGGCGTGGATAATCTCCTATGTAAGCACTTCATTCTTGGGATGAAGCCAGAGATCAGACAACGAGTGAAGTATGACCGCCCAGCTACCATTGAACAAGCAAAGGAGATTGCAAGAAGGCAAGAAGAAAGCATGGAAGAGGAGCCCAAAGAAATTGTTGCTAAAGTAGCCTAGCCTACACCAGCACCTTTGGTCCAGAATCCACAACCACTCCTGGTGAGCACAAATATTTCTCCTAGTACATCTACTGAGTATGAAGATCTACTCAAAAATATGGGTCGATTAACTATAATCTTCTTTAAGGAAAGGAATTTAGTTCTCGGGGAGGAGATAGAGGTCCAAAAAGAAATATTTTTGAAGTTGTTCGTTATGGTTGTTATAAAAAGGGTCATTATAAGTATAATTGTCCGTATAGAGCTTCTACATCTAGTAAAGGAGATAATGATAAAGGAAAAGCACTGTGAATTCTTTTGATGTAGTAGATAAGAGCAGAAATAATGAAGTAGATGTGTTTGTAACAAAAAGAAAGAAAGGAAAAGATAATCAAGATGGAAATGATCCTAAGAAGATGAAAGAAGAAACTAGTAAGAAACATAGGAGAAGAAAGTTGGGTGTGCGGGATTTTTGATTTCACGGGGCAAGGACCATACTCCATCTTGGAAGATCTGTCCCAAAAGGCCTCGTAAATATTACATATGGTCAACTCTTGGCTATGTCTTCGAGAGAAGAGGTGGGAGTTGCGAAGTGGACTCAATGCTCGACGAAGGAAAGAGGTTAAGGTCCCCTGTTTTGGAGGCAAAGGCGGATCCCTATGCTCCACAAGTTGAGGTATTATGTAATGGTATTTCAATTCATGATGTCTTAGTTGATGGAGATGCTGCAATTAATGTAATGACCGAAGTCAGTAATGAATATGTTGGGGTTAAAATTGATCACCCTTCAACACTTATGTTAAGGTCATTAAATAAGGGAAAAACTAAACCAGAAGGTGTAGTTTCAAATGTGGCAATATTTGTTATGGGTGTTGTATGTGTGGTAGACTTTCAGGTGATGAAAAATGGTACTGTTGCATACCCAATGCTGCTGGGAAGACCATGGCTAAGGAGAGTTCATGCAAGAAACTACTGGAATGAAGGTTTCATGACACTTGGATGTGGTAGAGAGAGGGTGAAGATAAACGTGATCCCTTGACATCATAAAGCAGAACCTGTGGATTCAAGTGATGAAACTGATGATTGGACATCCTCTGATTACTCTAGTACCAGTGAAGTGGACACTGAAGATGAAGAAAGTGAGGTGGATGTTTCAGTCATGGATATCCTTCCAGTCACACCAACTCATGACCCCATAAAATTATCTGAAGAAGAAGTTGATGATCGTCTCCAACAAATAAAGATTGGTGATGCTGTGATGGAGAGTGAGAAAGAATCCTACCTCCAGCTCTTTCGAAGGTACATACACCTATTCACTTTTGATTACAAGGAACTCCGTCAAGTAAGTTGGGTAGAACATTGTATTGAGCTGGTAGATGGTGTTAAGCCCATAAAGCAAATGCCATATAGAATGAATCCTAATTTTTCCAAGACTATAAAAGAAGAAATAGATAAGTTGCTTGATGTAGGATTCATATTTGTTGTGGAGAATTCAGAATGGGTTTCTCCCATTGTGATCTCAATAAAAAAGAATGGGAAGCTACGCATTTGTGTTGATTACGGGAAGATCAATAAGGCAACAAAGAAGGATCATTACCCTCTTCTATTTTCGATCAGATCTTGGGCCAGAAGTAGCTAGCCGAGTGCTATAGTTTCGCTGATGGATATAGCGGCTACAACCAAGTTCGTATAGCGAAGAAAGATCAGCTGAAGACCACGTTCACCACTCCTTGGGGAACGTTTGCTTATAGAGTTATGCCTTTTGGGTTGTGTAATGCTCCAGCAACATTCCAGTGTTTGATGAATAGGGTGTTCAAACCCTACATTGGGACCTTCATCAGAGTATTTCTGGATGATTTTTGCATCTATGGGAGTAAGTTGGACCACCTACACCAAATGGAGACAGCATTTCAAAGGTTAGATGAAGCACAAGCCTCACTAAACCCTACAAAGTGTGTCTTTGGATGTTCTAAAGGCGTTTTGTTAGGGCATGTTGTATCCAGAGATGGTATTGGTACTGATCCTGATAAAGTTTCAAAAATCAAAGATTTACCATTTCCTATGAATAGAAGTAAGTTGAGATCATTTTTAGGCCATGTGGGTTACTATAGAAGGTTCATCAAGAATTTCTCAAAGATTGCACAACCACTAACCCAGTTCTTGAAGAAGGATGTTACTTATGAACCAGGAAATAAGGCGCATGAAGCTTTTGGACAATTGAAGGAAGCCCTGGTGTCTTCACCTGTTTTGAAGAATCCAGATTGGAGCAAGCCATTCATTGTGTACACTGATGCCTCAGATGCAGCACTAGGAAGTACTTTGAGCCAAAAGGATGAAAATGGGAATGAACATCCAATTTACTTTGGGAGTAGACAAATGAGCAAAGGTTGAGGTAAATTATACCGTATGAATGAAAAAGAGGCTCTGCTATCATTTTTGCTGTAAAAAAGTTTAGAAATTACTTGCTAGGGTAAAAATTTCTAATTGTAACAAATCATCAGGCTCTAAAATATATTGTCAATAAGCCTAACCCATCAAGGAGGATAGCAAGATGGATAATTTTGCTACAAGAATTTGAATTTGATATTATAGATAGGCCAGGAAAGAAGCATGTCAATGCAGATGCACTCTCTCGAGCCTATGATGGTTTAGGATCATCTTGTGATGATGATGATTTCCCAGATGCAGCATTGTTATCCTTGACACAATCCCTAGTGAATACATAGATATTTGGAATTATCTGAATGAATTCAAGTTTCCTGATGGTGCCAATGCAAAGACTAAGAGAAAGATTACTCAAGTCAGTCGTCCATATTCTATTCTGCATGGAGTATTATTTCGAATAGGACCTGATGGACAGTATAAGAGGGTAGTTGGACGTGATAAAGGGAAGGAACTGCTAGAAGAATTCCACAATGGTACATGTGGAGGGCACTTCTTTGACAACTTACAACAAGAAGGATCTTGGATGCAGGGTTACCACCGCCCACTCTTTTTAAAGATTGTTATAATTATTGTAAGACATGTGATATTTGTCAAACACATGGTAACCATAAGACTTCATCAGATCCATTATGCCCTATTCTTCCACTTGGTACCTTTGAAAAGTGGGGAATAGACATTGTAGGTCCACTTCCAACTACCTCACACCAAAATAAGTATATTGTAGTTGCCACATTATTTAACCAAGTGGGTTGAAGCTAGGCCATTGAAGACAAACTTCCATGGATGAAGTGGCAAGGTTCATGTATGAATGCATTGTCACTAGATTTGGTTGCCCATTAGAAATTGTAATAGATCAAGGAAGCCACTTCATTAATGAGGTGGTAGAAGCCCTAGTCAATAAGTTTTCTATCAAGCACAGAAGGCAACAACATACAAGCCAAGCACAAATGGACAGGTGGAACGAACAAATTTTGTGTTGTGTCAAATTCTAGCAAAAGATGCAACCTTGCAGGTACATAAATGGGATAAAAGGATTCATGCAGCATTGTGGGCATATAGGGCAACATCAAAGTCAGCAACAGGATACTCCCCATTTCAGTTGGCCTATGGCATTGATCCAGTTCTTCCTATTGAGTTTGATATTCCCACTGTGAGAGTTATGAAAAATGAAAGGATGGATGAAAGTGATTCAGTAAAAGAAAGGTTGGTACATCTTCATTTGCTGGAGGAAATGAGAGAAATAACAAAGGATACAAGCCATAAGAAGAAAATGAAGCAGAAGGAATACTTTGATCAAAAGATCCGGTGGTCTCCATTTCATGTGAATGACTTGGTTCTAGTATATGATTCCAGATACAAAAAAAGAAGACAGAGAAAATTTCTTCCAAAATGGATGGGGCCCTACAAAATAGCAGTGTGCATGAAAATGGTACGTCTGACCGAGGAATTGGATGGCACTCCCATTACGAAATGGGTCAACCACGACAAGTTGAAGATTTTCCGAGCACTGTAAGAGTCTACTCCAGGACGGAGTAGAAGCTAGGAAGGGGGAAGATGTCGACACTAATATTTTCCTCCATAATTTCTATTTCATTAATATATGTATTAGGAATAGGATGTTGTTAAGTATAATTAGCAGTAGCGTCTGATAGAAGATAACGATGCCGTCAGTATGGTGCCACCAATAATGTGGAGTACGATAACAGTCAAAGTACAATAGGAATGTTGTAAAAAGTAAATATTTGTCGTAAGTGGTCCGGTAATGTTAAAATGTCAAAGTTTGGGTAATTAGAGAAGTAGGGTCTACATGATTAGGAATTAGAAATATTATATTGGTAATAAGGACAAGGAGTGAGGTCATAAATATTTTGTGTTTTTTATTTGTAAAAAGTCTAAAAATGTGGAACCCATGTAAAATGATAAGGTTTATCTTATATTAAAAGATAAGCTTACATGTACGATAAGAGTTAAGGTATGGAATATGATTCGTCAGAGTGGATTTCTTATCCTATCTTAGAGATAAGATGGATAAGCTCTGGAAGTTCTATAAATAGAGAGGCCACCCCCTCATTTAGCATAGAAGAAAGTAGTGAGAAATATTGTAGGAAGTGTGCGAAGGAAGCCATCGCTTAAAGGTGTGTTGAAGAAGCCATTAAGAGGTGTAATTGTAAAGTTTCTCCCATAGCCTTGGTGAAAGGCAAGTGAAGTCAATAACACTTGAAGTACCTCATGGGTGAGATTATAGCTTTCATGTTAATATTATAATTTATTTTGATATTTCAGATTTGTCATCATTCTGTCTTATCATAGTCGATGGTATTCTTGTGTTATGTTGTTGTTTTGTTTCAGATTACATCCAACAAACTAAAGGCATGCATTAGTAAATAATCATAGCATGAGGAGTTCCCGGTGAAGAATTATCATAGTGCCAGATTGGTAATGATAGTCCATCCCCGAGCAAGAGCCGATGTTGGTGTCCATTTTGATCCTTTGTTATTTTCCCATCTTTCCCCTTTGTTCTACATGCTCAAAAAAACATTTTTCTTCAAGTTTGGTGGTCTACAAGTTTCCCCATCCAGATTGAATGCTTTAAATGGCTCATAAACTTATTATTTTTCCCCAACTTGAAAGAAAAATACATGCAGGCTCTGTTTTATGCCCTAAATTTCCAAATCCACGGGCCTCTGTCATTTTTTCCTTTTTCCCAGCCTAGTGGAGCTTGAATTTTCTCATTTTGTACTTATTTTCCCTAAAAATCCTTCCCCATGGTCGAAAATTGCTTAAAAACACTTCCCATATGTTTTTTGACCAAAAACTCCTTTACCCACAATGAAAAAAATTGAATTCGGGCATCCTTAGCAAATTATGTGTTTTTTAATAGTCGTACGGGTGTCATTTGACCGTCAAAATTAAGCTCAAAGGATGTCTCCTACGTGGCCGCTTCTGGTTGGACAAGGATCGGTGGGGTTTCTTTGAAAAACTTGGCATTTTTGGCTTTGGGAAAAAATTCAACATTACCCCCACAACTCCACAGGAGGACACGTGTCGTGTTCTTATGCCAAGGTGGGATGGAAGGTGGGCAGGGAACTTAGGCAATTTTTAGCCTTTTTGGCGAAAAGGGAGAAAAGTTGAAGAAAAGCCCATGGGTCTGCAATGGAGTAAGGGGTGGACACATGGTGGGCATAGAAGGAAGTGCGGGCCGGTGGGGGCAAAGGGGAAATTGTTCCCTTTTGCAAAAAGACTTAGAGCAAAAAATTAAGCCGCGGGTCCGAATGAAGCAGAGGAAGACACGTGGCGGGCAGAGCGGGTCGGCGGGCCAGCGGAGGTAAAAGGGAATTTTCTCCCTTTTGACAAAAAGACTTAGTATGGAAATTTGAAGCACTGGCCCACGAACGAACCACAGGGGGACACGTGTCAAGGACAAAATCGAGGTGCGGGCCCATGGAGGCAAAGTTGAAAATTTTCCCTTAGGCGAAAAAAGGGTTAAAACATGAAATAAGCCCATGGATTTTTAGCGATAGAGAGGATGACACGTGTCAAGGACAGAGGTGGAGGTGTGGGCCTACGGGGAAAAAAGTGAAAAATTTCCAAATTCCAAAAAGGGTGGAAATGGGCAGAATTGAAATGCGATTTCAATAGGACCCACCATATGCCAAGTGTCATCACCAAATTTAAAGGGCGAAGGGGTAGAGAAAAAAGTCAATTTTTTCCATTTTTCAAAAAATGTTAAAGGTCAAAAAGTGAGCCTAAATTCATTCCCAATCATATTTTGACATGTGGAGGGCCCAAATTGAAGGAGAAAGAGCAGATCAAGGAAATTGTACATTTTCATTTTTGGCGGCCATTTTTTCTCCAAGAAGCTTGGAGATGTGAATTTTGCATCAATTTTGATCGAATTTTTAGTGAATTTGTGTCCTTTGTGCCTGCAAAGATCAATGCAAGTGGTTTTAGGAATTAATTTGCAAATTTGAGGTGTTTTTGAAATAAATTTTTACTCGAGCCCGTCTCTAAAATGTGAAATATCAAATTATAAAGTTACTGAAATCAAATTTTGGAATGATAAGGATGAAATGATGAAATAAAAGGGCATCTCGCATGCTTAGAGAATGAAAAACATGCCTCCACAATGGATAATGATGAAGTATTTGTAATGATTCACCATTTTAGAAACACTGGCAACTTTTGTTGCAAATTTGTTAAATGTCCCTATCTGTGAATCATGTTGGAATTTTGTAACAAACTTGATGCTAGGCATATTCTTTTCTTGGGAAAGAAGGATCAAATGTAATAGAAAGTTATATAATGCATGTTTTGAGACATGCAAAAGGTCGAAGAAACTTAGAAATTCACAGAAAATATGGGAAGAAGCCCATTCTCTGAGAAACCACCTGAGAACCATTTCTAATTCCTTTTTGCATCAGATTTGTATCATGTTGAGTTGGTTTCAGTTGTAAAGCCATCAACAAGCTCGAGATTGTTCTTATAACATTCCCCTACTTGATAAATTTTGTCATTCTAGATTATTTTGTGTTGTCTATTGGCAAAATTTACATGCACATATGTTTCAAAATGTTTTCAATTTGTGTTTCTTGCTCCTATTATAGTCTTGTGTTTAAAATCTCTCTTGATCATACATGGTCTCATTTCTTGTTGATAGTTTAGTGGCATCTGCAATCTCACATTCAGAAGAGCTTTCATCTGATAAAGAGATAAAACAGATTTAAAATCACTTCACCTTCCTTGAATTTAGAGATTGTTGTAAACCTTTGGGTGCACCTTAGGTCATGATAAAAAAGAGATTTCGGATTCTTTTTTGTTCATCTCGCTTCAAGATTTTGTGGCGAGGTTGTCAAATATTGTGTGGAAGATTGCATATTTGGGACTCCATTTCGTGCACATATCCTGGTTGAAGGAGTACCTTAACCCCTTTGACGCATTATGTTGTTTAGGTGTTACAAATTTCTTGCAAAGGTCCTCAAAGAATTTGGAAAATTCTAGTTAGTCTTGTCTAAAATCTCCCACCAAAATTCATTTAGAATAACTAATCCTACCCCACACTACCCCTGCATTGCATTGTGTGTCAATAAAAGAATCTAATCCATCTACAAAAATGCACAAAGCAAATCAGGATCATACCATGTCTTTAGCAGCCTCAGCCTTATCTTGAAATCATTTCCATCATTTAGTAGTGACAGCTCTTTTGAGTTTGAATAATGGAAAATTGATCATGTTTTCTCATGGCCATCTCCATACAATATACACATTATAAGGATATCTCCACCTCCTTCACAAAACAGAGGTTGCAATATAGGTGCTCTTACCTTGGTTGAAAGGCACAACCTAAAATAGTGAGGATTAGATCAAAATCCTTTCAAAGTGCTATCCATCTCTCCATAAATCTGAGTGTCAATTAGATCATATCCCCAACTACAAAATTACATACATCAATATATATCTACCTTCAAGCTTCATGCCATATTTCTGAGGCTGCTCATATTGAAAGGGAGAACAAATTTGGGTACTAACAATCTCCTTATCATAATCCAAGCTATTAGGGGGAATATTAGCATGCAGGATCTTATTTCCATTCTCAATACCTACGCCGTTGGTCGTCAAATAGGACTTTTAGAAGAGCAACAGTCAGGGGACAAGAAGTCCCTCCTCTTTAATGGGAGAGGTTCCCTTATTCAGAAACGAATTTATTTACAAATGTACAGAACATTGTTTTATGGTCAAACTTGGATTTTACGAAAGTGTTTTCCACAAGGTTCATCAATTACACAAGGACGAGGAAAGGGAATAAGAAGATGAGCAGTAATGAACATTCGAATTATAGATAGCAGAATAATTCCTCGTGTATGCGAAGCTTTAAAGAATTTAAGACAAGATCATTTGCGATGGCTGAATGAGATTAAATTTAAAGACACAAAGTTCCATAAATAACCTTCTTCAGATTTATTAATCAAGGACACAAAGTTCCTTCTTGGTTGTACAAGATCACCGTATTTGTAAAACCGAACAAAAGATGCAATCGTGAGAGAGACTAACGAGTTAGGAACAAAATGATCTCCACAATATCAAAGAAAAACACAGAGATAACAAGAATTAGATAGACAAAGAATGGAAAGCCCTTTTGTATTGATTTCTTTAAGTTCTATTTACACTTTCAGCAAATATTCCAAGTTCTTCCTCCTCGCAAAATGGCGTGGAAAGGCCATTATATAGCTTACAAGTCAGTTACTCTTCGTAACCATTTCTTTTAATTAAAGAATAGTTAAGGATCGCCAGTTACAATACCTTAACTAATTACAAAGAATACGAAAAGAATGGGAAGAAGAGAAAAGAAAGGAGAAGGAGACAGTGGCCACCATCGGGAGGGACCCACTGTCTTCAGAAACCGCTGCTTGAATCTTTCTAACGTCTCAGCACTGTATTTGCCACGAGGGACACACCAGACGTTTCATCTTGAGGATGACAATGAGTGTCTTTGAAAACTGATGCAACCAGCGTCTTGAGAGCTTTGTCCTTCCGCCAGCGGTCCTTGAAATTTGATCTTCGGATTGATAGCATCGAGCCGCAACTTAAATTCATATTTTGAAAAATAGCATATTCGGTCGAAAGGAAAACTAAGTATGAATTGCCTTAGGTTCACTTGGGACATGTGAGACGCGAATGCGCGAAACACGAGGCTCGGCCGATTCGGGCGAAACGGGGAGAAGACGCACAAATGAATTTGGGACAATTGGGACAAAAATGTGCGAAGTGCGCGACGCTCGGTTCGGCCGAAATTGAACAGCTTTTTGCATTTTTGGCTTCGGACACTTGGGAAAAAAATGTGCGAAGCGCGCGACTCGGGCGGTTCGGCCGAAATTGGAACAGAGCAATTTGGAACTCGGGACAGTTGGGACAAAATCGGGCGAATCGGCCGAAAATGGAACAACAGGTCCGTTTGAACTTGGGACATCTGGGACAAAAAGTTCCGGAGTACGTGACTTGACCGGCTCGGCTGAAATTGGGAAAGCTCGCACTTTTTAAAATGGGGCAGTTGGGACAAAATTGCGCGAAGGACGCGGTTCGGGCAAATCGGCCGAAAATGGGAAAGCTCGCACTTTTTAACTTTGGGACATTTGGGACAGGAAAGTGCGAAGTACGCGGGAAGGATGATTCGGCCGAAATTGGAACAACATGCAAAATAAGTTTTGGGACACTTGGGACAAAACTCTCCGACGGGCCGAAATGGGACAAATTCGGGATTTCGGCCGGTCGGGTAATGTAATGCACTTTCGTGCACTTGGAACAGATGGGACAAAAGTTCCGACAGTTCGAAAATCACACAAAACAACCCAAAAACATAGATTTTTTCAATTTCACGACTTAGGCATTTCAGAGAACAACACTTAAACTCAAAATTTTGAAAATTTTACTCTTATCAGAGCGGGGAATTTTGAGTGGACAACAGCTGGCTCCTTCTGGGGATGACTTGGTATAAATTCATGGAATGAGACAAGGCAAGAACTTAGATAACTCTATGAAGGCACAAAGCCTTATCCATTGGGCAAAGGAGTCAAAAACAAACCAACACAGAGGGCAACACACAAAACAACAGAAGGAAAACACACCAAAAGCAGAAAAGCAAAAACACTGTACAGAATATACAAAGGGACTCCCTAGTCACCTATGACTTGAACAACTTCAAATACTGCCCACTATAAGGAAGTGGGAGGGGAGAACCATCCATGTAATCAAGATAGAAAGAGTTCTTACCAGCAAAGTGTCTTATCTTGAATGGTCCGAGCCACAGGGAATCAAATTTTCCATGGCTGCCACGAGGTTCATGTCTTTTGTCCCATAACAGCACGGTATCTCCAACTTGGAACTCTCTGAACCTAGCTTTCTTGTCAAACAGAACCTTTACCTTCTGCTGGTGAGCAGATATCCTATCAGCAACCTCCAATCTGTCCTCGTTCAGTTTGTGCAGGTACATGATTCTTTTATCCAGAGCATCACTGAAACTAGTATCTTCAATGGCCTTCATCAGGTGCAAGGCTGGCAGTTCCACTGTCACTGGCAATTGAGCTTCTACTCCATACACCACTTGAAAAGGGGACATTCCAATGGCTCTTTTGGGTGTGACCCTGTCTGCCAAAGAGCATCATAAAGCTTCTTATGCCGGGCCACAGATTCATTGACCAACTTCCTTATGATAGTCACCAGATTTTTGTTGGTGGATTCTGCTTGTCCATTTCCCTGGGGATAATAATCTGAAGAATGAGCCAGAGAGATGCCATACCCGTAGCAGAAATCCATTATCTCAGTTGAGGAGAATTTTGAAGCATTATCTGTTACAATCTTGTTAGGTACACCATACCTTACCAAGATGTTCTCTTTGATGAAGTTGCATACAACTTCAGAAGTAGTGCTCTTGACTGGAATAGCTTCCACCCATTTGGTGAAGTAGTCAGTGGCAGTTAGCACATGCGTGTGGCCAGCACTAGAAGCAGGATTCAGTGTACCAATGAAGTCTAGACCCCATTGTTGAAATGGTTCCTCGATCACAACTGGCTTGAGAGGTAAAGATGCCAATTTAGGTCTTCCCACAAAGGTCTCGATAAGCTTCACATTTATCCACCCACTGGATGCATCTCTCGAACAAGGAAGGCCAGTGCAATATCCTCCCTGAGTATCTTGTGAGCTGTGATCATGATGAATAGTGCCTCCACATGCCTTGATCATGGAAAGCCGAGAGCAACTTTCTCTCGCTGCTCCTTGTCCACACACTTCATAAATCTTCCATCTAAACCACGCTTGAACAAGGCATTTTCCCATAGTACATATTGTGTTGATCTCAATTTAATAAATTCCTTTTCCTCGGCGTTAAATGAGAGGGGCATTCCCATAGGTGAGAAAATGGGCAATGTCGAATACCATTCATCGACCGAACTAAGGAATAGAACAAGAGGGAATGTCACTTTCTCCTCCAAAGAACTCATGTTTGGCTCCTTCAAAGAATGAGCTCACAAAGACCCTTTCCACGAACCAGCTTGGTTGGTTTGATATCAATGTCATACTCCGGACTTTAGCCACCCAATTTCCTCTCTTGGACCCAAATTCTTGCTTGTGTAAGAATTGACTTAATAAATGATCTCGAACCAAAGCACCATAGAGTGAGAGTTGAGGATATAGAAACAGGAATCGCTGACACTTTGACTACCGCAAAAGCATGCTTCTCCATCATGGTGTATTTCAGCTCATGATTCTTCAGGATATAGCTCATGAAGGCAATTGGTAGCTCATGTCCATCAGAGTCTTCTTGGGTTAAGACAGCAGCTAGGGTATTATCTGTAGCATAGCAATAGATGATGAAATCTTTGCTGAAGTCAGGACAGGCCAAAACTGGAGTTTTAGCAATGGCTTTCTTGATACCCTCAAAGGATTCCTTTCCTTCAGAAGACCAACCAAATGCTTGCTTCCCCTTCATCATCTGAGAAATATTCAAAGTTAATTCAGCAAAATCGGGGATGAATCTTCTTAAAAAATTGATCTTACCGAAGAAGGAATGCACGCCTTTTTTACTGGTTGGGAGAGGAATCTGCTGGATGGCTTGAACTCGTTCAGGATCAATCTTAATACCATCCTTGGAGACAATGTGCCCTAATAGTTTTCCTTCTGTAACACAGAAGACAGATTTTTTAGGATTTAAAGAAATCCCATGCTCTCGCATCTTTGCGTAATCAAGCTTTCTGTGGTCAAAGTGATCTCGCTCTTGTCTTTGAAAACACTCACATGTGATCATCAAGGTATATGACAATACATTTCCCTTCAAGCTTCCAAAATCCAAATCCATAGCTCTCTCGGAAAGTGGCACCAAGCATTAATCAGCCCAAAAGGCATTCTCTTGTAGGCAAAGGTACCCCAAGGAGTGGTGAAGGCTGTCTTGTGTTGATCTCGCAGTATCAACCTCTACCTGATTGTATCCTAAGAATCCATCAAGCATAGATAACATTTCAGATCCTGTTACTGCTTGCAATATTTGATCCATCATAGGCAAAGGGTAGTTATCTTTCAGAGAAGCCTGATTCAGGTTCCTGAAATCAACATAGATGTGGATCTCACCATTCTTCTTCCTAACAGGTACTATATTTGCGATCCATGTCGAATGGTGAATGGGAAAAATAATTTTAGCCTTCAACAACTTCTGGATCTCCTGAAAGATGGTGTTAGCTATTTTTGGATTATACTGCCTCTGCTTCTGCTTGAAAGGCTTAATTCCTGGTTTGAGAGGAATAGAATGCTGCATATCTTTTGGCTTGAAGGCTTTTAGATCTTCATAAGAATAAGCAAGAACATCCTTATACTTCCTTAGAAGATCAATTGCTTTTCTCCTCTCGTCGGTTGTGCAACATTTTCCAATATTTACTAGCTTGGGGTCAGTAGAACTCCCTATATCAATCTTATCATACTCAGCTGATTGCTGAGGTCCAGTAGAAGCTTTAGATTTTACATATCTGTCATGTTTATCAAACAACTCCTCCAAACTCACCAAACCTTTGGGAATCTTGTTTCCTTTGAGTTTAATGCATCCTTCCTGATCTGTTTCTTCTCCTTGGGTGACAGCTTGATCAGAGGACACACTCTCACGAGGCAGATTGTCACTTCCCTCAAAATATAGTTGTTCGAAATTCCCCTTGAGTTCCAGGAAGGAAAGCAAATGCTGGTCATCGTTGAAAACTTGCCAGTTATTAGTATTGTCAGGAACACTAGGCCGGTGGACCATTTCAATAGTGAACTTATCCTGAGAGAATTCAGGATGGGGAATCAGTAATGACCCTGAGACACCCAAGAATCAGCCCTCGCTGTTTTTTCTCTCGGTATTGCTTCAATGGAGAAAGCATCAAGGAATTCAATCAATCCCAAACCTGATTCCGATAATGCTTCAGCCTCCCATTTTTTACCTGAAAAAGGCTTCTGACTTGCTTCACAATCAGCTCTGCATCACCACGAGCCAGAAGATTTTTTACACCTCGTTCTTTGGCCACTTGCAGTCCAAGAATGAGAGCCTCATACTCTGCTGTATTGTTAGTGTTTTCGAACTGCAACTTAAATGAAAAAGGGTGTAGGCAGCCTTCAGGTGACACTAGCAGACGCCAGCTCCAGAACCAGCCGAGGAACAACTTCCATCAAATTCTAAAATCCAAACACCATTGGGATCTTTAGGTGATACTTTGGAGGGTTGGATTTCATCAGGGGACAGAATCATGTAATTACCATGACCCATGTCTTCATAGAGTATCTCAGCCTTAGGATCATCTCTTTCTCGCACAATATACTCATATCAAGCTTCTCGGGGAGTAACTTCTTCATTTGTTCATTGACAGGTACGAGGGCGTGTGACCAATCCATTTGAATCTCCCCACCCACATCTTTGCAGAAGTTCCTACTTAGCAACATTCCGTAAGAAGGAGGAATGTCTGCTACTAGGATGGTAGCCAAGACTTTCTTTTTAGGTAAAGCAGCAAAAGCCACTTGTGCATCTTTAATCCTTCCAACCAAAGGCACTTCCTTACTTTCCATGGAGTAGCATGATCCATAAGTACGAGTAAGGGTCAAGCCTAAAGCATGAGCTACCTTAGCAGGCATCACATTATCTGAGGCTCCAGAATCTATGACACAGTTACTGAGCCTATGGCCAGCTATAAGAAGTGTTACATAAAAAGGCTTGATTTTGTCACCAGGCGAGGTGACAGCAGCTACCAGACTAGGCTGTGGTATAGAAGGAGGAGTGGGCAAGAGGCCTTTAGAGGTGGTCTTGGAATGGGAATTAACAAATTGGATCATCTTGGCGAAAGCTTTGGGATGGGTTTGGTAGTATTCAGCTTCTGAAATTTGAACCTTGGTCCTTTTTAGGTGATCCACAATATCAAAGGATCCAGAGGTGGATGGGCCATCATCATTTGAAATTCTAGGCTTATCAACCTTAGGAGAAAAAGAAGAAGAAGCAACTTTGGTAGCAGGATTGACAGTACTTACCTTTGGTGTAGATGAGGTAGGGATAGGAGATCCTCTTCTGGCAATTACAGGAATAGTTGCCGGCTGCTCCTTAGATTTCTTTATGGGCTGTGTTACTTTCTCCTTCCGCCTCGTCTCATTCTCTCAGTCATGACAGCAAATGATTCACTGCTCATATCTCGCTACCACTTCATCATAATCATCTCCATCATCGCGTGCCTTCGGTGGTAAAGAAATTAACCCGAGATCCTTCGAGTTCTTCCCGCCTCATCATCAAATTCTCCAGAACTCCTCACAAGCTTCATTGTCCACATCATCATCCGCTCTTCAACTTCACAGTTGCATTCACAGAACTTTGACAGAGGTCCAGCTTCAAGTGCTAGTCTTGTGTGAGGAGCAGGCAACCGATTTCTGGGCTGGAAATTTCTTCTTGGAACATCTGCATACGGGGCATGCTGAGCCAATTGTTTCTTTATAGCTACTAGATCATTTGCAAGTTTCTAGACTAGTGGATCAGTATTGGGTCTAGAGGAGGAAGAGGAAGAAGCAGCAGATTTAGATTTGGGAGGATCTCTCTTCAACTTCCCTGACATGATCAGGTCATCCTCGACACTAACAGCCAGTTCTTGATCCAGAATTAACGTTCCAAGATTAGCCCTTCTTAGAGCATAACTGACTTTGGGCGTTTGAGCATTTAGAAAGAAACATTTTTGAATTTGATCAACCGGTCGAGTATTTACAGGAATTTTGTTGATCAGTCTGTTGAACCGAGCCACAAATTCTCTCATGGGTTCTGATGGATCTTTCTTTATCTGAGAAATTTGGGCAAGCAGGCATGCACATCTTCTGGCCACTTGAAACGGCTTTCGAACTGAGTTCTCATTGTATTCCAGTCGGTGATGGCACCAAATTTAAGGTGATAGAACCAATAAGAAAGATTATCCTCGTAACGCCTCAACGAATGCCCTTTTTATCGAGACGCCTTCATGTTCTACTCCCAAGACTCCACATGCAACTATGAAGGCTGCAATGTGTTCATCGTGTGTACTTTGCCATCTCCTCTAAACTTGGCGAAGTTCTTTCGGTTACCTCTAGGTAACTTATGCAAAGGTTGAGTAAGGGCCAGGGCCCGACACGTTGACCCCATGGCAATTGTGCCGCCATTCTTGGAAATACGGCTTGAGGGGAACTTAACACCAGCTAGGAACAAAGCTCGTAGATTGGGACTAGCAGTTCAAGGAATACCACCCGTAGGACTTCTATCTTGAACAAAGTGAGTGCTCGTCGAACGAGTTCTTCTATTTGAAAGGAAAGGAAAACCCTGTTGCTCCAAAAGCTGAAACTGAGAATCTTTGATACCAAGGGTCCTTCTCCCTCGAGTAAAATGCGGAGTCACCAGATCAAAGGATGATCAAAAAATTGCAGTACTGGAATGTGGTTTTCCCCAGCGGAGTCGCCAAAAACTGTTGGTCGTCAAATAGGACTTTTAGAAGAGCAACAGTCAGGGGACAAGAAGTCCCTCCTCTTTAATGGGAGAGGTTCCCTTATTCAGAAACGAATTTATTTACAAATGTACAGAACATTGTTTTATGGTCAAACTTGGATTTTACGAAAGTGTTTTCCACAAGGTTCATCAATTACACAAGGACTGAGGAAAGGGAATAAGAAGATGAGCAGAATAGAAACATTCGAATTATAGATAGCGAGAATAATTCCTCATGTATGCGAAGCTTTAAATAATTTAAGACAAGATCATTTGCGATGGCTGAATGAGATTAAATTTAAAGACATAAAGTTCCATAAATAACCTTCTTCAGATTTATTAATCAAGGACACAAAGTTCCTTCTTGGTTGTACAAGATCACTGTATTTGCAAAACTGAATAGTATGCAATCAGAGAGACTAACGAGTTAGGAACAAAATGATCTCCACAATATCAAAGAAAAACACAGAGATAACAAGAATTAGATAGACAAAGAATGGAAAGCCCTTTTGTATTGATTTCTTTAAGATCTATTTACACTTTCAGCAAATATCCAAGTTCTTCCTCCTCGCAAAATGGCGTGGAAAGGCCATTATATAGCTTACAAGTCAGTTACTCTTCGTAACCATTTCTTTTAATTAAAGAATAGTTAAGGATCGCCAGTTACAATACCTTAACTAATTACAAAGAATACGAAAAGAATGGGAAGAAGAGAAAAGAAAGGAGAAGGAGACAGGTGGCCAGCTACTGGGAGGGACCCACTGTCTTCAGAAACCGCTGCTTGAATCTTTCTAACGTCTCAGCTCTGTATTTGCCACGAGGGACACACCAGACGTTTCATCTTGAGGATGACAATGAGTGTCTTTGAAAACTGATGCAACCAGCGTCTTGAGAGCTTCGTCCTTCCGCCAGCTGTCCTTGAAATTTGATCTTCGGATTGATAGCATCAGAGCCGCAACTTAAATTCATATTTTGAAAAACAGCATATTCGGGTCGAGCGGGAAAAACTAAGTATGAATTGCCTTAGGTTCACTTGGGACATGTGAGACGCGAATGCGCGAAACACGAGGCTCGGCCGATTCGGGTGAAACGGGGAGAAGACGCACAAATGAATTTGGGACAATTGGGACAAAAATGTGCGAAGTGCGCGACTCGGGCGGTTCGGCCGAAATTGGAACAGTTTGCATTTTTGGCTTCGGGACACTTGGGACAAAAATGTGCGAAGCGCGCGACTCGGGCGGTTCGGCCGAAATTGGAACAGAGAGCAATTTGGAACTCGGGACAGTTGGGACAAAATCGGGCGAATCGGCCGAAAATGGAACAACAGGTCCGTTTGAACTTGGGACATCTGGGACAAAAAGTTCCGGAGTACGCGACTTGACTGCTCACTTGAAATTGGGAAAGCTTGCACTTTTAAAATGGGGCAATTGGGACAAAATTGCGCTAAGGACGCGAGTTCGGGCAAATCGGCCGAAAATGGGAAAGCTCGCACTTTTAACTTTGGGACAGAAAGTGCGAAGTACGCGGGAAGGATGATTCGGCCAAATTGGAACAACATGCAAAATAAGTTTTGGGACACTTGGGACAAAACTCTCCGACGGCCCAAAATGGGACAATTCGGGATTTCGGCCGGTCGGGTAACAATGTAATGCACTTTCGTGACTTGGAACAGATGGGACAAAAAGTTCCGACAGTTCGAAAATCACACAAAACGACCCAAAACACATTTTTTCAATTTCACGACTTAGGCATTTCGTAGAACAACACTTAAACTCAAAATTTTGAAAATTTTACTCTTATCGAGCGGGAATTTTGAGTGGACAACATATGCATAGAGTGTTTCCATTTTTCTTACCTAGTAATGGAATAATATTATCCTAGTGAAAAATTTTGTATACTTCCTTCAAGTCGTCAATATCCGATTGGATCGTCTATGTTCCCTTCTTCTATTCCATCTTTAGTGACTACTCTTTTAAAGATTGTATTTCACCCTCGAAGATTTCTAAGTTCCTCTATGGTTTCTGATAAACCTCCTTCCGATGCACAGGATTTGGGCACTCTCATGCAACACGTCCTCCTTAGTGATGGTAGGCTTCGGTGTAATGCTTCTCTCGCACACATGGCTTTAGCACGTTTCACATGTAATACCTCAAGTTCTGGTGCCAACTTTGGCATCCACTGATTTTCCATAGCGTGCTACATTCTAACCATCCTTGCACCCTTATTCTCTTTTTTTTTTTTTTTCTAAGATTCTCATATAAGTCTAGGCATTCCTCATAGCTATGATTCTTCCCACAAAAAGAACAAGTAATATTCTAAGGACATTCACACCTATAGTGGTCCTGGAGATTGTTGGTTGGATATTTTTTGGCCAAAATATGAGGTTCAACCATAGTACACAGGATAAAATCCCTCCTCAAAGCCGTGTGAGGTAGCCTTTGTTTATTACTCGATCTAAAACACAGTAGAAATAATATGTACAATATTCACACTATTCTAACCATTGGGGTTGGGATACAATCCCAAAATCCACATCAACATGAGATGGAGATGTTACGGTTTTAGAAATAGAATGGATTAGAAAAGAAACTATTATAAACAAAACAGAAGGAAAGGCAATGAGAGGAACGTATTTTCTTTCAAGAAAGCACGATCAAGGAATACTTATATGAGTTTTAGATAATGGGTGTAATATTTGAAATGATTAAGATAATCAAGAACACTAAACAAAGAATACCTTAAGATTTTGTACATAAGAACAATCTCTCAAGATAGATGAATCCCACAACACAAAGTTTGTAAAATAACACTTGTTTCTATTCCTTAATGATTAAAAGAAAATACAAATTTTTTTTCTTCTTCACAATAGCTCTCAATATTCTAAAAATCTCTCCCCTTTTGGAATGCACAAACATCGATATTTATAATAGAAAGAGCAAAGAGAAAATAGGATAAATCCTAGAAAATAGTCATTTAACAAGAATCCTATTTTGCTTGACTCTCACAGGAGAACAAGTCAAAATTTGCTTCCTATGTGATGAAACGAAAATGAAAAAGACATGTCAATCTCTAGATGAAAATGACATGAAACATTATGCTTATTCTGTTTTGTCGTCCTTGTCTTCCTCCAACGAAAGCCTACTTGTCTCAAAATTCCTGGAACTTCTGGATTATGCCCTACATCTTAGCTTCATCTGGTGCACTCTGGAATAGTCACTCAGAACCTCGCAAGTTTCCTGAGTGTCACTTGCATTTCCAGGAAGTTTCTTCAATCTCTTATTGAGTTTCCTTAATGATTCCAAAACATTCTCAATCCTTATGAACTTATCAATGATTATTAGATCGAAGATGGAAGTTGGTTCGCACTTGGATTGATTCTTGGATTTGTTTATAGAAATCATCAGCAGGTAGAATATTTGAGATTTCATCCAACACCTTGGTAAAGATCCTGACAACTCCTCTTCTATGTCATTCATGGCATCAACCAACTAATCTCTAGATTCCCTCAACTTGCTACAAGCTTCACTGAGAATCTTTATCCTGAATCTGATGGCTTTGGTTAGCTGGAAATTCTTATCCCCATGCGGAATGATTCCTTCTTCCATCAAGATATGGGACGGAACCTATTTCAGCGCATTGAGAGCCTCAAAATTTAACTCAAGGTTCCCGATTTCCTATGAAAATTCATCATCCATTTTTTTGCCATCTTTCTTTATTTCCTCCAAGGATTTATAAACCTCCATTGTGTCATCAATGACCTCTCTTCCTTGTAGGAGTAGCCTCTGAATCCATTCATCAACCGTTCTCCCCTTCTCATTGATCTTTTCAATCCTAGGTACTCGATGAGAAATTGAACCTGATAGGAGTAGGGGTAGGGGATGATGGTGTTGAATGAGAAGGCTTTGAGAGCTTGAGAAATACCTCTATCAATTGTTCAACTTTCTCCTTTAGCTCATCTCTTCTCACCTTCGTTTCCTTTAGCTTCTAACACAACACGTTCATGGCATCTTACGCATCTTGTTGTGCTCCTTCTATTGTTACCTTTCCTAGATCAACCCTTGTAATCTGATAATCAATGACCATTATATCCTCCTTTGTTTTGTTGGCCACGGGAGTGGCAATCTCTGCAAACTTATGCCTTGAGGCATCCACTGAAACCCTTGAAATTGTTTTGGGTTTCTTGGTAGATTTGGCAGAGAGACCTTGAGTGAATTGAAGTTGAAGGTTGGTAGAGGAACTACCACCTTCCTCTTCCTTGGGGTCTAATCAACTAACCATTGAGGTACAGTGGAAGAATTTTCCCTATCAGAGGTGTTATGGTTACATCTGTAGGTGGAGGAAGGTTTACTTGTGGAGTAGTGATGACTGTAAGTGTGGTGACTATGGGGATAGATTCAATGAATGAAGGTGCAGAAGGAGGAGGCATATCTATGGCCATCTTAGGTCTAGCAGAGAGAGGTGAGAGGTTGGAGAAGATGCTGGCCATGGCTGATGAAAGTGGCAAAGAAATATGAGGTGAGGAAGATTGGGAAGGAGGAGGTAAGGATTCTAAAGTCAAATCTTGAGAAGCAAGAGAGAGACTTACCTCTGATGAGAAATCAACAAAAGGAGAAACAAGAGGTTGACTAACCTCATCTTCTGAAGGAATTTTTCCTTGTTCTAGTGGAGGAGGTGAATCTAGTACCTCAATTGTTTGTGAAGGAGTGGAAAATGATGCGGCTCCTTACTTTTCTCCTTTTCTGACAAACTTAAATTTTATCTGCCTCTTGGTAGGGCTTTTATCCTCTTCCCTCTCTCCCTATAGGGTCCCACCTCTAAAGTGGCTATTTTTGAAAATCTCTTTTCCTTATAACTCATTCCCCAAGAAATGAGCCATGCCTTGGTATGGACAAGAGTCTGAGCAGCTCTTTCAGCGATAGAAGTTTTTTTTCAAAGAATGCACCAATCAATGGCTGGGAATCCGTGTTGGTCTCCATTTTGTTGTTCGTACATAGTGTCTAGGACACTTTCATTATCCACAGTGCCTTTGGGGATATCAAATAGATCTAACATCTAGATTTCTTCAAGCATCAATCTACCATTGTCCTTTCTTCGAATAGTAACTTCATCCCAAAGATCAACCCAGATGTCTTCCACATTGGGCACATGTAGATACAAGGTTCCATATGACTTGAGGACTCCTCAGAAGTCAAATCCCTCCCTGAGCTTCATATGTTTCTTCAATTTGTCTTAAAGCTCATGCACCACGTTCTTGGCCTTAACCACTATAGAGCATGTATACCTTCCAATGGAAATAGGGAAGGAGACGGTGGCTTTGTGCCTAGCTTTGTTGGAATTTGTGAAAATCCAACAATTGTCTGACTAACTCCATAAGGATCAATTTGTCACCTGGGAACCTAGGTAAATGGAAAGGATTACCATGGAACCTCACCACCCAAAGATAGGTAAACTTCTTGAATTGCAAGAAGATGCAACCCCATTTTGACACTTCGGCCCATGCTTCATCAGAAACCCTTCTTTTCCTTAGATCAGGATCCAACTTGCAAATGTTTTCATAGAATAAGGCATCATTCAATCTTCTATATTGGTCTTCAGACCCTTTTATTGTCAGCTGAGGGAAGTACCGATATATGTGTTCTATTTCTTGGTTTCCCTTTGCATCTAGCCTTGGGTAGTTTCTCATGCCTGCTGCTGCATAGGTGACATATGACATCATATAGAACTTACTAGTAGACAAGACTATTTTCATTTCGAGTCTATCTCATCACTTATCAGGCTACCCTAATCAATCCCTTGGTCATTCTTCTTTATGATGACCATGAATTGGTACATCCACCCTTGGAAATCTCTTGACTCTGGGAGTCCAAATAATCAACTCAGCAGGTGATGATATCACTGATTTCGAGAATGAAATCACTTCTAGGGACCATCTTGGGAAACCTAGAAATGGTTGGCTTAGCCTTGATCAAGAACTTCTTGTTTACATGCTTGATGCAGTCTTCCTGATCTTTGTCCTAGGCCTTTTGTGTTGATTTAAGGTTTAAATCAACATATTCCACAAAGTTGGGAAACCTTAGGAGTTGATCAAAGTAACCTCTGTCCAATTTCACTATAGACTCTCCTACTTGATTTCTTACTGAGCGGGAGGTTGAGTCATAGTTGGAAGTGTAGGCCAGGATGAATTTAGGGCATTGAGATGATATTGGAAATCCTACCGCTGCTAGAAGGATACCACTACAACTATCAAATTCATCTAGGAATTTTGAGAAGAATCCTCAATTCTCTTCCAAAAGTCCTCCATATCTATATTACTTGAGCTCTGTGTCCCGAATGTCATAATTGCAGCTTATGTAAGAAGAAGAATCCATCTTCTGATACTTATACTTCATCTTTCCTATCCTATCTAACTTATCCTTAGATTGGTTGGGGTCCAACATGAGGAGTCTCGAAGAAGAAATGCCTTGATGATTTCTAGAAGAGCAATCGGGCTTGAAAGTTTGTTGGACAATTACACAGACCCGCCACACTGTTCAGATTTTGAGACTTGCAAAACACCTTCGGAAACCTAACACAATGGAGTGTATGTCAGAAGTTAGGACATGTTGAGCATCGATGAAAACCCAACACACTGCGAGAAGTGAGGAAGTGTCAGAAAAGTGGGAAAACTTGACACACATGGCGGAACCTGGAGGATGTCGAGCAGGTAGAAAATCCCGACACACTGTGGATCTTGATGGATGTTGAGCATCTGGAAAAAGTGAAATGTTAAACACCCTGCAAAACCCGAAACAAGTATATCGGGTTTATGACATGTCAAAATATGAGAAATTCCTGCCTTGTGATCACTTAGGAATTTTAAACTCTTTTTGAAATCTACAAGTTACAACCTATGAAAAATAAGTAAATAACCTAGGGGTGAATTTCAAACAAGAACCCACATGGGAAAAAGACAAGAAACAAGGAAAATAACCCAAAACCTAAACCAAAAATGGGGAGGAAATGAAATGGAAACCCCAAAAACACTTCATAAATAACCCAAAAATATTCAAAAATAGAAAGAAGAGAAGAGTACCTTCAACTAGCTCGAAAAATGATCAAGGACAGCTAGCGAAATCGATCGGGAAGCTCGATCGGGTTTGGAGGTAGAAGAAGCATAAATGAAAATCCAACGCAGAAAAAACGATAAGGTAACAAATGATGTGGAAAACCAACTATTTATAACAACCTGACATTAATTACACCTCACTTGACACATGTACCAACTACTAGACAACTAGACATTAATGAAATGTCATCATTCTTGGAGTGTCTGAAAACCTGATACAAAGGATTTGATTCAATTCGAGTTTTGGGTTTCGGAAACAAATGACATAAAACATGCATTTTGGAAAAGCATGTTCTGATGCTTGGAAGTTCTGAAAACCTGACATAATGGACTTAGGCAATTGGGTTTTGGGTTTCAGGAACATGAGACATGTTGCATGCAAGGAACATGTTTTCATGCAATGAAAACCCGACAACCCGAAAATCTCTTTCAAAGGGAATTTTTAAGAGATTTTTCCAAAATTTTCCTATGGTTATCTCAATTTTAGCTGAAATCACTAAAACAAGATAATAGATATCTACATGTAAAGGATGTTCCGAGAGGAAACTTGGCTCTTCCACCACCATGGCCTCGGCCTCCAAATCCACCATGGTACCCTCAACCTCTTCCACAACCTCCTTCAAAGCACCCCTCGCTCCGATCATAGTGTTCTTGAGTTTGATCATGATCATGGTGCTCACCTTTTCTTTTAGAGTTATCTGATACTCCTATATGTCACACACAAATATATATAACATCATGGATCTGACCAATCAACCTATAATCTTCTTTATTGTGAGTTGTGGACCAAAAAATTTTACAATAACAAGATATGTTCTTTCTTATCATGTATTGTAGTAATGGGCAACGAATAACATCATGGTTCAAATGACATATCTCACAGTCTAACAATAATGAATGCATTGATCTACGGGGTCAATTATCCTTAGTGTGCCCTTCCACTTCATAATATGTACACCAAATCTTAGTGTGCATCTCATGTGTTGAATTGGCTGATAGTTTCTCCAACTGCATTGCCATAGCTATGATATGTGCTTCTAGGAATGGGATTACTCTAGTGTCTATACTTCCAACTACCTCAGCATGTAAAGTTTCTTCTATTGCTTCACGCGGGTCCTTATATGTCTTATGTGACAACGACCTCCTAAAAGGTGTGATCAAGTCCCAAACGAACCACCGTGCATGTTGGATTGCATGAATATCATAAGAAATCTTTGACAACAGTGTTTTGAAAAGGGAATCATACTCTTGAACACTCTTAGTAGTTCCTGCTAATATCCTTCAAAGGCGCTTATATTATTTTTCTCAAACTCGTATATAAAACTCCTTAAGGAAGGCATCCCATAATGTTGCATAATCTACACAAGTCTCGATCGGGTCAAATTTTATATACCACCTATGTGCGCTACTCGAAATGTAGTGGAAAACTGATTGACCTTGCGCTCGAAGCCATAATCCATTTTGTGTGCCACAATATCTCACACATGTGCATGTGGTCAATAGTATCTTCTATGCCCCTATACTCTAGATGACGAAGAGAAATCTCCATGTAAATATTTTGGGGTTGGTACGGACCCTGTCCTCCCGATCTAGAACCTCTTGTGTTACCTTTGTCTCTAGAAAAACCAATTCCACTAGAACTAGAGCCACCTATACCCCCTTATCCTCCACTTGTAGCTAGAAGTGGACCAAAAGATGTACTTCCCTATGTCCCAATAGTAGTACTAAACTAAACTCCTACAGTCTGCAAAGTGGTACTACTTCCAGAAGTGAGTCCAAAATTCAACGCGCTTGAATCCTGTGTTGATAATGAGCCTAAGAAGGTACCCCCAAAAAACAAATAAGACATTTTCCCTGCCATATATGTACTTTCTATTTGACTTAATCCTGCTTTCCTACTACCCAAAATAGCTTGTTGACTACTGGTTGTACTAGATATTGGAAACCAAGTGCAAGGGCTAGGTTGCAGTAGATTTAGATGCACCCTCGCAGACGTGTCATCTCTACCGGAAGGCTCCCACGTGACGCCAAGGAGGTTTCCTATCATTCTTTCCCAAATAGAGGATTTCTAGATGCGTTGGCTCCACACCTTTTACGTGAGCTCTAAATACTTCACGAGCCATCTCTCTCCTCGGTGCCATCTCGCTCCGTAATATCATGGTGATTCTCTATCTCCCTCTCATTCTCCTCATTTTACTTAAGTCACCTTTATTCTCTCTTCCTTTCTTCCACTAGGTCTTCTATCCTTCACTAAACCTTCCCTTGCCCCCACGTGTGGTGGGGTTTAGCTAGCATCGCTTTTCTTCCAATTTTAGGGTTACCATCAAGATCTTGATCACCAAAGTGGAATTCCTTACAAATAAGTTCACCTAAGATAATGTAAGAAATGTAACTCAGCTACCTCCAGGAAAGAATAAGTGGAAATTGAGTACTCCAAAATATATCTGTTCAAAACAACATGGAAACAAGTATACACAAGATGCGTCCAAATCGATCAACATCATAAAGGGACCAAAATTATTCCTACATCCAAACAAGTGTGTGATAGCTCCAATTTATTTTAGACACATAAACAACCATCCACTTTTATAGTTCTACCGGGAAGATAACAAAGAAAATATCATTAAAATAGTCATACATATTTTTCTCCACCCACGCGCGTGCGCCAAACTCAGATCTAGTGTTGAACCTCTGTGTGTACTCTTCTTCCAAATATTTTATCCACTCCTCAATACTTGCTAGGGTCAAATAGTATGTCTTCATTGCAAACCATCCTGAAAACAACTGAATAAGAGGTCCCAAAATGAAAACTAATGATATAGCCTAAAATCCACTATGAAAACCCGGAAAAGCCGGCACATCACCCAGCCTAAGTTGAGCACTCACACGAAGTGCGTAAAGGCACCAGGTCCCTCTTTAGAGTTACTTATGTAGGATGTTAGTGTGATGAAGATAGAGCATATACAGATCCATAAATAAGCATAAATATTCCTCATACATAACCAAATCTAGATCTTAGATAATCATGAATTAAACAATAACTATGTTAATGTTAACCATACAAGAACTAGTTACAGTCATGTTTAACACCATTATCCATCCAATATACTCCATTACATTAACATTGTAAAACATAGAAGCTTCTTACATTAAAAATATTACCATAAGCTATGTGCACATCAGATCCAACAACATAACTCTACAATAATTGTGTGTCTCTAAACTACACAGTTCACTACTTATTTATAGGGGTGGGGACTTTCCTTCACTACTTATGCACTTCCCAAAATAGGTCGCATACTGATAATAGCCATGTTCCTTTACATTAACATGCACACATGCAAGTGTGCTAATAATAGACATCCTATAATTAACTAGAAGTAGTAATCCTATTATTATCTCAAACTCCTGCATGGCACTTATCAAACGATCATTCCCAAAATAGCATTTGCGTGTCATGCAAGTCTCCATCCCGATGTGTTTTCTACACACTATCTCCAAAATTATCTCGTAACCATAAACATGGCTAAGTCCTGACTCATCTTTTCTTGGCGTGTGTTTCCTTTCCTATCCTTTCGCACCTCCGGATGTTCCTTCTTCTCGCACGTGAATCTTCTTTTTCCTACCCCTTAGAACAATATGTCTTCTCAACACACACATCTTTCCATATGTTTCATCCCCATACACTCATTCTATAGTGATATACACTTAGGGATAAATCATCACTCCTCCATTCAATAAGTCGTGATATATGCTTCAGCTATAGGGTTCACACACATATCTCTACATGTCACATTTCATCACCATTACATATACACACTCCTCACAATGTGCTAGACACAACCAACACTACTTGACCATTTCCTGATGACACACTCTCATTTACAATTCATTCTTGATTGTTGAGGGGGGAAAAAATGAACCTCACTACATACACATTTCATCCACTCGGAGGGCACATTGCTCCTATCATTACATCTTACATTTCATTCCATCCTTCCACAACATATTGTATGGTCTTGGGGGCATTTACTTTTTCTTACTAGTGTTTTTCATGCTCACTTTATTACACATGTTATATTTATATCTTATATGTAATTATAATACATGATACATGTTCATACCTTTGCTTAGTGTGATCAAAAATATAATATTCTACATGTGGCATGGATGTTTTCCTTCTACCCTTCCTATACCGGTCACTGGGGCATCCACATTCATCTTATCCAGTGTTATTGCTTCCTTTTGTACTTAGCATCTTATACTACTTGTTTACATACACTTTGACATATTGGTTATCACTCTAACATGCTAACAGGTGTTCCATGTGCAACAATTGTTTTGCAAGATTACATGTTTCCATGACTACCTCTTTATTTCTACTTGTCTTCTTTGTTTTCCTTTGTATGCGGGATTTTCCCTTTTCTTATGTGCACATGTTTTTGGTGTTTGCAGCCATGAAAACTTACGTGTCTTGCAACATCATGAGTGATGTCCCATGTTTGCAACCTACTTTTTGTAGTCTACTTGTTTTCTTGCATGTTTACACTACTTTGTTTGGTAGTTACTACATTGTCTGCGTATTTTACACATCTTATTGCAAGTACATGTTTTCAGAATCATACTTGTTTTGGCTTTCCATCCCTTTTTTGTGCACCTTGGTATCTACCAAGTGTTTTCCTTTCCCCTTGTAGGGAAATGTTTTATAGGTCATAATGCAGCTTGGTCCTCTTTTGGGGCTGCAGTCTCCTTTCAAAGAATGTCACATGCACCCCTAAAGAGGTGAGATTCATTGAGGGTTTCTATTAACACAACATATTTACACTAGTTCACACATAACAAGTGAGTTCAAACTTTTCTACGAACTCCATACACAACATCCTCGATAGGAAATGGTGTCCTTCAAAGAATTATGTGGAGTAGTTACAGGCTTGGGGGTTATAGTGGGTGTGCTTCTCTACACTACACCAACCATTGGCATCATATTTCCTAAAAACTAGGAAAGTACAAAGATATATTCACACATTTAAGTAAAATTGGTTAAAGGTTGGAGGACACAAATCATTTCCTCCCTATACTTCTTCAACCAGGGTGGCGTGAGATCACCCAAAACTCGCGACAGTACATGATATCCTTCTACACCCTTTCTCTTGACATGGATTAGGTGCACATGTTCCATTTACACTTTTATTTTAGTGTATTTTACATTTGTGTACTTTACACATTTCTATATACATGCATATTTTACATAGCATTTTTACATACATACATATTTGACTACTTGATCATTTTCATCTTGCAGGTCTGGTCGTATGAGAAACAAACAATCAAATTGGGGAAAAAACAACAATGATGATGACAACGACAACACACCGCTACGAACTTGCCTTTAATAACCATGCGCTTACACTACAAATAGCAGCAACTACACACATGTTCCACCCTAGGTTCACTCTCATCACTTTTTATGCGCATTTTTCATATTTAGTATCCATGCTCATCCATATTTTATTTTTTTCATTCCACAGCTTGAGTATAGTCCATTGGCATGTCTTCTTCTACACTCTACATGGATATCAAATACGCATCTTTATATACTTTATGTTACCAAGATTTCTTCTCACCAACATAAAGTGGGAGGAAAACATAGACACAAAATCATGCACTTTAGGAATTACTTAGCCCAGTCTTATACTATTATTTAGAAGGTTCTCAAGTAAATAAAGGCACTAATTAATCCCACCTTTTGGCCATCTTTTTATTATATTTTATTTCCTCATTCATGTGTGTTTTTCTACTCTTATCCACCTATTTCACAACTTCCCCATCATTCTCGGACCAAAATTAGGGTGCCCTAGCCTGCATCTTTGGGTGCCCTAGGGTGCCCTGGTCCCACCTTGGGTGCCCCAGTCTATGTTTCTCTTTTCCCGCTTATTTTTGGGGAATTTCTATCCATTTTTCATTCTTATTATTTTTTTAGTCAACCATGTCGAGGTTAATTATGAAATTAAGCTTGAGAACCCTATAAATATAAAGTTATAAGACCATAATGAGGGTCCTAGCGTCACATACTACTATCACTCCATCTAGAGTTGCATCCATTACATAACTTGCATCCGCATAATTCCATGCATCAAGGCTAGGAGATCTACATCAAAACACACAACATATGGGGGAGGGATTCTATTTTATTCCATGCACACATACTATTACATTTTCTATAGTTATTATTGTTTGCTACTTCACAAAATGTGACTAACATGAGAGAACCTATGGCAAGACACACACATGCACTAGAACTCCATCGAGGTCCAAAGTGTAGTGAAACACTCAGTGATAAGACCACTATTTTGGTAGTTGAGGTTAGTCTGACCCGTTCATTTTGAATCTTTATTTTTCTTAGGATTTGATACTTCCTTTTCTCTTGCATGTCATCATTTGACTATTCACCACATTCGACACAGTCCAACGAATCTAATGTGACGGAAAAATAGAGTATTAGATCATCCTACGACCATTAAAAATTTAGATTCGAGCGTTAACAAAGACTAGGGAACCTAATATATAGACTAGGGCACCCCAGGTGCCACAATACCTTCCTGTGTGTCCCAATTAGTTCAAATCTTCCAGATCTGGTCTTTGCAAGACTTCTGAGTGATTGTCTGCACTTCCATATTTTATTTCCGGACTTACGCAGCAACTATTATCTCTTGAAAGTGCACCCAACAGAGAGATGGCAGCAGGTTCTCTAAGTCTACAAAGATCTCTCTCTCTTAGATACAATGGGGACACCTCAGGTCTGTGGGTATACCTATTTTGAGGTGAACCTCTGGGGTTAAAAGGTCGGTTCCTTATTGGTGTTCACTAAACTATTTTTGGGAGTTTTAGGGTTAAGAGGTGACTGAAAATGAAATAAATACTAAGGTGATACACCAAATTTGGATGAAAACTTGACTTGAGTGGAATACACAACTGATTTGTGAAGAATTCTTTATGTGCATGAACCAATTTGTACTTTCTGTAGAAAATAAGGGCAAAGTACTTATTTTGTATTGAGGGAAGTTCACAACAGCACTAGTAAGCTAACATGCACAATGAAATTTAGCAGAAAATAGTAGATTTGCAGCGAGGGTAAAGTGATTAATCAGGGAATATTGATTCACAAGACTAATACTGGCATACACAAGACTACAGAATAACTTGGAAAGGCAAAGAATAATTCACACTTAGAGGGAAAACTAGAAGAAATTGCTTCAGTACTCATATCAAAAGTTCTCTGGGAAAGTTCTCCGAAAAATTGCCCCCATTTCTGTGCTTTGTAAGAGCACATAATATATAGCAAAAGTTCACCCCTTCCTAAAAATAGCTTAAAAGCTATACTCGCCCATGCATCCTAATTTTACCCTTTATTTAATAATAAATAAAGGAATAAAATAATACAAACTAAAGCATGTGATAAAAATAGGCATTATCAGCCTTAGATACAATATAGTCAAACTGAAGTTGACTATTCTATTTTTAAGAAAGAAAGGTGAATAATTTGCTAAAATTACAAATTGCTTGCTAGGCAAGTCTTCTTTCTTTACACATGCAAACTCATCATCTTCTCTGTTTTGTCCTGTTGTGAAGGCATGCAAAATCATCTCCTATGTGTAGGCAAAAGGATGCAACCTTAGCAATATTTACAAAATTTAAAATGAAGTGGGGACCACCTCCAATGTATACATGCTTTGATTTTCTCACTTTTTTAGATGGTCACATGAGTGACACTTGCAAATTTGTTTAAAACCCCATGTGGGGACCACCTTTGGTTTTAGATGCTACCACATTATGGACTTAGGCATAAGCATGTATATAATATCAAAGGGGACCACCCTTGGCTAGCCCACCATGCATTAGTTGATCCGCCACCTTTGGGCCTTGGCACATAATACAAATTTTGCCCTTTTTGGGACTTTTGGCATATAATGATTTGTTTGATTTTTCGGGCATGGACTATAGTTCAGACTTTGTAAAGTCCCCTGCAATGATTAATTGGTTGGTCCACATGGGTTGGCCCCTCTCCATGATGACTCGACCCTTTTTGGTCGTAGGCGGTGGAAACTTGACCTTGGGCTTGGATTTACTTGGTTTTTGGGAGCTCTGCTGGCCCTTGATCTTTGCCTTGGTTTCTTGGTCACCGTAGATCTTGTAACCCTGATTAGGGTTCCGGCCTAGGCATTTATTATGGTCGGTGGCATTTAATTGGGCCTTATCACTTTGGAACCTGTGGAGACCGATCACCATTCATTTTGGCACTTGGCATTCAGTGAGTCATTGATCTCTAACCATGGGTTAGGGTTTTGGAACCCTAGTTCGATGAAAGGTTATACACTCTAAGCTTGCATTTGGTCACTTCATTTGGTTTTTTTACTCTGCGGGTGAAGCCCTAGAAAAAAATTTCTCACTCTATGATTTTGATGAATGCTTGGAGATTTTAACATCTTCGAGCCTGTAAACTTGTTCCTTGGCCTTCGATGCCATTGGTGCTTGATTGTTTCTACATTTTTTGAAGATTTTGGAGGTATTTCTTTTGTTTTTTGGCTTTGTAGCTCGGTTTTCCTCCAGTTATATGATCTAAAGATCATTTTCATCTATTATTCAGCTCTGTATCTTCTCGTGGAGTGATGAATCTTTGTTTTCTTTCTAGGTTCTCTACTTTTGGTAGCTAATGAGCTCGATACGAGCCTGTAGAAGGAAATTGCCACCATTTTTGCTTGTCTGATCGTTTCGTTCTCGGGAATGGTGAGTTCCAACACTATTTTTCCTTTTTCTTTTCGAGGCTCGAGTTTTCATTCTTGTAACCCTGAATCCATTGCAAATATTAGTTAAAATATTGCGTAACATGAGAGTACTTTGTGGGTTCGGTCTTTTCTACTTCTGAAGTGAGCCTTTGAGCTCGGACTCGTCGTTCAAATCTATTAAAGCTTCTTTCTGTGCATTTATTGACGAACTATTTGTAAACTCAATTCGGTCCTTTGAAAGTATTAACTATTTCTATTTCTCCATTTGAAACATGAGCTCTGTTTCATTTAACTTCCTGTGATAGATGCATACTTGTAGTTTATGAACCCTTCCTTCATTCTGTAGATGCAAAGTTTGTATATTCTGGGTACTTGCAATCCGTAAAGTTGTATCTTCTTTTGTGACTCATTTCTCTTTCTAATGTAATGAAAGAAAGCTTTTACTTCTGGTGACTCGATTTTGTAAATCACTTCCATTTCTAGGTAGATTGGGAAACTTCAGTTAAGCATTTGTAACTTGAAAATGAGTTCTCCATTTGATTACAGACCTGTATCGTTCCTTCTTCCTGTAGATGCAGTTTGTAATTTTTCGTTTACTTCTTTGCATTTTGTAGAGGCAAAATACTTTGTTTCTTTGTAAAAAAATTTGTAGATGTAGTTTGGCATCTTGACATGCTTCCTTTCTAGACCTGTATGAGTTCAAGCTTCTTTGACTTGTTGTTGTTGTTTTATGAACTATATCTTGGAAATGAAAACCTAGCACTAGTAGTCTATTTCTTCTGTGATTCATTTCCTCTTTGTAGATGTAATTCAAACTACTTTTATAAACTCTGTGCTTGCATACTTGACTTGTTGATCTTGTTTCGGAAGGCATGCTTTGTTTGAACATTTGTTGAGCTTTGTAGTTTACTCCTTTGGTTGGAAGATGAATGCTATCTTTGATATTCTGTAGTTTGACATTTGCATTCGAATGATGAATCTGGAAGTTGTATGTTGTTTATTTGTTGTAAACATGATTGCATACTTGTTTGTATAATGAAGTAAGTATCCCATTTCGAAAAGTGAAAGAAAATATTTAGTTTTCTTTTCTGTAATAGTACTTCACTTCCTAGAAGTTATAGTAGCAATTATATTTCAATTCTTTCATTATTTCTCAATTCTATTTTTCTGGAAAAGTCCATTTTGCAAGGGGAAACTCTGGCAAAATTTTTTTAGAATCCTTCTCTTTCTAGATTTTGATGATTTGATCTTTCTAAAACATGTAAAAACCTCTCTTTGCTTATCTGATCACCTGAATGAGTTGTCCATGCTGACTTCACTTGATTCATTGCAACTTTTCGAAAATTTGCAAAGTAGTTGCTTATTTGATTCACACTTAAATTTGGAAATAAAAGGAACCTTGATAGCTGTAGCATGATGAGAATCTAGAAAACCTGTATGTTTCATTTGATCATGATATCAACTTTAAAAGTGATGAAACATGTACTTTTCTTTGACTATTTTTATTTCTTTTGAAGCTTGGATAGCTTAGAAAGTAATGTAGTAGCTAAACAACATGTATTTCAATTCTATTTTAAATCAAAAGTCAATTTTACAAGGGGAGACTCGGAAATTTTTTTCCAAAATCCTATTCTTCTCTCTCCTTTTCCAGATTTTTGATCCTGATTTGCAAAAATACCTCTTTTTGACTTATTTTGATGCTTCTTTCTTCGGTAAACCATTTGAAAATGATATTTTTCTTTATTCAGTAGATGCTTCCTTCTTAAATAGTTAACTGATTTTCAATCAATGTTGCAACCTGTTCCTGTAAAATTCAAATGAGTTAGAAATAAATAGGATTTTTGGCCTCTCTTGTATCCATGTGGTTTATTTATTCTTCTCTCCTTGTTCTACAATTGTTTTCCAACTTTCTACATGTGTCATTCTTCAAATCTGTTTCTCTCACAAGTTGCTTGATTCTACCTTTCTAAATCAATCCCTAGCTTCTTTGATCTTCTCTTTTAGATTCACTTTATGGACTCTACCTCTTCCCTTGCTACTCATCTCGTATTTCTTTCCTTCAAGTACCATTAGATGCATTGAACTTAGAATATGTATTTGCTTTAGAACATGAGCATTGGAATAACATTGTACCTTGAGCTCAATTTGATAGATACTTCTCTTGATTTTGCAGGTATTAGGAGATGGAGATGGAAGTGGAAGATGGAAGAGTTGAGATGGAGATGGAGATGATGAGGAGCGGGATAGAAGATAGAAAGGCAATGATGGGTTCCTTTTTACTCCTCTACTCTTGTTCTTTAGCACATGCAGTATTCTCATTTCCATTTATATGATGAGCCACTTAGTCATATCCCATGGCTTGTGTGGGAAAACTTATGATCTCTTATGAATAAAGCATTAAATTGAAATAATGAGTTGATTATCTCTTTCTGCATTCAGTTTTCCTTTGATTGTACAATGATGTAGGCAACTCAATATCTCAATAAAATGAATTAACATAAGGGATAACTTAAAGTGAATACCTGTAACTCCAGTGGATAATCATTGAATGAAATGTGTCTCTTTGTATGCTATGTGATTATCTTAGCTTCCATTCTTCATTTTGACTCCTTTCTACTATCTCCATTTGGACATTATTGTCACTATTTGTTTGTCAATATTTTCTTGATGGAAGTAGCAGGAAAGGAGTCAAATTGTAATCTTTATGGTAGCACTGATGAATGCAAACTCATTAATCATAACAACTTTAATGAACATAGAGCAATAAAACTGATAGGCATCAAGATAATAACCGTGAATCTGATTGTCTGAAAACTGCCACTATGTCTGTTGTTCCAAAACTATACACCTTACATATTCTGTAATCCGGTGTCTTCATCGGGATAACACAACTATCCTTCGGGATTGTGTTCTTTTCTTGCTGAGGATATTCATGAAATTCCAGACTATGTGAGTTGTTACGTTTTGTAACAGCACACATAGCCGTAAATTTCACTTAATCTCTTTCACAAATCAGAAATAACAAGATAATCTGATATAATTCCCTTAGCTTAGGTATACTTCACCAAATCTATCCATCGTAAAAAAGTTTTGAGTTGCCCATTTTTGCACAAGTGCAAAAATTGTCAACATTTCTGGCGATCCTGCGGGGAAAGATGCCTACTAGCTTGTAGACTAGTGCCTTACTCTTGTCCATTGGGTATGGAGTCCAAATCTGAACCAAAATCTACCCTTTTCCGAAAGGTCCAACCCTTTCAAAACAAATAAAGCTGAGAAAGATCTGGCAAACCAGACCATGTGCATGAATGCACTTATTGAAAACAAAGAACAATGCAATGTGCATAACTGCACTTATTGAAAGGGAAATCCTACTCTAACCAATCACTGTAAGATTTTCAATAACAATGTTTGAGAAACATACCATTCATAGGAATGGGAAGTTCCTCTCCATTCAACTTGGAAAGCTGAAAAGCATTGTGTTCTTTGCAAGCTGATATCATATAAGGGCCACTCCAGTGTATCAAACTTTGAGTGCCTTCCTGGCTTAGCACGATTAGCATCCCATTTCAACACAATATCTCCTTCATTGAATATTCTAAATTTGGCTTTCTTGTCAAAATTCTTCTTCATCTGATTCTGATTTTTCTCCATGTTTAGATGAGCTTGATCTCTTAGCTCTTGTAATTCCATCAATTCCGCATAACAAACCTGCAATGGTTCATTTTCAAGTAGTTCCATTTGATGTAGTAAGTCCAATGTCGGTAACTCAATTGAAATTGGCACTCTAACTTCTTTACCATACACAAGCTTGTATGGTGAGTTTCCAACTGATCTCTTAGGGGTCACCCTATCAGCCTAAAGTGTTGAATTCAACATTAGATGCCAAGCTCTTTGATTATCCTTGAGTGTTCTTTTGATGATTCTTAACATATTTTTATTAGTGCTTTCAACTAATTCGTTACCTTGTGGGTAATAATTAGATGAAGAGCTCAAGTAGATTCCATGGCTAACAGCCCTACTCTATTACTTTAGCATCAAGAAATGCTAAAGCATTATCTGATATGATAGTTGTTGGAACACTAAATATGCAAACTATACCTTCATAGAAAGCTAGTATTGAAGCTTCGTTAGCATCTTTCAAGGCTACTACTTCAGTCCATCGTGTAAAATAATCTATGGTAGTTAGAATCCATTTATGTCCTTATGAAGAAGGTGGGTTAATCATTCCAATAAAGTCAATACCCCACTGCATAAAGGGTTGATCAACTGAAATAGGCTGCAAAGGCAGTGAAGCTAAGCATTCCTTTCCAACAAAGAAAGCACATTTCTTACACTTTCTGATCCATTTGAAATAGTCCTTAAATATGCTAGGCCAATAGTAACCTGCTTTCATGATCTTCAAAGCTATAGTACGTGCTGAGAAGTGACCTCTTGTAGGTCCTTCATGGAATTCTGATAATATCTTCTGAATCTTGTCGTAATCGACACATCTTAGCAAGATTCCATTTATATCTCTTCTGAACAATACACCATCAACGAAGAGATAAGGAATAGCATGTAACCTAAAATATCTTCATTTATTCTTATCCATACCTTCTGGATAAGTGCCATGTTGTAAGTGGTCAACCAAATCAGTCATCCATCTCGATTCCTAAATTTCTTGAGAAGGTTCAGGTTGCTGATTTTCTGGTTGCAACATAATGTTTGATTGTTGATATGTGGTTTCAGCATGGTGTTCTAAAACTTCAGGTTTTGCATCCTGTTGTTTCTCCATATCAGCAATTAGATGCTCACATAAACCTTTACCTCGAACTGTCTCAGCAACTCGGATATCAACATCATATTCCATAACCTTCGTTATCCAGCCTGCTCTTTTCTCATTCAACTCTTTGTTCAACAAGAAAGCTTTCACACTTGGATGAGAAACAAGAACATGAATTCTATTGTTTAAAAGCATGTACTTAAAATTCTTTAGTCCTCTGACTATGGAAAGTACTTATTTTTCAAGGAATGTGTACCTTGTTTTGTAATCATGTAAGCTCTGTCCAAAGAAAGCAATTGGTTGTTCGATATTCTCATCATTGACCTGAGTTAGAATAGCTGAGATTGTTTCAGCTCCTACAAGTGCATACATTGTAAAATCTTTGTCAAAATTTGGATTTGCAAGAGTAGGAGCCTAAGAAATAGCTGTTTTAATAGCCTCGAAACCTTCTCTCCCTTCGTTGGTCCAAGAGAATGTTTTCTCTTTCCTTAGCATGGTTATCTGTAATGGCTTAACCAATGCTGCAAAATCTAGGACAAATCTTCTGACAAAGTTGATTTTTCCCAAAAATCTCTGTAATGCCTTCTTGTGATGAGGCAATGATAGCTGTGATATGGCTTCAATTCTGAAAGGATCAATTGCTAAACCCTGTTTAGAAACAATATGGCTGAGTAGCTTACCTTCATGTACTGAAAAGATAGACTTTTTGGGATTCAAGGATATTCCAAACTACTTGCAGATCTGAAAAGTTTGTCTCAAATGCATTAGATGTTCATCATAATTTTTGAGAATATAGTGACATCATCTAAATAAACAAGTATGCATTTATTTAGTAGGCTACGAAAAGCCATGTCCATTGCACGTTGAAATGTTGCACCAACATTTGAAAGACCAAAAGGCATTCTTTTATAAGCATAAGTACCCCACTTGGTGGTAAAAGTTGTTTTATATCTATCTTCTCCTCAGACTAAAATTTGATTATATCCACTGTAACCATCTAGAAGGGATAGTCTATCTAATCCTGAAACTATTCTCAAAATCTGATCCATGTTCGGTAGTGGATAATGATCTTTTAATGATGCTTTGTTAAGATCTCTAAAATCCACACATAATCTGATTTCTCAATTCTTTTTCCTAACTGGAACAAGATTTGCTACCCAACTTGAATGCTTAACCAGGAAAATAATTCCTGATTCAATCAATTTTGATAATTCTTTCCTCATAAGAGGTTCTATTCTGGGATTTATAGGCCTTTGTTTCTGCCTAACTGGTTTAGAATTTGGTTGTAATTCAATCATATACTCTGCTAGACTGGGGTCAAACCCTTTCAAGTCTTGGTATCTCCAAGCGAAAACATCTTTAAATTCAAAGTGCAAAGCTTGATAAAAGACTATTTTTTCGGATAAGGAACATACTTTTCCAAGAAATAATTTTTTTCCTTCATCAACTCGAAACCTCTTCGTAGTTATCACATGAGTATACATCTTAGCTTTATCCTTTCTTAAATGGTCATCAGTCTTGAAGATGTCTTCCAATGTGACAAGTCCATGAGTAAACTTGTTTATCTTTAATCGAACAATTTGGTCACCATATAGATGTTGTAATTTATCCTGATTTATTGCAAAAAAATCAGCTTCTTGCTACAAAAACCTACAGATTTGATTATCACTCTCAAACACTTGCCAATTAGATTCATTATCAGGTATATAAGGTCCTGACAATCAACTTAACATGAGGCTGAACTTTGTTGTTTTCTATTTGTCCCAAAGACTTGAAACTAGCACCAACTATCAATGCGATCTATCAACATGTTTATTTTCAGCTCTAGGAATAGACTGAATATTAATGGCATCAAAATATTCCATTAAGTCTGAAACTCTATGCCTGTAAGACTTCATTAATGGATTCTTACATACATTGAAGTTTTTTACTTGATTTATTACTAACTCAGAATCGCCAAAGACTTGTAACATGTTGATTCCTCTTTTTCTGGCCCAAAGTAAGCCATGAATTAACACTTCATACTCAGCTACATTACAAGTGCACGAAAATTGAAGACTCAGAGCTGTAAAATACCTTTCGTTTGTTGGGGAAGTGAGCATCAGACCTACTCCCTGCCCCTTCTTATTCTTAGCTCCATCAAAATGAAGCTTCCAAATCCCTTCTGTTGAATTTTCTATTTTGGACAGCAAGGGAATTGTTGCATTTTCTTCATGCATGCAATATACACCGAAAAGATGTTCTTCAACCTCTTTAAAAGGATCATGAGCATGTTCTTCAACTATTTTCTCATCCATAAATATGTTAGACACACCCTCTAGTGCTGTAATCTGAGCCACATCATCAAAATCAGATTGATCTAGAGCAGAATAATTTGCCAAAGCATTCGGTGAATGAGGCTCAATATGAAATCTAGCCAATGGCTCTGAATTGATGGTAACTTTAGTGCCATAATGTGTAGTGAAAAATAAGAAAGACCAATCAGAAGAGAGGTAACCTCCTATTTTTGCCGTAAAGTCTCTAGATAGGCACAAAGCAAAATATGGAGGTAAATCCACAACAGTAACATCTTGCAAAATGGAAACATTTGGGCAAGCATGTAACGTTACCTCCAAATTTCTGATTATACCAACTGTATTGGTTGCAGTCCCATCAAGCTGTAGAACACTTTTTTCGTTGGCTCATACTGCAGGCCTAATTTTTCAGCAATTGGCTTTGGCATAACTGTGCTACTGGCACCGCTTATCCACCATGCAGTTATGAACTAAATTTTCTCCAATAATCAGGGATAGATAAAAAGGTGGTGGCTTTTTTATGTCATGAGCATTCAAGACCTTTTGAACCATCCATCTAACATCCTTTACGTGATCTTGATCAAGTGTTCCAAGGACCATATCTAGTATTTTGGACTTCCTTTACTATTGTTTTTGAAGAAATCTGTAGTTTAGCTAGTTCATGAGAGAGTAAATCTTGTTGTCCTAGAATGCTTAAGGCATCCCACATCGAGATGTTAACATTGTGCTTCTTCATCACATCAATAATATTAAAAGAAGCAAATAAGATATTAGAGATAGACTCAATCGTTTTAGCATAAGCTTTAGCAAAAACTGATTCTGCTTCGTAGCCTTGGATATCTGAGGGATAAACAATCTTCTTGGATTAGGCTGAAGCTATTTTTGTTGCTCTTTACCAGCTATAACACTTGCTATTTTATGAGGGATAGCAAGACTATTGGCTAGTTTTGAGACTGTAGATGTTGATATATCAGTAATAGTGGGCAGCATAGGTCTATTTTGTTGTTTTTATTTTTGGTAGCTTTCTCTTGAGCTCTAGTGGTAACAGCAATGAAATACTCATTAAAGCTGACCAAATTTTGTTCATGTTTTCTGAACATGACTTTCTTGCTGCCCACCCTCCATTTGAGGTATGAACAATACTTCGATTGAGGTTACGCAATAAGATTCGAGTTCGGAATGCATTTGGGAAATTTGCGGTTTGATGAGGTTGATTACAAGGTTGGTACCACTCTTCTATAGCCATATTATCTGGAACCAAAGTGTTAGATGCACTAGGAACATTAGAATCAAACCGCCTTTGCTTTGATAAGGCCGCTGTAATTTTGATTCTCACATTGGTAAGGCTACCTATTCAAATTGGTTTTGCTAATAAGGAGCTTGATATGTCCTATTAGGCAATGTAAGCTTATTTTCAATTGATTTCATCTTATTCCCCATGGTTTTCAAGGCTTTAAACATATCTAGGGATGGAGCTGCAACAGAGGCTCTACGATTGTAATAGTCATGTGGATAAGAGCTAAATCGCCAAAATGGCATTGTAGGCCTTGTGCTAATTTTCTAGCCTAAATAAGGTTGTTTTCAACTTTTATAGCATTGTCATAGGCCCCTAGAAGAGTAAAAGCTCCCATGGATTGAATCGTAGTTGCAATATCAATATTTAATGCTCGAGGTAATAAAGGAAAGCGTGATCAGCTTGAGGCTTAACACTTGCTAGGATTATTTCCCAAGTTCTATCAAAATGAATGTTAAAACTAGACATATATTCATGAGGGGCTCTCTTGATAGTAGATAGTTGTTCTATCAGGGACAAATGATCTGAATTGTCTTGGAACTGTTCCAGCAATTTCTCTCCTAATTCATCCCAAGTTCTTATGCTTCCAATCTCTAGGTTCCTATACCATTGCAAGGCTTGTCCTTTAAAAGATGCAACTAAAAGTCTTAAAGCTACGTCTTCATGAGTAATATTGTGGACTGCACATATGGCTGCAACATCTTTAATATGTTCAGTAGGTGTAACTTGATTTTCACCGGTAAATGATGGAAAACTTTTCAAAGCAGCATTGGGAATATCATGGTACACTGGAATTACTAATGGGCTGCCATTAGTGAAGGCCACAAAATTTTTGGGTGGTTGAATAGCCATTTGAAAAACTGGGATATTGATTGAAAAATTTATACGTGGTGAAGGAATATCAGGAGGATTTTCAAAACTAGGTCTGTTATAAGGCAAAGTATTACCAACCCTTCTCCTTCTAGTAGAATTCAAAGGTAAAGAAACAAATTCAGGAGGAATTCCTCTTACCGATGATCTTGTAGTCACTTTAGGCATGGAACATGCTACAATACTGGTCTGAAATCAGCTTTACGGAGTCACCAAAAGATCGTAGAATCTTTAGAATTAATTTGCTGCAGCTCTGCTCCCAAAAGTAACTTTTATTTGTTGTAAATCTGCTCTAGAATATGGGATTTAGGTGCAGATATGATTCGCGGTCCCACAGTGGCGTGCAAAGAACCTACGATAATCTCTTCGAATTAGCTAAGCCATTTCCTTTCCTTCTCTTGCATACTTAGGGTTTTATTTCACTTAGAATAATTAATTACAATTGTTCCATATTATTTTAGTTTCATTTATATAGTGTTTTAGTCCTCCTATTTAGATTAACTAGTGACTATACTTTCATAGTTTAGTTTAATTTTTGTTAATCGGTTACAGGAGAAGATTCACACACTACAAGATATGATATCACTTGGGCACTTTACCATCCTTGAGAGGAGGATTTAGGACTTCATAGGAAGCATCGAGGCCTCTATTAAACCTAATCAAAATTCACAATTCAAAGACCATCGATGAAATGATCACAACCAGATTCAAGATATGCAAAGAGGGAATTATCAAGGAGGCCAAGGTTTTGGTAGGGACCGAAGGTGGAGTGGACAAGAAGATCATCCACATCACACACAACAGTCAGTCAGATATGGGTATTTCGGTTCAATACAACAAAGTACAGGTGGGGTGCCCACATAGAGGTAGAAAACAAGATGTTTTATTTACGATATTTGAACCATTATGCCTACCTATGCCCTTAGAGACAATATTTTTATGATAGGAAAAAGGCATCAACATCATATCACAATATAAGCGATGCAAGATGCATTCATCATGTCTATGTTGTAGTAGAGAACTAATAGGCAAAGCCTCGGGTCACAATTATTGAGACTACATATATCATTATGTTTTTTTTTTTTTTTTATTAAGGGCAAATAGTTTTGAAGGGACTATACCCTGTATACAAAAGGGCTCAAAAGCCAGATAGTAAAGATGAGAGAAGCAGCCCAGAGAAGGGCAAAATAGTCAACCAAGGAAGGCTCAATAGCCAAATATTACAATATAGGAGAAAAAAGGATCTAAACGTACAAAGATCCAGAGAAAAGAAGGCAAGATCAAAAAGGAACCAAAAGAGAAACAACATAAGGAGCCCCGCCACAAAACAGCTCCAGAACCACCCGATGACAGCCACATCGCAGCCAAAAATAGCATCACAACAGCCCTTTACTTGATGGCTCTGTCAATTTTGGTCTTGATAGCCTATAGTGACATGAAGAAGGCAATGGCAGTGGCCTGAGAGGAGTCTTGTAAATCTGCTTGGGCAATTGCAATGTCCCTTTTCTCTTTAGGGCCCCATATGTCCTCATTGATCCCACTTAAACTGCAAACACTGTGGACATGTTGCTCAATGAAGTTGTAAATGCTTTTGAGGGCAGACAATATGCAGTCATTTCGGCTTTTAGCATTCCCCAATCTGCCATCTAAGGACTGTAGTTTCTTGAAGACTTCACCAATAACCCCCTCTTCCTCCTCACTTTGAAGGATCCTTTTACCCTTAGCTCTTTCCATGTTTTTTATAGCCCCTTTGAGCTCTTGAAGCTCCTTTTCTAATCTGTCCACCCTATCCAGCAATTCCTCCTCTTTGGGCTCCTCCACCGGCCTGCTGATATGCAGGAGGTTTTCAGCTAGTTCTAAGTCCTTGTGGCTCCTTAGGACTCGTTGGGAAGCAGGGATTTTGGCTTTGAGGCTCTTGCTTTTCTTGCTGGAGGTCGCATCTTCATTCTTTCTTTTTAGCATGGGGGAGTGGGAGCAGTGTGGGTAGGTGGAGGTATGGAGGAGGGAGGTGGGATAGGATTCACGGGAGGGCAGCTAGAGAAATGGCGGTGAATCAAGAGGATAAGGCCCTGGTGTAAAGGGACAGCCCTAGAGTGGCTTTGAACTTCCCTTATAGATTTCTCTAGAGAGTTAATCAGATAATGAGGAAAGCTGATAATGTTATTTCTATGAAAATGATTCAGAAAAATCAGATGTTTTTGAGGTATAGTCACATATCTTCCTTCAAGGGTAACATACCTTACCACCATTTTGGCTAGTTCAGCAAACGGTTCAGGGATTGACTCCACCTTGAGGCCAGCAATCACAAACTCAAGATTCTCTCCCTCTTCCGTAAATATTTGTGAATACTAACATTATGTTAAGAATTATACTAACATGGGTATATTTATGAGTCTAGTTTAACATTATTAGATTATTTTATATTATAAATTTATGTAACTTAATATTAAATTTTTGACAAACAACTTAATATTATAATAATATGTGAAACATATAATATTATTGTTAAAATAAATCATAGGATTAAGGAGATTTTTTTAGGAAGGTTAGGAAAAATAGGTGAGAGACTTATGGGATAAAGGAGGTTTGACCACCCACCTAGATTTAATGTGTGAGTTTGGTGGAGTTGTTATAGGAATGCTCATATATATGTAATCAAGTTATTGATTACTATTGAATTAATTATTTGTGATCTCACACTCTCCCAAATATGGGGTAAAACCCACATTTGGTATCGAACATGTTGTAATGGACATGTCTATACTTTACATTCATTTTTTTACATCAAAATGTATTCTTGAGTGGTGTTGCAATGTAGACCACTGCAACAACTCTTGCATGTTTGTTTACCCTTAGTTGCACATTGATAAGAATTTTCATTGTAGACCATGTGAAAATTCCTTATCATTTTCCTCTCGCAATCTTCCTCTCTTCTCTCCACTTTGTTCATATATTTCCATACTTATTTTCACCCATTTTATTCACATTTTCATTCGTAAAATTGAAAAGTAAAATAAATGAAAAATCTGAGGTGCCAAATATATATATATATATATATATATATATATATATATATATATATACACCTTCTAAAAACATTAGGAAAAAATGCAAACATAATATAGTCAAATAAAGAGTTTTTCAAGTCCTTTTTGGCAGATCTCCATGAAGAATGAGAAAATAAAAGAAAATATGAGTTTCTGGAGCACAATCACACGCTTCTTGTATTCATAAAACAATTAAGGAAATTGAAGCCTAATATTTTCACAAAGGCATTTGGTTGCATTGCATGCTTGTGGATCAACCTTCATTGATCACAGATGCTTTGACTACATTCACATTTATTCAAAATCTGCATGTTACAATTTGAAGAAGTTTGAAGAATTTGCATGTATTGGGTTTGAGGAATTACATTTTCAATTCCCATTTTCATTGAAGGAGTTGTAGAGTTATAGTGCAGTCATTAATCTCTACATCACGAGCTCACCCAAAAATCTCAACTCGCCTTTGGGTTTGTCTTACCAATCTAAATGCCCAGATCATAGTATAAGATTGCACTTCCTACAAATCTCAACCTCATTTGACATTGGCTCTTCAATCTCTTGCATCTTGGCACTTTGATCTTCAACTCATTGTCACCTGCATTTGGATCTTGAATAACTTAGTCTTCACCTCTACTCAAGACATCTTTTCCTTGGATGATCCATGTCGACTTAATCATATATAGCTTGACATCCCTATCGTGAGATGATCTAGTGGTACCTCAATTTGGATTTAGTATAGAAATAATCAATCGAATTCTCTATGACTTTTATTCAATAGATTGGATGTCTTCTCAAGGGTTAAAAATAATCCCTAATCCCAACTTGGTACCTCTCTTTGAAACTATGGCAATGGTTTCAACTTGGAAATTGAATTTGGAAAATTATAAATTTCACCTCTCTTAACCACGAGATGACTTTAACATGTAATCATTTACGATTCCGTTGTAAAAATTGTCTAAGACTAAACTTATTTTTTAAAACAAGCCCTAATCCTATTCAGGTAAAAACTCTTATTATTTTTTAATTTAGAAGGTCAAGAATTAAAAATATAAAATAAAACCCTCTAATTAAGCATTTGAAGTGGTCAACAATCCATTTGGAGGTGATTCTTTTGATAAGACATTAGGGGCTAGATACATTGAGGGTTCAAGCCTCCAAGAACACCCTAAAACATAAATTTTTGGTAAGAATTTATTTAAAGGAAGTTTTCTTACTATGAACATTTACTAGGGGGTTATTGTATGATGAGTTTTTTTCTTCAAAAACGCGGGAATTTTTTTTTAAGGAAGATAATTTTGGATGCATTATCGGTTGCAACCGACATCCAAGAATATTTACATTGGGGGGAGTAAATATAAACTAGGGGAAAAACATATCAGTGCACCTCACATGTTAATGACAACTCAGAAACATGTCCAACCAACATCGCAACTCTAGAATGAAATGTTCTCTCCCCATGTTAGCACTAAGGTGGGGAATGTTAGGAATTTTTCTAAACATGGGTGCATTTATGAGTCTAGGTTAGCATTATTAGATTGTGTTATATTATAAAGTTATGTAAGTTAATATTAAGTTGTTGACAAATAACTTAATATTATCATAATATGTGAAGCATATAATAATGTTGTGAAAACAACTCGTAGGATTTAGGAGAGTGTTTTTAGGAAGGTTGAGGGAAAATAGGTTGTGAGATATTTAGGGAATAAAGGTTGTTAAACCACCCACCTAGATTTAGTGTGTGAGGTTGGTGGAGTTGTTATAGGAATGTTCCTATATATATGTAACCAATGTTATTGATTAATGTTGAATGAATTATTTGTGATCTCACACTCTCCCGAATATGGGGAAAACCCACATTGGGGTATTTTTATATCCATATTATTTGGTTCTAGTGATTCTGATTATTTTTGTACACATATAAAACGCCGACATAATCAATTCCGATTAATTTTTCCCACAAATATCCTAATTATATAATTAATACATTTCTTATAAAATACCAAATATACCCTTTATCCTAATTAATTTCATAATTTATCTAATATCCCATCATTTCATCACTCATATCTTTAATTCATTATTATATCCTAATATCCCACTTTAATCCTTATTATCATTTTTAAGGAATTTAATATTCCTACACCCACCTACCCTACACCTATCCTTTCCATGTAATCACATCCCTAATCATATTTTATTAACCTAACCTAATCCTAAAATAATCACATCCTCCACCTCTAAATCTAGAGGCTTCTATTTCTAGAAGCCTCTCTAAACTTCTCCTTCCATTGAATTTTTAATTCAATGGAAGATTCTTCCCTCCATGAAAATTTTAATTAAAATTATAGAATTATCCATTCTAGAATCCTCCAATCCTCTCATGCAATAACAACCATTTATCCTCATCCTACTTGGATGGATCTTCACCCTCCATTTTATCTCCCACAAGCTATAAATTTAGCTCTCCTCCTCCATGGAAGCTACCTTGGAAATCCATAACAAATCTCTACATTTTTATCATTTATCAATCATCCATAATATTCAATCAATCCATCCATATTCAATTCAATCAATCAATATTCATCATCTTTCATCAATCAAGCCAAGGCAATCAAGGGGAGGTGTTTCCCAAGTGTCTCTACAAAATCTGAAGCAATCAACACCATCCAAGATAAAATTCAACATAATAAAGGAGGAGCATTGCATCTTCTTGGTAAGTGTAGGAATTGGATCTCTCCCCCTTTCCATCTCTCTCTCAATATGAGGTATGGTTTGAAAGTATTAGATTTAGGAATCAATTTGTTTATTTTCTTTCGTTTCTAACTTGCATTTGTTTCTTATCTTTTTTAACATATAAATTTTTAGCACCAACCATGGGTCTTACCCCCCACTTATTTATTGTTTTCAACTCTATTTTCTCCCTAGAAAAAGCTATCAAAGTTTCAAGAATTTTCATTTTTGTTTACACTTTCAAAATTTTAAATTTAGGGCTCAAATTATGTTCCCAAAGATGAAACAACACATATGACCTATGAATTGGCACCTATGCTGCAAAAAGTGGTGCTTATGCTATAAAGTGGTACCTATTCCCTATTTTGGCTCCTATTTCATAATTAGGCACCTATGTTGCATGTTTGAGCACCTTTTCTTTAGCCTTTCAAAGTCTGAAATTACATTGTTTCACTAGTTTTTTTACTTGTTTCAATATTTTTCACATATCAATACCTTTGTGACCTATAGTAGAGTCTATCACCTAAATTGGCACCTATACCCTACTTTTGTGCCTTTACAATACTTTTGTGGCTATGGCTTGACAATCAACACCTTTGCAGAATCACAAGTTTGTCTTACAACTAACAACTTAAATTTGATTTCAAATGTTTTAGTGACCTTTTGCGTAAGTTCCGGCATTATATTTTCATAGGATTATTGCATAGACAAGGGTAAATTATATCCATTTTGAAATTTATTTTTTTCATCTAACCTTTTGTGATTGTATGATTTTTCTAGACTACTAATCCTTTTATTTTACAACACGATCAGTCCAAGACATTTGGGTTTATCGTAGAACTAATAATATTTGTTTTGTAGTGCCTCCTCTTTAAGACCCAATCACATAATATTTATTGTTTAATTTTATTGTCTAGAATTTATTTTCTTGCATTATCTTTCTTTTGTGTTTTCCTTTTTTGTTTTTCATCCGAAAGATAAAACCATGTATGCTCTCCTCTCGTTTCCTAGGATGATCTTGAGGATCAAAAGTAACTATCCTTCCATTTTTTATTTTTTATGGGAAACATGAAGTTGAATTGACATCCACACACTTTCCATAGTTCTACGTGTTTCATGATTGTGGGCTTCATCTCCATGCACATAGACACACCTCATGTTCTGGTGGGGTATATAAATCCTTGGAGAGTTATCATTATTAGCTAAGCACTTGTTTGATTAAGAGTGGTGTGAAGTGAGGGGCCTCCATGTTCCAATACCCAATCCTTAGACAACATCATTGCAACACGGGCCCCATGTACTATAACGTATATCGGGACGCCTTAGCGAGGTTGTACACCTAGTCCAAGTTACCATTTAGCCACATATCAAACTATAGTGCAAGAAGTCTGCGCTCCCTAAGAATACTTGCTAGCCAACCCCACATTAATCCATAGGCTGAGATCCATTTTGTGGCACCATCTTCGGTGTGTGGTATTAAAATCGGGCTATAGTTTGATTGCAATCCCACTTGACTAGTTAGGGTGTGTGTTGCATGTTTGTTGCTTGCTTTTGAACACCCTTAACCATCCTATCACCTTAAAATTTTAATCAATCAAACATCATCATAATCAACCATCCTTAATCACACAATCCCAATCCAAATCCCATCACCATCCTAAGCCACAAAATACCAATCCAAATCCCATCACCATAATTAATCAAACAATCCCAATCCAAATCCCATCATCATCCTTAATCCCACAATCTTGATCAAAATCCCATCATGATCCTTAATCACACAATCCTAATCCAAATCACACCACCATCCTTAATCAAACAATCCCAATCCAAATCCCATCACCATCCTTAATCAACCAACCTAATCCAAATCTAATCACCCACACATCCTATTAAACCATGGCCTTTGATCCTCAATCCCCATCCTCTCCAAACCAACATCCAAACCCCTACCTATTTTCTAAATCCATCAACCAAGCTATCCCATCATCCCCAACCCATCAAAGTCAACCATCTCTCTTTGATCATGAAATCTAGCATACTATCCAAGACCTTAATAAAAAATCTCAAATATCACATCTAAACTTCACCAATACCCTCCTTTTTATCCAAATCAACCATCCCATGTTGATCCTAACATCCCAAAACCATTCAACAACTCAATCAACAAATATCCAATCTTAAATCATGTATCAACCAATCACCTCTTAAACTATCATCTCCCAACCAAATCTATCCATAATTTCCCCTTCCTAAGGTCTCTACCCTCACCCCATTGACTTCCTCTTTTAGGAACCTAAATCATCTCAAACCACACCCCACCTAATAAACATAAACCACTATCCCCATAAGCCAATTACATCTACTTTAACAACATCGCTAACTTTAACCTAGACCAAGAGGACCTCCTTTATGTCCTTGCTAATATAGCCACCAATCCCAAGCCCACAACACTCGTCTAAAATTCCAACCTCTAAATAACCAATCAATCATCATGAACTACACCTTCCTCCCATCAAAACTCATATAGATAATCCACCACCATCCAAAATATCAACTCCTAAATTGAGTCATAATAAAACCTATAATCGAGTCTTATTCACATATCCACAATAATCCCAACAACTTAACCAAAAATTATTATCACCCACACCTCATCATAGTCCTACATCCTTTTCATCTTTATCATCCCAATCCGATCCAACATAATTTGTTCTAGATAGTCTCAAATCCCATAATCCACCATCAAATTCAACATCTCAGCCTATTTAATCCCCTCCATCATCTAAGCCCAATCCTATCAAAATTTTCTCATCCACCATGACTCCTACACCACCCGCATCCTTTTCATCAACATTTAATCATATATTAACCCCTTCATCATCTAAACCTAACACTATCCTATCTTATAATCCTATTTCAAATCCACCATCCGCCACACCTAAAACATATAACTTGAATCCTAAGTCACCAGCTCCCAAACCTAAAAATCTAATACCAATCCTCTCTCCACCCCATCTACTTCATCCCCTAAATTGACCAAATCTAATGTGGTTCCTACACCACACCCATATTCCAAATTTCCTTCATCTCCAACATCACCCAAATCTAATGTGAAGCCCATATCACACTCATCCCCTTCATCTACATATACTAATCCAAAAATATCTAATCTTAAGCCAAAACCATCTACCTCAAAACCACATACTCCAACCAATCCAAAATTAACCAAACCTAATTCGACATCCAAGTCCAAACCATCCACTTTTCCCCCTTGCCTAATCCATTCCCTTCATCTTCTACACCACAATAATCTAGTCCAACTCATAAATCCAAATCAACCAAAACATCTCAAAATCCACCCAATCCCGCACCTTTACTTCCTACTCCCCCAAAACCATTTAACCTAAACAACTTCACCGCTTTAGGAGAATCCTTGACCACCATCTTCCATCATCTAAAAACCTTCATCATGATCATCCATCCCCTAATAAAATCACATGATCAAAATATTCCCAAACCATCTTGGTATTGGGAAAACTATTATTGTGACTTACATCACACCCATGGACACTAGACCAATCGTTGTACATAATTTAGGTCTTATGTACAAAACCTCATTAACCAAGAGCTTCTTGTCCTTATACCTCTTTATCCACCACATTTCCATCCTAATCCTCTCCCTAACCATCATCCACCATCCAAATCCCAATTTAAATCCAAACATATTCATCCATTTGAATCTCATCATACATCCAAACATCCTCACTAAAAAAAAACCAACATCAATCTCACCTCCCATCCTTTATCAAGTCCAACCTCTTAGCGGATGAAAAAACCACAATCCTCTAGTCTCATGATGCTCACATAGCATCATCTTCCACGTCCACTTCATACCCTATAGACAAAAATATGTTCACTAATATGAAATATAGAGGTAAAGTATTAGGCATTAATGAACAAGGCCTTCGCAAACCCATCTCCCTTCATCAAAATTCATGTCGTTTAGGCTTATGTTACAAACCTAACACTAACAACATCCCTCCCACTACTCCATCAAAACCCATTTCTATAACTCCTCTTTTTATAATACCATCCCAACCACTCAACCCACTCACAAATCATTTAATCCCCTACAAATACCAAACACCTAAAAATGGATTGAGCACATAATTCGTTGCTTGTGTATAGATATTATTTCCTTCCCACCCATCCTCCTTCCATCCAAAATCAAATCCATTTGCATCTAATCCATTATTATCATCACATCCATTAATATCCTCTTCCATTCCATTTATTGAAACAATCAATCAACTTCAACACACATTTTGTAAGCCAATAGTACCTACTAGAACCATGTGACCTTGGTTTATCATTACCTATAACATTCAAGCTAAATTTTCCTCCTAGATATCTACACACTTTAACACATTTAATATACTTGTGGTGAAGACCCTTAGGCGTGTCTTTTGAAAATATAGTGAGTTTCATCTCCACACTCATTTCCATCCCCCATCAAGCCACTCATGATTATTAACCACTTGAGAGTTCTCATGAGAGTGACACCTCTTTATGAAAAAAAAATCCAAATATAAAAAAACAAAAAAATGAAAATCATATCCAAATTTAAAATATCAAATAAAATCCACCTCAATAATATCTCTAGGGTGTTTCTGCATCTCTATCGTGGTTATGGATGTCCTGGATGGCAATAGAGTAATTGTTAGTGCAAATTCATAGCACCCCCAAATGAGTTATGGATCTTGCTTTTCTAAGGCAAACTCATCTGGTGTGAATGCACAACATTGAGTTTTCTCCAAGGTGTGGGACCTTGCAAGGTGAGAAAACTCTCCAGATTGAAGCTGGTTCTTACTCCTCTATTTAGGTGTATACATGTAATCTTTGCAGAGGTTCTGATTCAAAATTCTTACTCTAAAATTACCAAGGGGACAGGGTTGAGAGAAAACAAGGAAATGAAAACATAACTAAGCAAAATAGAGAGGTGATACACCAAAGGAGTTCTCGAACTCTTTTCTTTGAAAAAATAGACACAGATCATGAAGAAATAACTACAAAAACATGCACAAATTTTCCAAAATACAAAGAAAATCAGAAGGAAACAAACCAATGCAAGAGAGGATTGGAAAATCAATCACAGAACATGTATTATCAATTCCAAATTGATACAATACATTGCAGATAAAAAAGAAGGAAAAATGTGTTACAATCTCCATGGAAGGTCTGAAACTCCTTCAAATCCACCTACTAAGGAGAAATGAAGAGCTTGCAGAGAGCAAGAATATCAAAAAACTTTACAAATGAGCCAAAATTGGCTTTTAATCACAAGCAAATGGGAAGAAAAGGTAAAAACGTGGGAAAATTGATTTGGGACTTCAACCACCGACAAGATTCATCTAATGGGCCTACAAAATGATGGGTTTCCAAAAAATCCCATACTTTGAAGTACATTGCCTTACAGAGTGAAAAAGAGGTCCATACTTCATTAATTTTGGTGGTTGGAGTCAATTTTTGTGTTTTTTGCATGCCAAATACATTTTCCTATTTTCTCCCACAAATATCCATAAAAATACAAAATTGAAAGCTCCATTGTGTAGAGAATTTCACCATCTTTCCAATGACACCAAGAACGCAAAAATCTGAGCTCGATCAAAAGATATGGCCCTTTGAAGATTTAGGAAAAATTAGGGCAAAATTGGATTGGTAGGCCGAAACTTTAAAATTTTCCCCTTTTTTGAATTTGGGAAAATTTCCCCAAAAATCCCCATGCCCCACTACTCCACTGCCACGTGGTGCTCTTTGATTGGTCGATGGGATCGTGGGCTCAAACCTTGCTTTTCCCCTTTGATTTTACATTGGGAAAATTTCCTACTTCGCCTCGTGCTCCACTGCCGTCCCGGTGACACGTGTCACTTCCTCATTGGTTGGTGGGGATGCGCTTCCAATTTTTCCTTTGTACATTTGACCACTTTGGAAATATTGCCAAATTCTCCCCGCACCGCCAACCTCTCCTCAAAAACGACACATGGTGTCCTCCTATTGTCGCGGGCTTTCAAGTTAACACTTTTCCTTTCACCCCCGCCAACCCTTTGGCAAAATTTCTAACTTGCCTCCACTCCTCCGACCCCCGCTACCCACAAGACATGTGTCCCCACCTTATTTCTCGGTAGGCCTGTAGGCCAAAATTTTCCCTTTGCACTCCCACCGAGCCCTTTGGCAAATTTTTCAACTCACCCCCGCCGACTTGCCATTCCACCCTTCCATGTGGCGCTATCCTATTGGTCATGGGCCTTCCCAGGGAAAATTTCCATCAAAACTCCACTGAGCCATAACTTGAGAAATACAAGGAGTTAGGAGGAAAATTTTACCTTTCTGGAAAGGTGAGGAAAAATCCTATCTTATGGAGCCATTTCAAAAAAGAATTGAGTACCTGAAGCATGCCAAAAATTCAATTAAGTGCCAGCAAAGGAGAAGAAGGAGGAGTTAGCCAAAAGTAAGCATGGGGCTTATTTTGGATAACAATTTGGCGACTCAGAGGGGTCATCTGCCTTGCAAGATGAATGATCAGTAGCCTTTGAAGCATCCATTGGGCATGGAGTCATGAGTTAGTAGCCTACAAACTGATCTAAACTTTGAAAACTTCCTTCTGAGCCACTTGAAGCCCACTAAACTTGGAGTTGTTCTCACCAAAATGCCATTGAAATGAACTGCAAGAGAAAAACCAACAACACCAAAAACTATGTACAAAAATGAAAATCATACATTCTCCAAATGGAACATGCAGAGTGTGCACAAGCACTTCTTCTGCTGAAAGAAAACCTACCTACACTACTCTAACTGGAAGAAAAGGAAAGCTAAACAAACCTCCCGCAACCGGTTGGCAAAATAGATTCCTTTCTTCAAAATGGGCAGCCATGCAATTGATTTGGAGATGATCATGGCAGCCTGGATGAGTGGAAAATCAACAAGAAGCTGGTCTTCTACCCAAATCAAAAGTTGTCAATCTGAAGGCAAAATTAAATACCTCTTTTAGTTGCTTTGTATTTGATTGAAGAGGTAAGGTAGCTGATCCTTGACACTTTGTAGCTCATCCTCATGCTTGGGAGTAAGCATGACTGGTCAGGACTTCTCCTTTGGCTCCAATGAAGCCAAATACCTTATTGGGCAAGGTATGGTCTGTTTGATATGCCCATAGCTCTAAAATTCAACTCCAAAAATGGAGTCTTCTTGTAGACCTTCTCGAGTGAATGATGTGGAAGAAATGATGAAGTTCATATGTTGTTCCCCTTCCTTCATGGCAGCATGGAACTCTTCTACAATATGCAGCTCCTCATTATTTATTGCAACATCCAATGAAGTTGATTTTGCATTATTGTAACCTATTACAATACATTGTTGGCTTTGGAGTTCCTCCATTGTAGTTTTTGGAAGATCAAATTCTTCCAACTTTGATTTAAGAGGCATGTTGCAAACTCAGTAGGTCTGTTGTCCTTGAATTCTTTTGTCCATGGCAACAAGTTCTTGTTGTTGGAGAATGAATGGTGAAGAAGGAAATGTTGTAATTTTAGCTGGCTCTTCATCCAAACATTCTTTAAGTCTGATGGTAAATCAAAATCTTGATGTCTTTCTACAACAAAGTCTCTCCTCTTATATGGTGGCCTCCAAATTTACATTTTCTTCACCATGTGTAGTTTTAATTTTCAAACACGAAACTTGTTAATTCAAAATCATCCAAAAATCATATTTTTGGAGAGATGAAGTGGGAGAGAAACATGAAATTTCTTGTGCCTCTTGCTCACAATTTGGACTTGTTTTGTTCACCTCCATAATGGCTTCATCAATCAAATCAGCCCCTTCAAATGAAAGCAAAAATGTATCAATAATGCTTCCTTCTTCTGTTGTTGTAAAAACTAACTTGATCTCATCCATTTTCTCCTCTTCAATGGGATTTGGAGCTGGTTTTTCTTCCTCCTCTGCTTGAAGACCATCTTGATCTTGATTAAACTCTTCCTCTAACATGAAGTTTGTCAAATCAAACTCTTCAATCTGCTGCTCTAGAGGACAAGTTGGGGCTGCAAGATCTTCTTCTTCTATGGCTGATTGTGCAACTTGAATTGGATCAGCATTTCCTTCAAATAGAGTGCCAACATGGACACTACATTCTGAGAAAACTGATTGCTGATTTGATTCTTCCTTTTACTCTTCTTCTGCTCCAACAAAATCAGTCCTTGACCACCATTTGTTCTTCAACTTTGGCCTCCTCTATAGGCTTCATCAGCAAAAGGATCTTCTCAATTCCATATTTAAGAGCCAAACTCACTAAGCTCTTAATCATTCCTTCTTTGCTTGGCTCTTCCTCTTGTTGTCCTTCATGGCTGATTTTTGCAATTTCTTCTTCCCCACATGGAACTGGGAATGCAAGAGGAGAGACAGATTGGATTTCAACCAAATTTGCATTTGTTTGTGGTGGTGGAGGAGGTATAAATCCTTGTTTATTTGGAGGAGAGCGTATTTCTATTAGCTTGTGTAGGGAATGACTGTTTGGAAGGGAAGAGGAAAGAAGAATTGAGATGGGGTGGAAGACTAGGGAATGGAGAAATGGATTCAACATTTGGGACAATAGATGGAGAGTTTAAAACTTGACACTGCTGAGATAAAACAGATTGGGAAAGAGGAAAAGGAAAGGCATGAGATGGTGTGCTTACCCATTGACAAGGTTGTTGAACACCAAGTTTACAGGCCTCTATCTCTATTGTCCATTGTGCAAGTTGGGGCAGCATCTCCATCATGAAGTCTAACTTCTCTTAAGGGCTGAAGTGTCTTGAAAAGGACCTCCCCATGGACAAGGAGTCCTGGAACCATTATGAAAGCCTTCATTTGAGTTGTTGCTCTTGATTACACCATATTTGCCTCCATCTTTTGGATTTTCTCCAAAAATCAGCATCTTCCATTTGATTGTCTTCATTGCATGCATACCCTTGCTCTCGATGTGCTTCACAACTAAACTGATTTTGGTATTACTCATATGGGTAAGCATGTTGATCTTGAATTTGATCAAAATGCTGATTTGAAGGAGTTGTAAAACATGTTGGAGGTGAAATATATTGTTGCTGTTGTAAATGTGAATTCCATGATGGAAATGAAGTCATGATTGCACAACTTCATGGAATGAAAGAAGATGGAAGAGATGGAAAGAAGAATGGATGAAAATGGATGGAAAATAGGTCTACAACTCAGAGAATGAGTTATTTACCAGATGGAGTCGCCAGATGTGCTTTTGAATATGCCTCCAAAGGCTGAATCCTTAACAGAACACACCAACCTATCAAAAATAAAGTGGAAGACCTCTAAGGTCCCACCGGGCATGCCAAAACTATTAGTGCAAATTCACAGCACCCCCAAATGAGTTATGGATATGCTTTTCTAAGGAAAACTCATCTGGTGTGAATGCACAACATTGAGTTTTCTCCAAGGTGTGGGACCTTGCAAGGTGAGAAAACTCTCCAGATTGAAGTTGGTTCTTACTCCTCTGTTTAGGTGTATACATGCAATCTTTGTAGAGGTTCTGATTCAAAATTCTTACTCTAAAATTACCAAGGGGATAGGGTTGAGAGAAAACAAGGAAATGAAAACAAAACTAAGCAAAACAGAGAGGTGATACACCAAAGGAGTGCTGAAATCCTTGCTTTACAAAAATAGACACAGATCATGAAGATATAACAACAAAAAACATGCACAAATTTTCCAAAATACAAAGAAATATCAGAAGGAAACAAACCAATGCAAGAGAGGATTGGAAAAGCAATCATAGAACATGTATCATATCGGCCTGCATTGATACAATACATTATAGATATCAAAGAAGGTAAAAACATGTTACAATCTCCATGAGAGGTCTGAAACTCCTTAAAATCCACTCGCTAAGGAGAAATGAAGAGCTTAAGAGAAAAATATATAAAAAACTTTTATAAATGAGCCAAAATTGGCTTTTTAATCACGAGCATAATGGAAGAAAAGGTAAAAAACATGAGCAAATCGATTTGGGACTTCAACCACCGACAAGATTCATCCAATGGGCCTACAAAATGATGGGTTTCCACAAAAATCCCATACTTCAAGTACATTTCCTTACAGAGAAAAATAGAGGTCCATACTTCATTAATTTTGGTGGTTGGAGTCGTTTTCTGTGTTTTTGCATGCCAGAGACGTTTTCCTATTTTTCTCCCACAAATATCCATCAAAATACAAAATTGAACCCTCCATCATGTAGATAATTTCACCAGCTTTCCAATGACACCAAGAACACAAAAATACAAGCTCTGGATCAAAAGATATGGCCCTCTGAAGATTTAGGGCAAAATTAGGGCAAAATTGGATTGGCAGGCTGAAACTTTAAAATTTTCCCCTTTTTTGAATTTGGGAAAATTTCCCTAAAATCCATGCACCCCGCCACTCTACTACCACGTGGCACTCTTTGATTGGTCAATGGGATCACGGGCCCAAACCTCACTTTTCCCCCTTTGATTTTGCATTGGGAAAATTTCCCAACTTTTCTCCGTGCTCCGCCGTCCCGGTGACACATGTCACTTCCCCATTAGTTGGCAGGGATGTGCTTCCAATTTTTCCTTTGTACATTTGACCACTTTGGAAAAATTGCAAATTTTCCCGCGCCCCACGACCTCCACTAAAAACATGACACATGGCGTCCTCCTATTGGTCGCAGGCTTTTAGGCTAACATTTTTCCTTTCACCCCCGCCAACCCTTTGGCAAAATTTCTAACTTGCCTCCGCTCCTCCGACCCCTGCTACCGACAGGACACGTGTCGCCACCTTATCTCGCAGGGCTGTGGGCCAAAATTTTCCCTTTGCACTCCCATCGAGCCCTTTGGCAAATTTTTCAACTCACCCCCACCAACCCACCATTCCACCTCACCACATGGTGCATTCCTATTGGTCGCAGCCTTCCTAGGGAAAATTTCCCTCAAAAACTCCACCGAGCCATAACTTGAGAAATACAAGGAGTTAGGAGGAAAATTTTACCTTTCTGGAAAGGTGAGAAAAATCCTATCTTATGGAGCCATTTCCAAAAAAAAATTGAGTACCTGAAGCATGCCAAAATTTTAATTAAGTTCCAGCAAAGGAAAAGAAGGAGGAGTTAGCCAAAAGTAAGCATGGGGCTTATTTTGGATAACAATAATTTTGTGCAAGAATTAGATGCATCTCCATCAAGGCTATGGATGCCTGGTTGAAACTGGAGCAATGCATTACTTAGCCTTCCATTCGCCCTCCATCCACCTATTTGAAGTAATCATTCCCTATACATTGGATTTTTGTCTTTAATTACTACCCATTAATTCTTCACTTCAAGTGGTAATTAACCATCACAATCATAAACACTTCAATCTCACAGAGACATAGGGATTTCATGTTGTTAGGTATATTTTAGACCTTGGTCACACTTTTGTGTCAATATAACTATTACCTTACAACATGTGCCATTAGGCTCATCTTTTGCTCATCACCGATGTTATTTTCCTTCCATACATCACATCTCGCATCATTTTTCCTTGATGAAACATTCGTGGGTAGATGATGATCTTTTCCTTTTCATCTAATCCTTCTCATGTCCCTTCTGAACTATCATCATCATGACTGGGGGCATTCTTACCTCCATCCATTGGGGGAATCATCCATTTTAGATACCCCATCACTTCCCATCCTACCCTACACCTAGAAGAAAGTTGAACCCATCCATTCATCCACACAGGGAACCCTACTTTACACTTAATGGCACACCACATCTATCCCTCAATCCATCTCCCCTATACCTAGGGAATATATTATCATATTCCATATCCCCCATCTTATCCTATACCAAATTCCTTATCCTATTTATCTATCTCCCATCCCATAACCCATACAATCCTAACCTATCAACCAATCCCTATCCTATCCAAACTATCAAATTTCCCTCAATCCTTCCCTTTCATCTTACCCAGACATGATTTGGGACTTATAGGAGAAATTCGCATCTCACCTTACATCCCTTCCCATCCCCCATGAGCTATCCCATCCTAAATCCTTTCATCTTACCTATCCTCAACCATTCCCCTATCCCAAATCCAAAATATCAACATCCAACATCAAATAATCTAAAATCCAAAATAAAAAAATCAAAACATTAAAAAAATCCATAAAACGATCATAAAATTACACCACGTAATAACTCAATGTGTATGTGTGTGTGTGTTTTCTTTCTTGTCTGCATTTACATTTTGGCTGATGATATGAGGCCCATTTTTTTATTTTTCTTTTACAACAATCTAATGATATGAGGACCATATTTTTCCATTAATATGTCCAATGATACGAGGACAAGGGAATTAGGAAATTAAATCATTATGGTCTTTATACCTTGGTGCATATTTCTCTATGCCACATCAATAATAATGCTAATGATGATAACAATGGGCACTTTATGGTGGTACACCCCTTCTATCATCATCATCTACACATAATCTTCATCATCCTCTAACTAAAAATCTAACCTCCTCATCCACCTATCTAACCAATCCTTTATAAATCAATCAATATACACATCAAAATATTATCATCTCACGTCCAATATCCAAAATTATCACCCCTTATCCGGAGCATCTTTGAACATCCTTTCATCAAGTAAACTCAAAAATTCTATCTCGTCACTTCATCAATCATCATCCAATTCCTCTCCTCATCAATTTCCTATCATCCAAATCAATCCAAAAACCACTCCTTATTCTCTCATCTACACATCCTCAATCTTATAATCCTCTAAATCCAACATCTTATACACAAATGACCCTATCTTCCTATTCACTCAATCCTCAAATGTAATATCCTCAACTCCAACATCCATAAAATATAACATATGCAAATCCATCATCCTCAAATCTAAATCCCAACTCTTCAATCCTAACCCCTTGAATGGGGCACCCTATCCCGCAAAATCATCAAAACCTAACCCATCGACTAGGGCATATATAATCCACCAATCCTAAATATTCAGCCCTATCAACATCATTGATCGAGGCATCCTCTGCTCAAAAATACAATATTTCCTTCTCATATAATCCTCTAATATTCTACTCTTCTCATTCTCTAATCTCCTACTCTTCTCATCCTATAATGTCCTACTCCTCTAATCCTCTAATCTCCTTCTCTTCTAATCCTTTAATCTCCTACTCCTCTAATCATCTAATCTCCTACTCCTCTAATATAATCTCTCATAATCTTCTCATCCTCTAATCTCCTACTCTTATTATCTTCTAACCTCCTATTCCTCTAATCCAATATCTCCTAATCTTATAATATCCTATTCCTCTAATCCTCTCTCCTAATATTCTAATCTCATATTCCTCTAATCCTCTCACCTAATCTTCTAATATCTTATTCCTCTAATCCTCTCTCCTATCTTCTAGTCCTCTAATCCTTAAATCCAATATCCTTCATCTCAACCCCTTGACTGGGGCATCCTATAATCCAACCCCTTCAATCAATCTTCTAATCCTCTAATCCTCAATCTTAACATAATCTAGTCTTATCTCATCTACTAACTTGGTCCTCTCCAGCTTTTGAGTGGTTACCCGAATCATTCCTTCCTACCTAATCCCTCAAGGGGGAATCATATCACCATCCTAACATATTCTCTTCTTTTTCTTTGAACGATCATTGCTCCGCAATAACCCTTCAAAAAGGGGGAAAATGTAGACATCTAAAATATCGACATAATGAATTCTGATTAATTTGTCCCACAAATATCCTAATTATATAATTAATCCATTTCCTATAAAATACCACATATACCCTTTATCCTAATGAATTTAATCATTTATCTAATATCCCATCATTTCATCATTCATCTCTTTAATTCATTATTATTGTTTCACCGCAAATGTAGAGATAAAATAGATAAGGGTAAGGTCGAGGAGGAATACATGTGATTATGTAGATGGTGTGCGTGCATAGAATGTTGACCAAGATGATTGTGAGAGATTCCCTTTGGCTAGGAGGAATGACCTAAAATAGAACACAAGACCACAAAATAGAATTAACAATACCGGTTGGTGGATTGCCTAGTGGAAGCTAGATCTAGGAAGTGAGGTGCTTCCTAGAAGGCTGTCAATCCACATTTTAAAACAAGTTAATGTAGAGAAATAACATCAAAGAAGGAAATCCTACTGTAGTTGTACAATTTAGGTGTTTCACATAAATACAATAATAAAATCTAATCTAACAAGAAAGTTATGACTAAATTTGAAGGGTTGGTAGGTTGATTTGGGCTTACAGGTCTGACAGAGATTATAAATGAGGTCTGGGCTGGATTTGGTGAGGTTCTAGGTTGTTTGGAGTGAGTTATTAGCTTGCTAGTTTGGGAAATATTACTAGTCATAGAGACCGTATCGGTTAGGCAATAGATGCCAATATCGGTAAATGACCGACACTGTTAGGTGACCAGATCGGTAGGGGAAATTAGGTAGAAATATTAAAAATGGGTTGATGGGAGCTCTCTGTGATTGCACAGAGAGTTGGGAAGGTTTGGGTGAGGTTGTGGGATTGCTAGAAAGACTTAGAGATCATAAAAATGGCATTTGGGAAAGATATGGAAGGGTAAATGGGTAGATAGTTAAACAAAGGTACTATGGGGGAGATCTAGGTAAGATAGAATATGGAATGAAACAAATAGCTAATAAAAATGACTAATCTACTGAAAATGACAAAGAATAAATAATACTTACTTGTGGAAGGCAGGTAGAAATCAGGTGATGGTGATGGTTACAAGAGAAGGTGGTCCCAAATGAATACAACAACAACAGAGAAAACGGTGCTTCCTCAGTGAGTGCACTAGAGCTTTGGATAAATCTCTTGATGAATTGTGTGGTGTTTGAATGTTGTAAGGGTCTCTAGGTATGTTGTAAGATTACTAAAAATATTGAGAGTCAATATGCAATATCGCAAGAGCTAGAAAACTTGATTCGTAACTCCTGAAAAGATTTAGAAACTCTTATTTAAGGTAACCGATGGCGGTTAGGTGACCGAGGCCAACCGAGGGATAACCGGCGTAGGTAAAGGAGAATTGGTCTAACTTGTAAAAATAGAGTTTTTCTCCCAAATTTGGCATGGTATTTGGCTTAGTCCGGGTTTAGAGTGTTGAATGGTGTAAATTAGAGTGTGGAATTAGTTAGAGGATTAATAGGTCATGAATAGTTAGGGTTGGAAAGAGTCTCGGTTGGTTAGGATAAGTGGGGACTTAGTCTTGAGTAATAAGTAGGGTTGGAATGGGTCTAGGGTGAGGTGGAGAGGTGAGGTATATAATTAATTTAATTATGGTAATTAAATTAAATTAAATGTGAGCAAGGGATCATGGTTAGGTGTAGTGGAATGAATTAATCGAAGGTGGTTTAGAGGGTCATGCACCCACTCCGGGTGTCTACATTTTCCTTTTTTTTGCATAGCTTGTATTGATAAATGAAAATGACAAAAGTAGGAATGGTTGCCCCAGGTATGGGTTGAGGTTAAGTTACCTCGTATAAGTGGAGGTGATCCTCTCAAACCCGGGAAGTGATGAAGTAAAAGGCTGTGGATTTTATAAAATGGTAGGTTAAGAAAAATGAGGTAGGGTATGGGCACGGGAAATGGTAATTTTGGGTATAGGTAATAAGCACTAATAGGTTATTTTTCCATGTAGAATTCGACAAGGCACTAGGTTGAAGAGCTCATAAAATCTACATCATAAAAAGTCGATAATTTATCCAAATAAGGTTGATGTGATTCAGGTATCCAAGGTATAGGATACGGGCCTAAAAAACAACAAGGCTAGGTGCAAGAACGTGCATTAGGTAGGTTCCAAAGCACCAAAAGGTTTTGGTTGGTCAAGATAAACATCACAACATTAGGCAAGGCAAGGTTGGTAGGCTAAATAACATGAGTAACTTTGTCACAAGGTACAACAAGTAAGTGAATTTGAGTGTCAAATGGGCTTGTTCGTGTTGTTTATATAGGTGAGGCCATGGGTTGGGCCAAGGTGTAGGCAAAAACATGCCCCTAAGTAAAATTAGGGAGATGAACAGGCTGGGAAGGCTACTAGGTGAGCTTGCTAGGTGATGGTAAGACTCTGGCGGCAAGAAAATGGTATTGTGCAACAAAAATTTGGGTAAATTAGGTTAAATGGATATTACAGTGTGACTGATACTGGTTGAGGGTGAACCGATGTCGGTTAGTGTAACTGATTCTAGAAACTAAATGTTTAGACATGTTTTATATGATTTTATTTATGAAATGAAATTATGTTGTGTTGAATAGTTTAATTTCCAAAGTATTGATGTTATTGAAACTAGATGATTAAGCATGGTTTGGTTTAATTTCAAAGTTATTGATTTTATAGAAACTAAATGATAATGTATAATGGATGATGTATGGTTTATTTTTGAGTTAACTTCCAAATTATTGTTCCTATGGAAACTAACTAATGAAGTGTTTGTTTGATGTGGGAAATGACGATTGCGTAAAGAGTGGTCGAGCTAACCTCAAAGGGCCCTATGCCCTAAAAGTGTTACCTCACATAGCCCTTTGAAAGGGGGCCTCATGTCGATGTAGTTCTCCTATAAACTAGGGAAGAATGAGATTGGGTTAGGTTAGATGAATAGGTAAGTTGGATTGATAGGTTGGTTGGGTAAGGCATGTTTGAAAATAGGCAAGGTTGAATGTTGAATATGTAATAGGCAAGGTGAGTTAGATGTAGGTATAGATGAAGGTGTCATGGTTAAATCAATTTTGATGATCTTGTCCTGTTGAACAAACAATAAGGTAGGCAAAGGTGAACTAAAAAGAAGTAAAATGCCCCAAGTTGGAAAAGACCATAAATGTCATACCCTTAGACTTATTAAACATAAGTCCCTAGATACATTGCATAATGCGATAGGTCTATAGGTGAAAGAAGTTGCATGATCACAAAGTGTCACATGTATGGAACATCCCTTGAGTAGGTAGAAGAAAAAAAAGGAAGGTGAGGTGGAGTAGTTTGTTTAGAATAACCTTGTTGTGGGACATCATTCCCTTCGCAAAATACCCAAAACCGAGAGTAGGCATGTCCATGACCAAAAGTTTGTATTTTTCTTGATTTTTTCTTTTCCTTTTGTTTATATAGACTAATCGATGTGAGAATTTTATAACAGGATAAATAGGTTCTCCTCAAGGTATTCTTGAAGCTGATTGATGTGGGAAGCTCCAGAATTATTTTATTTGAGAGATACAGATTAGTATTTTTTTTGGATAGACTAATTATAACAACTATCTAGCTTTCTAGCTTTGTATAGTTGTCCTTCGAGGGAGCATTCTACTTATAACAACAAGAAAAAGAGGTAGATGTCCTTTGGAGGGAATCATCTATTTACGAGAATTTTGACTCAAGGAGTAGATTTTTTGGTTATCCCATGTGTATTTTTTCTTTATATATATATATGAACTTGAAGTCACAGATAAGACTATAAAGAGTATAGGCCTCTTCCATGAAGGAAAGACCATAGAATGAAAAAGGTTAGATGAAAGAGGGGTTTTAAATGATGAACAACCATGTGATTCCATCCTAAAAAACATGAAAATTATCCTTGAGAATCATTCCATGAGTAGATTCACTGTACTCATGTTTAAGACAAGGTTGAATGGTGACAACTAATCACACAATTATAGTTTAGTCGTTGGTCCTTAAAATAGGTGAATGGAGGAAAGGTTTGCTCAAGGGACAAACATATAGGTGACATAAAGTGAGGCATTACTTTAATGAATAGTAGAATGGTCTAAGATGTAAAACATTAAGGGGTTCAGTTCAGTTTACCTTCAAGAGAAGATAAACGATAAGCACCTGATCCATAGGTATGGGTGACAATGTAGGGTCCAATCCAATTAGGAGAAAACTTGCCCCGTTTTCTTTTCTCTACTTTGGTTACGTGTTGATTTTACTTTAGAAAAAGATCACCAATCTTGAAAAAAATTCCGAACACATTTTTCATAGGCACACTTGATGTGTTTTTAGTAGATTTGAAGATGGTATAGAGCATTCAAATGACGTCGTCTAGTAGCTCAAGTTGTGCAAAAATTTCTTAGTGAAAAACATTGTCGAGATAAGATATCTTTTAATGAGATATGAAGAGAAGGAAATTGGACTTCAAGAGGTAAGACAACCTCTATGACATAGACCAAAGAAAAATATATAGCATTGGTGGAGGTACGAATACTAGTATGGTAATTCCATAAGGCGAAAGGAATGTGCATGTGCCAATCCTTTCCGATATCATCAATGAATTTCATAAGAATTTGGTTTAGGGTTTTGTTAGAAGATTCATCTTTTCTGTTGTGGGTAATAGGGTTATGAGAAACTTAGTTGAATGCCAAAGTTATCACACAGTTTACGGAGGGTTTTGTTTTTGAATTGTTTTCCATGTTTGGAATAATATTTGGATTAGTGCTCACATTATTGTTTGTAATAGTTAAATGTAATATTCATATATTACATTAGTAAATTAGTGTGAACTTGTAAGATATTAATATTATATTAATATCATGTGTGTAAAAAAATATTGTAATATTATTAATATGAGTCATAAAACAACTCATTATTAATAATATAGGATATTGTATTAGTTGTGAGTTTGTTGAATAAACAACTCACGTAAATTATTGTGTGTGGAGATATTGATGGGATATATGAGAGAATAGTGGTGAGTGATCATAGGAGAGATTCTCTAGGAGAGATTAGTGGGATGATATTGGTAAGCCTCATCTCCTTGTTTATAGGAAATGGAGAGATTCTCTAGGAGAGATTAGTGGGATGATATTGGTAAGCCTCATCTCCTTGTTTATAGGAAATGGAAAGGCTATATATTGTAAGCTCTCTCACCATGTAATTAGCTCCAAAATTATTCAATCAATAATATAGTGTGCTTATTATATTTGTGCTCTTATTTTGTGTTTATGTTATTATCTTCATTCTGCAACATTGTCTCTTATTGATTTGTACAATTATATAATGTAATTGTTGCTTATTTATATTAGATAAGCTATCAATTTCATATCATTCCATTGTTAGTGATGAGGTGATGAGGAACACCAAAGCAAAAAATGATGTGATGATTGATGAATTCACATATTTTCTTAGCTTTAGTTGAAATGAGAGGGATGACTTCTACCCATTTAGTGTAATATTTGGTTGTGGTGATGATCCATTGATGACATTGAGAAGAATGAGGGTTAATTTCTCTAACGAGATCCAAACCCCATTGAGAGAAGGGCCAAAATTCCCTAGCGAATTGTAAGGCATGACTAGGAGTATGGTGAAGAGTTGATGTATTCAAAACAATCTTGGTTAAGGGTTGGCCAATAATAGACAAGACGGAGGATGCACTTGGCAATAACGTGAACACTGAAATTTCCACCAAAAATCTTATCATGGATTTATTTAATGGTGTAGGGAATTTCAGAACTAGTGATGCACCTAAATAGGATACCATCAAATCCACATTTTAGAGAAGACCACACATGATGATGTAATGGGATACCTTATGGAGGAAGGCTTGCCAACCATTACGAGTGAGGTCTAGAGGTAGAATTGAAAGGGAGAGGTAATCAGAGAATTTATTATACCAAATGTCTCGTGGGTCGGTTTCAATACATCCCATAAAATTAATGTTGGGAATGATGTAAGAAGGCGACTACAATTGTTGTACGGTGACAAATATTTTTGATTCAGAAGGTGAGGCGGTATTTGTGAGGTGAGATAAGCCATGGTATCCATGAATTTTTTGGTGTATTGTGGAGTAGTTTGAAGGAGGTAATGGTCAAAGGTGGTCAAAATTAAGTTGACATGGAACTTGTACTTTTGAGTGACCTCATTATGACACTGATATAAACCGTTGAATTGGTTCACAACAAGTTGAGAATCACTAAAGATATTAATGGTTTTAGTTGTTTCACCGAATTGTCGTAGATAATGAAATGGATAAAGGTAAATGGTCCAAGGAGGAATACCTGTTGTCATGTCATCAAGGTTGAGTGAATGCATTTCTGATTTCCGATCCAAACTAATTGTGTGAGATTCCTTTTGGCTAGGAGGAACTACCTATAATGCAAAGTAAGACCACAAGATACAATTAATAGCAAAGGTTAGTGGATTGCCTAGTGTGAGCTAGATCCAAGAAGTGTGATACTTCCTTGATGGTTTTTAATCCACTAATATATAACTCAATATAAAATAACTAAACATGCAAATAAAAGAATCTAATGTTAGTGTTATGATTTAGGTATCTCAGATTACTATCAGTGTCAATCCAATTAAATTCTTAGTAATTAAATTGGTGAAGGTATTAGGTTAGGTTGTAGGTTGGGTAGGTGGTCTGAGGATCACATACATGGTCTAGATAATATCTAGTGTAATTTGGATTGATTTTTTATGATTAGGAAGCTTATTGGTTTAAGGCAGTTTACCAGGAACAAAGACCGATGCTAGTCAGGGTGTGACTGATGACAGTTCAGGATGACAATATCAGTTATTGTGGATAATGGAAGAATGTCAAAAGTGGGTTTCTGGGCTCTCTCGTGTTCCGCACAAATATTTGGGAATGTCTGTGGTGATGTTGTAGGTGGGGTATCACATTTGGGTGAGGTTTTAGAGACTATTTGGGGAGATTTAGTGAAAATTGATAGGATATGTAGTAAATCCGACGTTGGTCCGTGACCGATGCCGTGAAGAGGAGACACTGATGACGATTGAGGTAACTGATGTCGGTTGGGGAGAAATGGTGGTAATTAAATAAACTTCATTTTTTTACTTCTCTATTATTGCACGAGAATGAAGGAGAATGGTTGGGCTCGTAAAAATGCCAGAAGGCTCGAATTCCTAAAATTCAGCTACATAGAGGCGTAAGGTGACGGGTGGTAGGTTGGGTAAATTGGCGGGAAGGTGCGGATGGAGGAATGCAGAAAGAACAAGATCTAATAAAAAAGATAAAGAACCTATTAATTTAAGTAAGTATTGAATGATGCAGATCAAATACAATTACTTGTATTTGTAGGTCTGGTTGGTGAAAGATGGAAGTGGTTGATCCGTGAAGAATTCTATGGTCGGTGATGCGGCAAGATTTCTCGGTGCTCCCATGAATTCTAATGCCTCTGGATGAGTATCGGTGCTTGCTTAAGTTTTTGATTGAGTGTATTATGTTGTTTTGATCCCGAGAAGTCTCTAGTTCATGCTTATGTGCAAAATATTTATCAAAACTCAAAATGACCAACATGGGTAAAAGGTTACAAAATTGTATATAAGGTAACCAATAATGGTTAGGGTGACCGGCATTGGTTGAGGGATAATTGGCATCGGTTAAGGTGGGAAATCCTAGGTTTTCCAAAAATAGGAAAATCCTTGCTATTTTTGGCATGCTCTGATTGTCAGTCCGGGTCTCAAGTGAGGGTTAGCGTTTAGATAAGTGGGGATATTGTTGGAGAAGGAATATGACTTTAATGTTAGGGTTAGACTAATTCCCAGTTGGTTAAGATAATTGGAGACTCGGTCCTAGTTAATTAATAGAATAAGAATAAGTCCATGATGAGGTGTCTAGGTGAGGTGTAAATTAAATTAATTAAAGTAATTAAATTAATTAATAATGTGAGGATGAGCATTAATTCAATTATAAGTAATTAAATTAATATGAATGCAGGGTAAGGGGTCATGGTTAGGTGAATACATTACGTTAATTAATTAAAGGGGACCAATGGGAGTATGACCCAAATTTGGTGTCTACATTAACATCTAAGGCTATGGTAGTTTGAAGACCCAAGATAAGTGCTTCATACTCTTCAATGTTATTAGTGTTTGTCAAAGTCTTATTTGAAGGATAAATGCATAGGATCTCCATTAAGAGGAATGAGGATGATCCCCGCACTAACCCTACGTTGAAATTTAAAACCGTTGAAGAATAAGGTCATTTGGTAAATGGTAGATTCATCAGGAAAATCCTTGAGGGAAAGGGTAGCTATAAATTCATTCGGAAAATCAAAATTTGAATATTGATGTCTAGGAAGTGGAGCGTCTAGAAGTTGATCTAAAATGGTTTGGCCATTGACAGACTTTTGATGAATGAATTTTAGGTCTAGATCGACGAGGAGCATAAGCTAGTGCGAGGTGCATTGATGTTGGTAAGGTTTTGCATACATGTAATGTAGACAATTGGTGTTAGTGATGAAGAAGGTTTTATGGTAAAGTAGGTAGTTGTGATGTTGTGTGGCTACGAAGACTAAGGCTAGGAAAATATTTTCAGCATGGGTATATCTAGTCTCATATTCTAAAATCATATGGATTATGTAGTAAATCACTTTCTCCCCGTGTTTCTTGCTGCAATGAGTGAGCATGACACCCAAGGAATGGCCAGTGGTAGAAAGGTACAAGTAAAAAGGTTTTTCATCTTTCGGTGGTATAAGTAGAGGTGGTTGAAGAAAGTATTTCTTCAACGCTTCAAAGGCTTTGTGGCACTCATCATTCCAATTGAAGGAGACATCCTTTTTAAGAAGATGATGAAAGGGGTGACATCGGTTGGAAAGTTGGAAAATAAAGCATCGAATGGATTACAATTTTCCTTGAAAACTATGAAGTTTTTGAAGGTTAGTAGGTGGGGGCATCTCAAGAATAGCCTTGATTTTGGTGGGATCGAATTCAATGCCTTGTAAGGAGACAATGAAACCAATGAGTTTTATAGAGAGAACTAAAAAGATGCACTTCTTTGATTGAAGGTGAGGACAGTATTTGATGAGATAGTCAAAGATGATTTTGAGAACTAGGAGGTGTTCGGCATGACTTTTGGACTTACCGAGAAGGTCTTTGATGTAATCTTCCAATATTTCATTCGTGATGCCATAGAAGATATAATTCATAAAGACGCGATAAGTGAAACTAGCATTTTTCAAGCCAAAGGGCATGCTGCGATAATAGAAGGTCCCCCAAGGGGTGATGAAGGCATTTTTGTGTTGATCCTCCGATGTGAGTAATATTTCATTATAACCCGAGAACCCGTCTAAAAGAGATAACATCTCATGACCAGCTATAAGATCAACAAGTTGGTCGATGCTAGGAAAAGGAAATTCATCTTTAGGGAGGTTAAGGTCGTAGAAGTCCATGCAAATGTGGAGTCCCCTATCACCTTAGTGATGAGAACAATGTTAGAAATCCATTGCACAGATAATAGATAGGTAGATTGAAATCAATAGAAAGAAGGCACTAGAGTTCTTATTTGATAAGAAGGGAAATGCGTGGATGCATTTTTACAACTTTTGTTTCATAGGTTTAGCATCGTGGATATTAGTGATATTGTGCACCACAATATTTGGGTCAATACTGGCATATCAACATAAGACCAAGTAAAATCATAGTTATTATCTCGAAGGAAAGAGGTGAAGGTAGAGTCAGTCATATGATGATTAGAATATGAGCATGAGTCAAGGGGGCTAGTTGAGAAACACCAAGAATGAAGATCAAAATGAAGAATGTAACTATATGGGAGGAGTTGAATTAAATCCAAGAATATTTCTTCCATCAACATGAATCCAAAATGACGAGTGTATTAGTTCGGGGGTAATTTGGTTTTTATACCAGCCCATAGATCAACATCATTTGAGGTCATAACAGAGCTAAGAAGTGAGTGCAAACCAAAGTGATGCAAGTAAGTTAGTATTCATTGTTGTCATTATTTTTCATATGAATTTGTCATGTATCCTTTGTCAAGAGATGTCAAATGGGATATTATGCTCAAAAACATTAAAATAGGTTAGTAGAGAGTCTTATAGGAGTTTGAGTATGTGGTTTCCTTAAAAAAATTGAATTTGGTTGTCATCAATGACAAAGGGGGAGATTGTTGGACATAGTTTCATAGTTGATTTCATTGATGTCAAAGGGAATCTAGGTGTCATAGGTGATTATATGAGGTGTCATCCATGAAATAAGACGAAGGTTGATTGGTAGTGAAGAGATGAGGTGTCATGAAGTTGTCATGTCATGGTGTCTTAGTGCTTTAGCATGGTTCTTAATGCATAGTCAAGAAAGTATGTTCTAGTAAGCATACTCTAGAAGTTTATGAGGTCTCCATGAGGTCTAACATGGTTAGAGTGATGCATTATAAGTATGTAAATGTATACAAAAGGGTAATCAATTTTGTTTTAGTGAAAGGATATGTTTAAGAGGCCATTCTAGGCATGAAGAATGGAGTAGAACATGCCAAGGTGAGTCGGGGAATCATGTTTGGTGCATTGTGAGGTTGCATAATAGGTATTGGAGGTGTCCAAGGTTAGATTTTAGTTGTATAGTGCAGCTACAAGGTCCTTAGAAGCATGTAAATTGAAGAATAATCAAGAAATCATGGTAAAGTCGATAGTATAAAAAAATTTGATGTAGTTGAGCTTAGAGGAGGTTTGGAAAATTTTGATGAGGTCTCTCTAGTGCTTTGAGTGAAATTTTAGGTTAGGAAAGTGAAGAAATTACAAGAAAAATGTTTTCAGCTCTATTAAGCTCTTAGACAGAAAATCACAACTCGATAAGCAAGTTCTTTTGCTCACCCACACGTGTGTGTTCTGCATGGGGTCATGAGACTTTATGGGATGTTTTTACATGGATTCAAGAAAATCTTTCAAAAATAATGAATCAATTTCATCATAAGATCTTTATGAATAATCATTAACAAGATAAGTAGGTTAGAATCCCTCCTAAAACCATAGACCTAGAGCGATAGAAAGAAGTGAAGCATTTTGGTTCCAATTGGATTGGGAAAGTTAATGTTAGGATTTAATTTTTTTATAGAATTCATCAAAGATGATTTTGGTGTCCATTTCATGTTCCAGGTGTTTCAGCAAGTTGAAGAAAAATCTTATTTTTGTGGATATTTGCAGATACAGAGATGAAATGAAAGTTTCATGACGAAAAATGAATTATTATAGGAATATTGGGATGTCTTCTAAGTGTCCATGAAAATATATGATCATTTTTTGTGGAGAAAATTGAAGAAACAAGTCCTGGATCTACTACTTTTTGCCCGGAAGGGCTAAAACTAGTCTTTTGGTTTGAGGTGTGTCTACTATAATTACATGTTGGAGAAGTGTTATTTTAGTTTGGATAGCTTGTATACACCTGATATAATTTATTTTAGCTCTTGTAATGTTATGAATAAGTGGTTTCATGTTGAAATAGTAGTGGCCAAAATGTCCCTACTAGGTTTGTCTAGAAAATGGTTTAGAACAGGTATGAAAACATGGTTTTTTTCATATGACTTATGGTTGTGATTGCTTGTGGAGGTGTATCGGTTTCCCTTGATATGTTCTAGCTATTGGAAGAGTATGAAATTTTTTTGGAGGTGTTTGAGCTCGCTTATCTCAATAATGATTCTTGAGACTTAGAACCTAGTTAGAGCAAGCTTTCATAGATGCATAATTTATGGAGCCTTATGCCTTGATTTGGTGATTGGAGTGAGTTGTTTCAGCTAGTGTACATTTATAGATTTCCATTTATGTGTTACTTATGTCATGGTGAATTATTTTTCTATGTGAATTCACTCATTCTTGTGGAGTTATTTTTAATGCTAGAGACCTAGTTGGTGGTTGGTGATTTTTGGTGTGTCTCATGAGGAAGATGGATGTTGTAGAGGTTCCCGTGATTTTTAAGGTTTTGAGAGGATTCCCATGACCTATGTGGAGCTATTGAGTCATGGTGTAGAATTATTATTCCCTTAGAGTTCATGATGTGACCATTGGAGGAGAAAGAGCTTGTTTTAGGCCTAAAGGAGAAGTGTGTGTTTTTCATATTTATGTTACATTTTTCAACCTACTTGGTCCTTCTAAGTTATTTATATGATGTTTTAGATGTATTTTAAGTTATAATTCCTAACCTTATTTGTATTATCCAGACTATATGGTTGTGTAAGCTAGATTCATGTATAAAAGTGCATTGTATTTCCTCATTTGAGCCGGTAGTGCTTGAGATTTTCTTCGGGATACCTTTGAAAATGTTGATTTGGGGCTTCTGGATTTCCAAAATTTGAGAGGGAAGGGCACCCCAGTTTATCTTTTCCAATTTTAGCAACTTTGATGAAAATATTAGATTCCTCTATTTTGCTTTGATCCTAATTATTCGTAATGCCCTTCAAACCGATCATGACCGAAATATTCCTCTTATCGATTTCCTCCTCTTCAGATTCCATAATTTCTCCATCTTTAACACCCACCTCAACTAGACCAACCAATTGAGCAGATCTAGGTTCTTCACCAGGAGAGGATTCCTTAAGGGTATTCAATGCATTGAACTCGTTTTGGGTGGGAACCACAATGGTTCCATCCAAGTAAGGGTTTTCACCTTGTTCCATTCCTTTTTAGCATTATTATTATTCTTCTTTTTGGGCTTGGAGAAGCCATTATCTTCAAGAATATCTTATTTCTTCATTTCCAAGAATTGTCACCCAAAGTGACCATGTTTGAGGCATTTCCTCTAATGGAATGGGACATTTTCATAGTCCAGACCCTTCTTCCAGCTTTTGGTTTCCGATTGGATACAAATGGCACTTTGGGAAGAGGTTTTGTTATATTCATGTTAACTCAATTTCTAGCATACACTTGTAAGGACCCTAGTTTCCATTGGTTTTATAGTGCAAATGAAATCCCCCAGCGTGTTGCCCACCTACTCAAAGGTTATTTCACACTAGAGTTTAGTAGGGAGGCCATATAGGTGAATCCAAACTAGAACTTTGGTTAGGGATTCCAAATTAGGATTGCAGTTTTGACCTGTGGGTTTCATGAAGAGACCAACTCTTCCCATGAACCAGGGTCCAGATCTAAATATTTCATCGTGATCAGCAGAATTGTCGAATAAGACTTGGAAGAAGCCTTGCGGAAGGAGCTTAATCTGGCTCGGAGAGGAAATTTTCCAAGACTTTTGCAGCCCACTAAACATATCTCTTGCCTTAGGCTAAAAGTTAATGAACTTGCAAATTAGGGCACCCTCCGAAAGAATGGTGATCGAAGAGTCCACATCAACATCATTTATACGAACAACTAGAATTTCAACAACCTCTGAGAGAATCCCATTAAGGCCAGCCATAGAGGCGACAAAGAAAATCTTAGGGGACCAGAGCCCCAAGAGCTATTCAGAGAAGAGAAGGTCAAGAAGTGAGCGAGGAACGATTCGGGAGAGAACCCAAAAATGTCTTTTTCATGTGAGATAACGTATTTCTTATCATCAAAAACCACCTTATAATTATTTTCACATAGTTGTCCAACACTCAAAAAATTATGTTTTAACTTTGGAGTATAATAAATATCATTAACACATTTATTACCTTCTCTAGTACTCACCTCCATGGTTCCTTTTGTTACAACCTCCAAATATTTGTCATCACCAAGTTTGATCTTGGTCTTGAAACTTCTATCCAATGTAGAAAAAAATTCATTATTCCCTGTCATGTAATTGGAACAACTTGAATCTAGGTACCAAACCTCTTTAGGACTGATTTCAACTTTATCATATGAAAGAAAAAATTACATGGAGAATATTCATCATCCTCATTATCATAATTAACACCTCTTCCTTCTTTACTTTCTTTTATTCTATATTCCCATTAAAAGTGACCATACTTATGGAAATAATAACATTAAATATTTCTCTTATCAAATTTACCTCTACCTCTTCCTCTTGTAGTTGAACCACCTCTTCTTCCTCTTCCTCTTGAATAATTTTGATTTCTATCTTTTCCTTTCCCTTGGTTGCTTCTAGTTATGTTTTTACCTTGTACATGGTTGATTTTTCTATGATTTCTTGTATGTTCACTCTTTTAATCTTCAATTTTGAGGAAAAATCCTTCTCATCACTTTCTTCAACTATTTCTACCGATATTTCTTCATGAGACACAAGAGATCCAACTAAATGATCAAAATCAAGAGTAGTCAAGTCTTTTCTTTCTTCAATGATGATGGCAACATGATTCCACCTTGGTGTTAGAGACCTTACAACCTTTTTCACCACAAAATCTTTGTTCAATTCTTATCCAAGAGTAGCCATTTTATTGACCACATCCTTTACTCTTATACTGAAATCACTTACACTTTCATCTTCTTGCATCAACAAATTATCTCTTCATAGTCTGTAACCTAACCACTTTGACCTATTCACTAGCTTAGTAAGCTTCTTGTAGAGCCTTCTAGGATTCCTAGGCTTTCTTTGCACCTAAAATTATTGGAAATAAGATCTTATCTAGAGCTATCTGAATATGAAACAAAGCTTGTGAATTATCCATCTTAGTTTTATTCTTTGTTTGTTTGTCATTGATTGGAACATCGCCCAATCAATTGACTCTTCATAATCAGATTCTACAACATCCCATAAATCTTTTCCTATCAAAAGAGTCATCATCTTGATGCTCCAATAATCATAGTCATTTCCACTAAATTTTGGAATGGGAAGAGAGTTAGAGTTTTCCATGATCAATTATTAGAGAGATATGAAACAAAATACTACAACCCAAACCTTTCTCTGATACCAATTGAAGATTTTAAAATAAGAAATAGAAAATAAATTCAATATTCATAAACATGAAAATCTAAATACCTCATAACCATAATAAAATTGCCATAAACAACCCAAGAGAAGCATAGATCAACAAAAACTTTTCAACTCTTCTGATTATCAAATTATTCACCCATTACATGTATTTATGGATTTGCATAGGCACATGCTTTTCCCATAAATATTGATAATTATTAAAAATATAATTAGTACTATTTTAAATAATAATGTAGTGTAATTTTAAAACATGCATAACATAACTTTTTTCTATTTATAAAATATCCTAAAAAATCTAATTTTAACTCGATTCCATTGTATGGATTTTTATAAATAAGAAAATCAACTTAACTACAATAAAATCAGCAGTAGTTAAACAATAGGTAAATATTCATGTTTATTTTTTTAATAATGGAAGGATTCAAGTAGAGATTTTATTAGAATTTTTTTTATTTGCATGATATTTCATTGCAAAGAAATAATATAAGTACGTTTATTGAAGCCTAAATCTTGTGATGGAAGGAAGGAATCCATATTTTGATCCGAAATTCCCATACTTTGATTTGATGGGCCTTAGAATGAAATATTTCCGTATAAGTGTGGGTTGGATATTGGAAGTGTAGCATTACAGAGGATTTATCTTAATCATATTTCCTCTTCTTTGGCGACTTGGGTCACTATTCGGAAATGATGGAGTTAAAAGATTCATAGGTTACTATTAATTAAAATTACTAGATTTTTCATGCCATTTCCTTTCCCTTATTATTGTTTTCATTGTCTTAAAGAGTCCACAATTGTTTGTGGTTTTTTACCTCTTTCTATCTGTTATTGTAATATTCTATAGATATTAGTCATAGTGATATACATGAGTTATTATAGCATATTTTTGGGCTTGACAATATGGATATATGTGGGATCTTGTGTATAACTTGTCTATTTTTTTCAATAATTTTAACATGTTTCAAAATATTTTTATGGTGAGATCATTACTTGTTACTCAACTTGTTAGTCTTCACATTTTAGAATTTTTTTACTAGGTGTTTTCCCTTTTCGGGATTTTTTGTTACTATGGGAAACTCTTTCACAAACTATGGATGCAAAAATATTAGACCATGGGGTGGATGGAAAGAAAAGGCATTGACATTACAATCATGTTAATACAAGCACAATAAAGGGAAAATGTCATTTAAAAAAATATTGTGAGGGAGAAGAATTATGATATGACTTATAAAATCTCACTGAGTGATGTCTATAGTTTCCATTTAAAATCAAACTTCTCTTGGATAGTGTATTTTTCTAGAAACAAAGTATGTGCATGACCACAGATGGAAATTTACGCTTTGTGACACCTATCTCATTGCATGCTTAAAAGATGATTAAAAACTTCACTAATTGATTGCCACAAATATTTTTGTGCACAATTGCTACAAGAATGGATGAGGGTACTTTAGTGGATGGTGTTACTCAAGCTATGAGAGATCCCATGCAATCTAACCCTCGGTTGGACACTCTCAAATTGGAAAAAATAAGTGGGGGAAAATAATTCTCTCCATGAAAAGCAACATAAACATTATATACATGAAGATGTATAACAAATAGGTTTTTGGATTGATGTTTCATTTGGATCAAGAATGAAAATTTCTCAAGGCCACGGTAGTGAAGGATATTTTGAAGTGGTGGAAAAGAACATATCAAACATTTGGGAGTCATCGCCTCTTTTCTTTGTGAATGCCGCTTACCTAAAACTGTAGGGAACTATATTTTAAAGAATAGGTAGTTTTGTAAATTTCACTCTATTTAGTTTGCTCTTGTTTACCAGTAACTTATATCATGTTTTGTCTTCTTTCATATTTAAAGGTGGAAACTATACGTGAAATTTTATGATCTCATATTAGATTATATATTGGAATATAATTCTAATACACATGTTGTAGCCTTTTTGACCTTAATAAAATAAATTTTGTAGTATTATTAAATAATACATTTAATAATTATAATAATTTGATTTTTTTTATTAAAATTATAAGTCATTTAATATTATAGTCAATATAATAAGTTCAATAACTATAATTTTATGAATTATTCATTTGAAATCATAAATTCTAATACAATAATTATGATGGCTTATGTATCCATATGTTGGAAAGGATAAAAGAGGTCGGTAAAGGATGGGGTAAGACCCATGACACATGATGGGGTGCCTTCTAGTGTGGATATGGAAATAGTTATTCCTATCCCACTAATAGAGGAAACATGGACAATGGTAGAAAAGAAGAGTAAATGGAAGAAATAGATGATTACTAAACATCTTAATATGATTTTGTGCTCTTAAAAATGTGGCCAACTTGGGTGGTATTGTGGCAAACTAGTGTTGAATTTGGGTTAATTGGTCACCGCTCCATAGGACGTTATAGTATTTTACATTTTCTATTGGAGCTAAAGGATAGTGGTTGGTGTCACTCCGAGTTACCCAAGTTGATGAATGGCTATTCGGTCACTGTATTGAAATATATTTTTCTAGTTGTACAAGGTTTCTTGGATCCCAATCAAAATCCAACATTTTTACCTAATCAAAATAATAAAAATACAATAACTATGATATTATTTGTTTTTTTAAGTTACAATCATGAGTTGTATTATATTATTTGAAAAACACAAGTATAATAATTAAATTGGAAAAACATTGAGTGCCAAAACTAGTTGTTCCTTAATGATTTAATGACATGGTGTTGTATTTCTAGAAATAATTAATATGTAAATGCAAAACATGACATAGAACCGTAGAAATTACCCTTAGGAATTTATTAATAGTTAAATTACCTAGTTTAGTTGGGTGGTGTTATGCATGTTCTATTGTATGTTTGCATCCCACCACCTCCCAAGTGTATCCTTCATTTATTTTCCCCATTTTAGAATTTATTTCGTTTTATTTACATGTATTTTAGGAAATTACTTTCAAGTGATACATCTTTTAAAACAATCATATATCTTTTACACTCTATTAGGAATGCTTCAATGTATTAGGTGAATCAATGCAATGTAACGAATCTGATGCAAAATAATTAAAAGGTCAAGGGTAATCCTACACAATTTTGGTGAAGAGTGGTTATGTCTAAGGAGGGAGAGTGTATAAGCAAGGAAAGGGAGCATAGAGGAAGCAAGTAGCAATTACAAAAAGTGCAAAATTACTTTTCACAGTAGTTATCAAGGAGTGTAGTGTGTGGAGTTTGTAGAGGAAGTGAGAGCATGCTTAGTTTGTGCAAGGATTTCAAAGGAGATAAAGTGTGACATAATAATGTGTGGTAGTGCACATAAGCTTTTGGTAGGGAAGTGAGGAGTTTTTTCCCGACTTGATAGACTGAGTCATTCAAATATTATGAGGAATTTATGCATAGTGATAGAAGAGTGTATAGAGGGCACAAAAGGATAAAGGGGAGATTGTGTAATAGCTAAGATTGTGAAGGAAGCATGTAGTTGTTTTGGAGAAGACCCATACACCTAGAAAGAATACATTAAAAGGGTTGAAGTTGAGACTCAATCATTTAAGTACATGGTAGAAGAAGACAAAAGAATGAAAGATGAGTGTGAGAAAGGATTGCACAAAGGGAATGGGTAGTTGGAAAAATTGATAAAAGATGTTAGAAGGTTTATGAAATGGGGTGCTCATAGGATAGAATGGTCTTAATAGCCAATGGCTAGATTGAAGGTACATAAGAAAAAGCACTCAAATTTTAATCTAATTTTGAGTACGATAATATGGAATATGGAAGAAGCCAATTCACTCAAGGAAATTTCAAATTAGGAGAGAGAAGTGAGAGCACACAACTAAATAGTAAGGACGTGTTCACCATTTTAGGTGTTGGCTCAAAGTTAGCTTGAAGGTGGGAAGAGCCATTATGATCGAAGGATGAGAAGAGGCTATGGAATACACATATGAGATTACTAGGGCTAGCTTAGGGTGTTTTTATCTATCTCGTAAGCCATTAGAGTGGAGCAGGGAATATAACCATTCTAGGGAATGTCTTAGTCGATAACATAGAAGCTAGTAAAGCTCCATGTAAATACTTGTAAAGCTCCATTGAGAGAAACTTCATGTAGATGTCATAAAATACATTGAAGAAATAGATGAAACATTATCAATTTTCATCCCATTGTGTGAATCTATAGGTTGTGGGAATAACTTGTCCGCCATTAGACTTTAAGAATATTCTACTCCAAAACATGTGTATACTAGGGAGTTAGGTGGAGTAATTACAATCCATGTATCAAATACCATAAAACATTAGCACAAATATTCTTCGATGGTATTATTATTATTTTATTAGATAATTAGAGGGATTTTGAAAGGTACCCAAAACATTTTTACAACATAACAAGAGATAAAAATTAATCACACACTAAAAATACATTTGACAAACCAAATGCATAAGGCCAACATCCAATCCCTAACTAAAATAGGTCTTAACTAAAAAATTAAAACACTTAATACACTTTAAGAGCAATGTTCACTTCTTCATAAGTAAATGACTGCCTCATTAGACTACCACTTGAATCATCAAATTTTTTTGAGAACACCAACTCATCTTAGAGGGTTTGGTTATCTTATTTACCTACACTTTTCTCTTGTTACCCAATACTATCAAATCCCTAGCATCATCAATCGGATATAAAATTGAATAACTATTTCCATATTTATATTGGCATCAAATCCTTCTTAAACCTTTGGGGACACATAAACTATATCCCCTACTCCCTCTTTATAAATGGTAGCGTTAGTGCAAAATCACAGCACCCCCGAATGTCTATAACTCGATGGGTTGAGACTCTCAGTGTGATAGCATAACATGGAGCATCTCTCAAAGTGTGGGACTTTGAAATCGAGAGAGCTCTCCTGGATGAAGGTCGGTTCCTATTCCTCTGTTCAGGTGCACACAAATAAATTGTAGAGGATCTACTCTAAAACCTACTCTATCTTGCCAAGGAGACATGGTTGAGAAGATGTGAGAAAATAAACCTAAGCTAACAAGGTGATGCACCAAAGGAATGTTAAACACTCGTTTTGCAATTTAACACAGACCATAGAAATGTAATACAACCACCATGCATAGATAACCAAACTGTAATGAGAGATCAGAAGACAACAATGAACACATGAGAGGGTTGAGAATCATCCACAGACATATATTATTGCTCCAGAGTTGATACAGTACATTACAATAGCCAAGAGGCAAAACTTTGTATTACAACTTGAATGGGAGGTTTGGAAAACTCCACAAATTCACTTGCAGACAAGGGAAGAAGGGAGGGTGCAAAACAAAAATGTCCAACCCTTTACAATGAGCCAAGCTCTTACCTTTATAGATGCAATGAAGAGAGGAGAAGAAAAGAGGTGGGAAACCTGATTTGGAGCTCAGATACTATCCATCAATGCCCTTGCAAATCCACTCCACGCCTATCGAGTCTATCACTCTATGTCTGTTTGGCGTGTCGAAGAAGGAAGAATGACGGATCAAATCAATCTGATCTGGTTGTTGAAGCAATCGGATCATATATTAATGGTATGAAGACATTTTCCTAATTCTCACCCACCTAACCTTGTCAAAATTAAAGTTTCAGGTTTCCATGGCGTAGACAAGGTTGAGACCTTTCCAATGGTACCAAATTTGTTGAATTTTAGGTACTAGATCGAAAGATATGCCCATTTGAATGTTTGAATTGGGTCCATATAAAAATGGTGAAAACCAAGTTTAGCAAATGGGTCCATGGACCCAAAATTCACTTTGTGCCTTTTGCACAAAAATATAAAAATGCAAAAATGCCCCACAGCCCCACAATTCACTTTTGCCAAAAAACCATCTTCGGGCTGCCAGATCGGCATTTTACATTTGGGAGAAAAGTCCTCCCCAGGCCCGTCGGCTCACATCTAGCAAAACATCCTTCCAAGGCCCACCTCTCCACATGTAATTTAGGCTTGACATGTGGCTTCTTCCACAAGTCTATGATACTTATCCGATTCAGGTCAATGCCTTCCTTGAACCCTAGACATGTGGAAGCCTTGCGATCATTTGAGTCTCCGCTTTAGGTCACGCCTTTGAATGTGCATCGTTGAGACACTTGGCACCTTCCGCTCACACACTCTTATACTTAACCATTTGGGTTTGCACTACCATTTGAATTCTATTGGACCCTGACCACATGGAGAGTTGGTGCTAATTTGAGTCTCCACCTTGGGCTCTTACTTTTGAAATTACACCGAGTTGACATGTGGTTCTTTCCTCTCATTTAGAATTTTCAACGGCCGGATCTGTCCCTTTTCGGTCTTGGGACACGTGGAAGCTTCGCACTTGTTTGGGAACCACCCTTAGATCTTACTTTGTTGAAGGTGCGTCATTGAGACACATGGCATCTTCCATTGTCTCTTCCATACTTAGCCAATTTGGGCCCGCTCTCTAAATCGTTTGTGAAGCCCAAAGACTTTGAGCCTTTCCCGATTCTCTCCTGAGAGCCTCTAGTCTCCTTGACATTTTTTTCCTCCTTTGAGCCTCTAGTTTCTCCATTTTCGAGTCCCACCATAACTTAACCGTTTTTGGATTTGAAATGTGGGCTCATACGATGGAACCGACATAAATAGATTTCTTCTTGTGCAGGGTTGGGTTTGGTCAATTTTTTCCCGGGAAAAATTGGGATAACAATTTGGTGACTCACGGGGACATCTTCCTACTAGATGAAGAGATCAGCTACCTTGTGTATCCATTGGGCATGGAGTCATGGGTGGTGGCTTGATACTGGTCCTGTTCTTTGAATCTTGAATCTAATGTTTGCACTTGACAACATTGAACCTGCACCACTATTCTAGAAATGGACCCCTCAAAACCCATTTTTGTTATTTTGTATTTGTTCTATTTTAAAATTAGCAACTATCATGGTGACCATGGGTCTCCCTATTGTAAATTCTGAAGGTCCTGATGCATTCACCTAGAGGCACATCGAACTGTATAATGACGCAAACCTAGAGCAACAAAACCTATGCTAGAGCACTTAGGGAAATAAAACCTATGCTACAACAAGACAATGTGCATACACACTTGGAGAAATTGAAAACCTAGGCTAATATTTACAAGGGTGAGGAATTTTTCCTTTTAGTAGCAGTGTTTGAGGTAGATCCCATTGACTGGAATCTGTAATTCTTCACCATCCAACTTAGCTAGCTGGAAGGCATTGCTACTTGTACATCTTGTGACCATGTAGGGGCCACTCCAAATGGCATCAAACTTGGAATGCCTTCCTGTTTTTCCCGATCTGCATCCCACTTTAGAACTAAGTCCCCCTCTTGAAAGGTCCTTGTTCTTGCTTTCTTATCAAAGCTCTTCTTGATCAATGCTTGATCTTTCTCCATGATTTGCATTGCATGTTCTCTTACCTCTCCTACTTCCATTAGCTCTGCATACCTGATTTCCATAGGTTCAAACTCGCTAGTTCCAACTATGTTTCATGAGCTCCAAAGTGGGCAGCTCCAATGATATGGGCAATACTACCTCTTTTCCATATACAAGCTTGTATGGGGAGCTACCTATAGACCTTTTGGATGTGATCCTATTAGCCCATAGAGCTGATTTGAGTTTTGTGCCAAGTTCTCTGATTTTCATCAAGAGTCCTTCTAATAATTCTTAGTAGGTTCTTGTTTGTGGACTCTGCTTGGCCATTACCTTGAGGGTAATAGTTTGATGAAGTGCTTGAGGTATACACCATTCTTGACAACCCATTCAGTGATCCTTGTACCAAGGAATGCCAATGCATTATCTGATATGATAGTGGCAGGGACTCCAAACCTAGTGATTATCCCTTCATAGAAATCCAAGATGTTGGATTCATTTTCCTCCTTAAGTGCCACTGCTTCAGTCCACTTGGTGAAATAGTCTATTGTTGTAAGTATCCACTTGTGGCCTTGGCTTGAATTTGGGTTAATCACTCCAATGAAGTCTAATCCCCATTGCATGAATGGCTGATCCACTAAATTGGATGAAGGGGCAAGGTTGCTAACTTTTCCTTCCCTGTGAAGAATGCACACTTCTTGCACTTCTTGATCCATGAGTAGCAATCCCTAAACACCGTAGGCCAATAATAACTAGCTTTCATGATTTTGAGAGTTGTTACTTGAGGAGAAAAGTGGCCTCCTACTTCTCCATCATGGAACTCATGCAACACCCTCTCAATTTGGCTATCCCAATGCACCTCAATAGAACACTATTGATATCCTTCTTGAACAAGACACCACCAATAAGCACATATGGGATGGCTTGTAACCTAAAGTATCTCCTCTTTTCTTTGTTCCATTCTAGAGGGCACAAACCTATTTGGAGATAATGCACCAAGGCTTGAGTCCAACATGGAATAGGTGCATCATTAGTTGGCTATTCTTGATCATTCTGTAGTAATAGGATAACCTCTTCTTCATCCACTGACTTAGCTTGTTGCTTGGAAGTGAGATGCTCACACAGAACCCTTTCCATGAACCAGTTTGGTCACTTTGATTTCAATATCATACTCCATTACACGAGTGATCCAACCTCTCTCTTCTCATTCAAGTCCTTGTTTAGGAGAAAATCCTTGACACCAGCATGAGACACTAGCAGTTGAATCTTGTTGTTCGAGACCAAGTGTCTTGAACTTCTTCAAACTCCTAATGATAGTAAGGACATGATTTTTAATGAAAGAATAATTTACCTCATAATCCTCCAAGCTTTGACTGAAGAAGGCTATGGGATATTCTGAACCTTCCTTGTTAGGTTGAACCAAGATAGTTGAGATTGTGTCTGACCCTCCAAAAGCATATAACATGAAGTCCTTTGAAAATTATGGGTTAATAAGAGTTGGGGCCTATGATATTGTGAGCTTGATGGCCTCAAAACTCTCTTTGCCTTCTGTTATCCATTTAAATGTAAGACTCTTCTTCAACATCATTATTAAAGGCTTCACAAGAGTGGAAAAATTAGGCACAAATCTGAAACAAAGTTTATTCTCCCAAGAAGCTTTGAGAGACTTCTTGTGTTGTGGAAATGGAAGTGTTTGGATGGCTTCAACCCTTTCAGGATCAATTGTTAACCCTTCTCTTAAGACAATGTGGCCCAAAATTTTCCCTCATGTGCCAAGAATACACACTTCTTTGGATTCAATGACACTTCAAACCTTCTACACCTCTGAAATACCTACTGAGGTGGAAGAGATGGTCTACAACATTCTTTGAGAAGACGGTGATATCATCTAGATACACTAGAACTATATTGTTGATTAAGCCTTTGAATGCCATGTCCATAGCTTGCTTGAAATGTTGTTCTGGAATTTGACAGTCCAAATGACATCTTCTTATAAGCATATGTACCCCATTTGGTGGTGAAGGTTGTCTTGAACTGATCTTCTTCTTTCACCATTATCTGATTATAGCCTGAATATCCATCTAGAAATGAAAACCTCTCAGAGCTATCTACAACATGTAAGATCTATTCCATTGATGGAAGTGGATAATGATCCTTGAGTGATGCTCTGTTTGATCACAAAAAGTCCACACACAATCATTTCTTTTCAAGTTTGCAACCCAACTTGAATGCTTGATAGGGAAGATGATGTTGGCCTCAATTAGCTTGTTCAACTCTTTCTCATGAGAGGTTCAATGTGAGGTTTACTTGGCCTTTGCTTTTTTTGAAAGGCTTAGATCTCGGATCCAGCTCAATAGTGTGTTGTGCCAATTTGGGTTGAAACCTCTTAAATCCTTGTAAGTCCAAGAAAAGACATCTAGGAATTCTTGACAAAGTTGAATGAATTCAGATTTTTCTTGTTGAGTACTTACCTTGCCAATTTGTAACGTTTTGCCTTCTTCTATGGAAATGGGCTCTAAATCTTCACCCTTTACCTAAATATTTTCTTTCTCCTTCGGAATTGATCATTTGGGTTGAATATTGACTCCAAGGTTACAAGGCCCTTTGGTAATTTGTTGGTTCTTAGCTGCACCACTTGGTCACCATAACGTTGTTCCAACTTGTCTTGGTTTCTAGAGAGAACTCAACTTCTTCTTGTAGAAAATTTACAATTTGTTGATCATTCTTGAAGACTTTCTACATTGTGTTGTTATCTAGGACACTGGTCTCACAACCACCTTAATATGGGGCTGAGACTTATCACTTTTGATACTCTCTACTACATCAAATGCCCCCTCGATTGCTTCCAATCTGTCTGCTGCATTATTCTTCTTCCTTGGGATGGAATTGATGTCGAATGCTTTGAAATATTTGATGAGATCCCATACCTAGTTCTTGTAGTTTTTTAATAGATCATTCTTGGCAACATTTTATCCTCGACTTGATTCACAACCAACTCACTATCGCTAAAATACTTGCAAGTTTTTAATCCCTCTTTTTCTTTCCCAATGTAGTCCATGGATCAAGGCTTCATACTCTGTTGTGTTGTTCGAGCAAGTAAAATTAGAAATGAAAGGCTGAGTAATATTTCATACCTTGAGGTGAAACAAGCATAGCTCCTCCTCTGGCTCCTTGTCTACTTCTTGAGCCATCAAAGAATAACTGTCATACCTCATTATCATCCTTGTGGTTTAGCTTAATGATATCAGGGAGAGGATGATTCTCCTCATGCAAACAATAGACTCCTAGCTCAGATTCCTCCATTTCCTTGTAAGGGTCAAAAGCATGCCTCTTATTCACCCACTCATCGAGGGTCAAGTCTGGAATACACCCAACCTTGGTATCTACCTCATAAGTGCTTGGAGGTCTTCTTGATCAAAGGATGAACAATTCACATTGATTGGGTTGGGTACATGAGGCTCAATATGGAAATCTACAATGGGCTCAGATCTGATCATAGCCTTAGCTCCATACCTTGTTCTAAAAGCATGTGTGACCAATCAACAAAAAAATAGCCTCCAATTTTAGTGGTGAAGTCCCTTGACAAACACAATGTAAAATGTGGTGGCAAGTCTATGACCGATACGTTTTACAATATGGTCACATTGGGGCATGTACGTGCAATGTGAGGGTCAAATCCTTGATGACTCCAACCGTTGTTACCATTTTCCCATCCAATTGCACTACACCTTTGGAGATGACTTCATATTAAAGACCCAATTGATCAACTATTTTCTTTAGCATGACTGAGCTACTCACTCCCAAATCAATCATACAATTATGTACCAATTTGTCCCCAATGATCAATGAAACATAGAATGGAGGGGGCTTTAGATTCTTACCTTGTTGTCTTCCATGGTTTCCTTCAGCCGAGTCGCATTGGTAAGCACTTTCTCTTGTTGGTTGGGGGTTGATTTGAGGTTGACCAATTGGCCATAGCAGCCTATAACAGTCTCTCTATCCTTGGGATAGCCAATGAATCCCACATTGAGATGTTTACATTTGTTTTCTTCATCTGTTCAATGATGTTAAATGGGGATGAGCTATCTTTTTCTACCCCTTTCCTAGTACATTCTTCTCTTGTACATGGGTCATTACAACTGGTGCTCTAAGCGGGTCTAGGAGGTGGCTTGGGCTGACTCTGCACATTGGGAGTTGTACTTTGATTGCCAATACCTTGTGGAATAATAGAGGGTTGTGGATTACTTGAGTTTGATGATTTTCCCTCTCTAATATTCCTTTTCTTGGACCATGTATTGGCAGCTATACTTTGAGAAGGGGCTTGGTTAACTCCATAGAAGTCTTCATCCTACCAATTGACAAGCATGGTCTCACTTGGAGGTGCCTCTTTCTAGGTTTCTTGCTGCTGATTTTCCTCTTGACTAGGCTCTTGGGACACACCAATGGTCTGTACCATCAAGGCCTGGTTTAGTGCACCATTGAAACACATTGACTGAAATGGGAAACACCAATCATATTCTTGAGCCATGTTATTTTGTGTTGGAACCAAGGCCCTCGATGTTGAAGCTGTGTTTGGATCATATGGTTAGAAAGGCCTAGCAGCTTGAGGTTGTCCTTGGTTTTGGTTTTGATTTGCAGCCTGAGCTGGTTGTCTATTTTGTTGATATGGGGGTCTAGCTTGATATTGAGTTTGAGGTTGATACGGCCTAGAACTCTAAGCTTACTACCTTTTGATAGTCACTAGCTCATTCCCTAGGTTCTACAGTTGTTTCATAACCTCTTGTAGCTCTTTTGAAGTGCTAGAGGATGAGGTGGAAGCTTCAGCTGAACTCTAATTCCTTGGAGCAGGTATGGGAGCTAATGTGGGTGTTTGACTAGTGCTTGGAGCTCCTAGTTCTAGATATAGAGGCATAGGTGGCCTAGGTGCAAGTTTACCAACCTAAATTAAACAATTTTTAGCTCTAATGGAAATGTTATAGGCTATAGGTAAGGTTACACCTCCCATGGATTGAATCATTAAGGCAATATCAAATTTAAAGCTCTAAGAAAGTATAGGAAAGAACCTTCATCTGTGGGTCTCACGGCCAATGGAATCCTATCCCACATCCACTTTGAATCTGAAGTTGAAATCTATCAACTACTCATTAGGAGCCCTCTTGATGGTTGTCAAATGTTCCAACAAGGATAGATTATCTCCCTTCTCTCCAAATTGGTTGTGAAGAGCTCTGCACATATGGTCCCAATTCTAAATAGAGCTTGTTGTTAGACTCTTGAACCATTGAAGCTTTACCCTTGAGTGAAGAGGCTAACAATTTGACTACAATGTCCATCTCAGTGATTTCATGAATTGCATGTAGACATTTGCAATGTCTTGAATGTGGTCACTAGGAGTAGTCTGGTTCTCTCCAGTGAAATATGGAATGCTCTTTAATGCTGCAACTGGGACTGGATTTTGTGCATTGAGAGTGAGTGGGCTACTGCCAGTGAAATTGACATAGGGGTTGGGTGGTTGTGCCATTATGATTGGCCTAAGAACCCTTGTTGATTGGATGAAAGGCCTACTGGGGGGTGTCGACAAGGTTCTATTTGGTGGAGATGGAGACCTTTGAGCTCTTCTCCCCTTCTCCCTCGTCTTGGGGACAAGTGCAGATAGACAAACAATCCTTCTTCTCTAGTTCTTGATCTGGTCTGAATCCTTCTCATGAATCTACCGATCCTGGGATGTTGAAACCAGTGGACTCTACCTCTTTTAGAGTCACCAGATGTGCAACTTTAGAGCTTCTTAAAAGTTGAAAAACTTACAACAAGTGCACATCAATCTTGTTGTAATAAAATGAAGACCTCTTGGTCCCACTGGGCATGCCAAAACTGTTAGTGTAAAATCACAACACCCCTGAATGTCTGCAACTTGATGGGTTGAGACTCTCAGTGTGATAACATAACATGGAGCATCTCTCAAAGTGTGGGACTTTGAAATCAAGAGATCTCTTCGATGAAGGTTGGTTCATATTCCTCTGTTCAGGTGCACACAAATAAATTGCAGAGGATATACTCTAAAACCTACTCTATCTTGCCAAGGAGACAAGGTTGAGAAGATGTGAGAAAATAAACCTAAGCTAATAAGGTGATGCACCAAAGGAATGTTAAACACCCATTTTGCAATTTAACACAAACCATAGAAATGCAATATAACCACCATGCATAGATAACCAAACTACAATGAGAGATTAGAAGACAACAATGAACACATGAGAGGGTTGAGAATCATCCACAGACATATATTATTACTCCAAAGTTGATACAATACATTACAGTAGCCAAGAGGTAAAACTTTATATTAAAACTTGAATAGAGGTTTAGAAAACTCCACAAATTCACTTGCAGACAAGGGAAGAAGGGAGGGTGCAAAACAAAAATGTCCAACCCTTTACAATGAGCCAAGCTCTTACCTTTATAGATGCAGTGAAGAGAAGAGAAGAAAAGAGGTGGGAAACCTGATTTGGAGCTTAGCTACTAGCCATCAATACCCTACAAATCCACCCACAATCTATCGAGTCCATCGCTCTATGTCTGTTTGGCATGTCGAAGAAGGAATAACGACGGATCAAATTGAATTTGATTTGGTTGTTAAAGAAATCAGATCACATATTAATGGTGTGAAGACATTTTCCCAATTCTCACCCACCTAACCTTGTCAAAATTAAAGTTTCAGGTTTCCATGGCATAGACGAGGTCGAGACCTTTCCAATGGTACCAAGTTTGTTGAATTTCGAGCACTGGATCGAAAGATATGCCCATTTGAATGTTTGAGTCGGGTCCATATAAACATGGTGAAAACCAGTTAGCAGCGAATCAGGCCTGCGGACCCAAAATTCACTTTGCGCCTTTTACACAAAAATATAAAAATACAAAAATGTCCATGAGTCCCGCAATTGACTTTTACCAAAAAACCATCTTCGGCCTTGCGATCTACATTTTACATTTGGGTAAAAAGTCCTCCCAGTGCCCACCGCCCACATTTGGCAAAACATCTTTCTAAGGCCCGCCTCTCTGCATGTAATTTAGGCCTGACACGTGGCTCCTTTGGGTGTCGGTGGAGGTGTGGCTTATTTCTACAATTTACGCCTTTTCAAGAAAAAAATTTCAAATTGCCTCTGGCGACCCGCCTTCCCGTCTTGACTGAGACATGGCCACGTGGAGGGCACACACATTTTAGACCTGTTTCCCAATTCTACCTTTTGAATTTATATAGAGATGACACATGGAGGCCTCTGCCATCCCTTCCATACTTAGTCAATTTAAGCGGCTGGATTTGTCCTCCTTTTTGGGCACGGGACACATGGAAGCTTCGTGCTTTTCTAGGAGACCCACTTTTAGATTTACCTTTGAAGATACGCCAAGCTGACAAGTGGCTCCTTCCACGAATCTGTGATACTTAGCTGATTCGGGTCGATTCCTTCCTCAAACCCTAGACATGTGGAAGCCTCACGCTCATTTTACTCTCCATTTTGGGTCCCACCTTTGAATGTGTGCCATTGAGACACTTGGCGCCTTCCGCCGACACTCTTATACTTAACCGATTTGGGCCCACTGCCATTTGACTTCGAAAGACCCTAACCACATGGAGAGCTGACACTAATTTTAGTCTCCACCTTGGGCTCTTACTTTTGAAATTACGTCGAGCTGACACGTGGTTCTTTTCGCTCATTTGGACTTTTCAATGGCTAGCTCTATCCCTTTTCGGGCCTAGGACATGTGGAAGCTTCACGCTTGTTTGGGGTACTTGCCCTTGGTTCTTACTTTTAAGTTGCGCCATTGAGACATGTGGCAGCTTCCACCATCTCTTCCATACTTAGCCAATTTGGGCCCACTCTGAATCATTTGTGAAGCCCAAAGACTTTGAGCCTTTCCCCATTTCTCTCCTAAGAGCCTCTAGCCTCCTTGACGTTGTTTGCCTCCTTTGAGCCTTTGGTTTCTCCATTTCCGAGTCCTCATGCAACCTGACTATTGGATTCAAAACGTGGGCTCGTATGACAAAACCAACCTTTATATTTCTTCCTGTGCAGGGTCAGGTTTGGTCAATTTCTTTGGGGAAAAATTGGGATAACATGTAGGAGGCCCCAAACCAAATTCTGCTCCTTCAAAAATAATGTTATGATTATAATTCACAAGTATAAATTTATATTTTTGGATTATTTGAAAACATATGTGCAATTAAATTTTTCCATCCACGTATGATAAATCTTTCATAAATTCTCAATGTTTTTCAATAAATTTGTATTTTAGTTGTTAAATCCTTTATGGGTTCCTAATGTCAAAGAAATACACATAACATGGTTATGGGTTCATTTGTAATAATGTATATAGGTCTATATTTAAATATGGAATGAGTTAATGAATATATTTCTCATCTTATTATTCTATATATATGAAGAATTCCATTTAATGGGAATTTAATGTATCATTTAGAAATTATATTTTTCATCATATTCATTACATTTCACTTGTAGTTTAGATATGGCTAGTTTTGTGATTTGGGTATAGTTGCAATTTCTTTCAAAGAATAGTTTTATCCCATTATATACATTATGTATATGTTGGTGTAGCTTTGTAATTGTTGTTTTTCTATCTACAACCCATGTATGAACATGTTGGAGTTTGTTTCCTTTGTGAGGATTCTATTTGAAAAGAGTAGATATATTTTCCAATTCTCTTTAAGGTTCAAGATGCATTTATGTTTCCATTGGTGAATGATTGACTCATTTTTAGCATAGTAAACAATGGTTCATATTTGTAAACTCATATGTTATTCATTTGTTTTGAGTTATAATATGGGATTGAATGTGAGAGAAACTATCTATGTTTTTATTAAAAATTAATAAAGTATATAAACAAGTGGGTCTTTCTTAGTTTTTCAGATATGATGTATGTATATAAAATAATTGTAGCATAAATGCATTTAAACATCTTAAGTACACCTCCATTACTTTTCCAGAGCCTAAAGTTTGGATATTATACCCCTCTTGCGTGTCCCCTTAAGTCTTTCTTTGATATGGAAAGATAATGATGAAAATTATTGTTAAAAACCCTATATATATTTCTCTTATTGACTCACAAAAAGGAGGTTGCAAAATCCATTGTAATATCTTGACCATATAGTTGATTTTCGAACATATTTTTGTCAAAAAATTTTTTGAGCCCAACACATTTGTACGCAACAAGATTGATGTAGTTTATCATCCATCTATGAGATTCTTTTTAAAAATCCTAAAGTTATTAATCAATGGGCTATACATAAATTTCTAGATAAGAATATAGAGATTGATATAGTTAGAAATTCAAGATCGCACTTATTTTTTTAATAATATAGATTAGTATATAAAAATAAGTTCGGTTGAGGGCTAACACATAGGCTTATATTATAACCAAGAGTTGCTTGAGTCATTGATCTATAACAAAATAATCAACATTCTATCAAAGGCATAAGGTTTCAATGTGTAAGTATAATATAGGGGATTGGGTTGTACGCATATCCTAGATTGCAGAGTAAATGATAGTAAGAAACTACATGGAAGGCATCAACTCTAGGATTGCAAGAATAAACAAGAAATTGAAAGTGCATGTGAGAGACCTACACCGGGTTGTATTAGCCAAGTGTTGGATGTAAGGAAGGGGATGATAATAAGAATAAATGAATAGAAAAATACTATGCTACTCTATCCTACTCTAGAAAATGAGAATTTAATATAATTAGGAACACCAAATAACAAAAGGAAAAGAAAACCAAGTGAAAATTTAAAGGGTCGCTCCAAAAAAAGCCTTAGAAAATATTTGGCAAATATTGGTAAATCCACTTTGGCTTGTATGGTGAATTGTAGGAAAAGTTATTTTACACAGGAGGATATTTTCTAAGGATTTTTTAATCGATGCAAGAATGTAAATACTACTGATCCATTAGCATTTTGTATGCTTTATTGGTGGTAGCATTCTGCATGCTACTGGTCGAGCCAATAGCATTCAACATGCTGTCAGCCAGTAACATTTTGCATGTTGTCAGCTGGTAACATTCTATATACTATTGGCTAGTAGTATGCAAAATGCCACCAGCCTATAACATGCAAAATGCAACCTATGTCGGTGGCATTCCACATGCTTATCGATTGTTGGCACATTTAATGTTGTCATTGGCCCACTTTCACTCCTATAAATACATAAATGCAGTCATTTTCACTCCACATAAAAGAGAAGCCAAAGCATTGAAGCTGCGAGAATACGAGAAAAAAACAAGAACAAACTTGAATGCCAAAAGACATCTGACATACAAAAAAGAATAATCCACGAATGCAAAAGCATAAGAGCCAAAGAGCCCAAAGAAGAAAGAACACACAAACAACAAATATGAAGAAGTTTTCGTATAAGAGCCTGGTATTTCCTCAACTATATAAATTTCTAGAGGATCCTAGTACATTTTCCCAATGGATTGAAGCAACCGTTTTAAAGGGCTACTATATATGCCCCAATTTAACACAGATCAAAGATCACTTATCAATACTCAACTACGACACTTCCACTTTCACATTTCATTATACACTCCCATCTCATGTAAATTGATTTGGAATGTCACTTGATGAAATTGATCATTTCATAGAACTACCACACAAATATGTGTATCTTATCATGATGAAGGTTGTTTTATCGATGAAGAATGGAAGTATTTGGACTCTAATTTTCAATTTCCTATTGATATAGTTACTGAGATGCTTCGCTTTTAAGTTTACTCTCATTATATTTTCACTATTTTCAATTTAAAAAGGTTTTTATGTTTAAAATTTACTAACAAAATGTTTCTCTTTGTTGTATTGAAAATTACAGCTTCCCAAAACCCTTCAAAAAGAGGGATTCAACTCAAGGATTTCATTCACCATTTCTGTAGGTTGTTGTTCAGTTCTTTCAGGCCAGAATTATTTTACAAGGTTGATATATGGATATTCCTTGGTGGGCTTTAGCATATATCATTTGTACCTTATGTGGGTAGAAATTTGACTAGTGTAGCTACTTATCCTCCAGGATTAGAGCTGATTTGGAAAATATTCATTTGAATGAGAATGTTACCATCATCTCAACAAATTTTATTCTTGGTTTATATTATGAGTCTCTATATAATTTATGTGACACCTCTCCTCCGACAACAATGCATTCAAAGCTAACGGATTTGAATTTAACACTAACAATTGAAGAGCAAGAGGTGAGTCCCAATTTGTTATTAGATGGTTTTTAATTATTGTTTTTCATATTGTAATATTTATCTTTTAAATTTAATATTTTAAATGAATTAATAGTTTATTGTTAAATTATAACAGAAGGTGGCAGTTGTGGCTGCATCATGAAGGGATGCTGCTATCAGAGGTCACTTACTACCAGGTTTAGGAGATTTTGTTACTATTTCGATGATCTGCAAACAGAGGAGGACACCCCTCCACATGCTAAAAATATGAGGAGTTCCATAAACCCTCAAACCCAATCATCCAAAATACCACAAGCATTAATCGCATGTATTTTAATTTATGATGTATATATGTTTCAATTTTTTTGAAAATAAATGTAATTAATTATATAAAACTTGTATGTGTTTCAAAATTTATTACAATTTATATTGCTTTGCTGCAGAAACTACCAGAAAAACATGATCGTATCATCGTCCTCAAATGCAGGAAGTAGAAATATCTTCAATACCTCACTCTGTTGCCCCAGGTTTGAATCTCTTGTTTTTATATGTTTACTGATAATTGATGATATAAAATTCAACACTCTAATAGATCTTTAATTATTAATTATATTTTAGATCACATCTACCAGTCTTTCTAGTCTACTCCTCCACAACCACTACATCAATAGAATCAGGCTTCATTTGCAGCTCAACAACATTCCTCTCAACAAAGTAATTTTAATTTTTAATAATCTTATATGAATTTATTTATTTTTCATTTCTATTATGTTTGAATTTTGAATTTCGTCATATTATTTACAAAATTACAATTCAATGTCTTAGGGCCTCCAATTCAGCGTCCACTATAAATGCATATGCCACCTCCACCACCCCCAACATTAAACATGAGGAAAATGTTCACTAGAAATAATATTTCATTCAATCGGCCAACTACAAACAAGGGTACACTTAATTTTGCGTTTGATTTTCCAATGTTGTCATTGGGCAATTTTCGTAATGGACAAGTTGTTTCAGTGTTAAACAATATTGATTTAGATGAGGAGTATCTTAGGATTAAAAGAAGACTTTAGGAGCATGGAACATTCAATTCCCAAGATATGATTCATGTGGCAAGGAATCCTTATCCAAGAAGATAGGATAGATAAAGAACACCATCTCTAGTACAGGCTGACACTTTGTCTTAACTGATGACCAGAAAACTACTTTTCCACTTGGTGTTCTTTTGGCTGATAACATGGAAGCCAATATTGATATTATTTCAAGGAGGTTGAATAATTAAAATTGTGGGAGTTTAGGGATAAATTTATGATTAAAGAAATAAATTTGCGATATAAAAATCACAAATAAACGAGCCAGAAATATTGATATTTTGTTGAATCAGGTTGTGTCTAGTTCTGTATCATTTGATAATAATTATGAAGATGAAGTGTTGAACATTATGTTGAATAGAGTTGAGAATTTAAATGCAGAAGCACAAGCCTACCACAATATGTGGTCACGAGACAAGGGCCTTGTAGTTATAGAAAATGTGGAACAAGATAAGGCATTGGTAAGTCTTACTAAATTTTCAAGTATTATTTTCATTTTTAAAATTTTACTAATAGTTTTTCTCTTGTGAAATGCAATCAAAGTATGAAAAATTGAAAAATGAGGCTAGTGTGCTTAATTTGCATTTACAAAGTGCAAGGAAAAGTGTAAATGCAACAATTGAATTGAAAGAGAAGCTTGTTATCCTAAACAAGAAGAATAATACCTTGAGAAGAATTATAAAGGAAAATGCAATGGATCCAAAAATATTATCGAAGAAGCAAGTTGAAGAGGATCAAACATTACTTATGTCATTGGGTGAAGTTACAAATACGGAAAAAGTGATTCTTTCGAATATTAAAGCTACTACAAAGGACTTGGTTCAGTTTGGTGTTGTCAAAGAAAGTTCTTTAGTGCAGGAGAAATAATCACACATAGAAGAATCTTCTCAAAGTTAAATCTGCAAAAGACATTATATAATTGTTGTTGAATTTTTATACTGTGATTTTGAACTTCAATCAATTATGACATTATGATATTATATGACAATATTGAAAGTTTCAAACTTTAATCAATGTGGATTATGGCATTTTACTTTTACTTTTGTTATATTGTGACTGTTTTTCTATTCAAACTGATTCTAAATTTGATTGTTATTCTCGATTATATTTGTTATATTTATTACATGGTAAATTTCTTATTATTATCATTTTAAAATACTTTGTTGACATAGAGAAGAATCTTCTCAAATTTGAATCTGCAAAAGACATTATGAAATTATAATTGTTGTTGTTTAATATTTTTATAAAATCTGTTTTTGATTATATGACAATATTTAAAGTTTCAAACTTTAATAAATGTGGATTATGAAATTTTACTTTTACTATTATTATAATATTGTGATTGTTTTGCTATTCAAACTGATTATGAATGTGACTGTTATTCTCGATTATATTTGTTATATTTATTACATGGTAAATTTCTTATTATTATCATTTTAAAATACTTTGTTGATAGAAAAATGAACTACAAGTAGCATTTATATTTCAAAGAACAAAAACAAAAATAGTGAAAATTCTCCAATAATGTAATTATATTTTTTTCATTTTAAAGACAACAAAACAATAAGTATGACACATTTAAAAAATCTAAACAGTAAACACATTGCAACATTGAAAATAATGTTAAAAATGTACAGGAATATAACAAAAATAATAATATACATAATTATAATAAGAATCTGATATGAAAATTTCTTTCCAGAATAAAAATGTACAATCAGTCTTCTTTATTCAATATCAGCTAGATCAAATGCAAAGTTATCCTAAAAAGTTTGTTGCCCAACACTTTTATCTAATCTTTCACTACGATTTTTAGTCACTATTTCATTGTTATCTGTAGTCCCTGTATTAGTATTATTGATCCCTCTCCTCTTTGTAAGAGAATTCCATACAACCATTACCCATTCGTAAGGAAAGGTATCCACATCATATCTTGAAATGTACAATCTCAAGCAGGTCTCAAGATTTTTATCAAGTCTGTTCCAATATTTTGATTTTATAAATGTTAATGCATTGAAAACTCTTTCGTCTTCAACTAATCCCAATATCATTATCTGACATAGTTCATACAATCGGAAATACTCACTTATGCTTTCATGAAGGATGGAACTAGGATACAAATTTTTCCATAGAAGTGTTATTGCTCCCTTCTTTGTTGGATCTTTCAGTTCTTCATATTGTTCCTTCATTACCTATCCAAAATCATTTGATTGCAATGCAAGAGTTTCCTTTTGAAGAATACCATTAATCTGAAATCCATTGCATTCAACTGATTGTGAAAAATGTTTAATTATAGTACCCATGTGTCTTTTAAATGCATCAGCAGAAGTGCCTAAAGGATTCCAAAAGTTAGGATTGACAACTCCCATGGCCTCAAGAAGCTCTCCTTTTTTGAAACGATCTCTGATCTCATTTGATAAGCATTGTGAGATTTTCTGAATTTTTTTCCTTGTTTCAGATATAATAACATCATATAAATTACGTGTAATAGGCACTTCTTCAAGCTCTACTCCAACAATATCAACTCATTTTTCGAATGTGTGCATTTTAATCTCTTTCCCATTAACAAAGATACACAGATGACCAGATATATTGAATTTGAAGTAGTTGTTAGGATATTTTAAATCTATTAGAGCTTGCTAGTGACTGAAAACATGTCCTTTAAAGCAGTCATCAGAGTTATATAACATATCTAGAGTCTAACACACCCTTTTTCTGAACCTAATGAAGTCAACTATATATATGGACCATTCTTGTGCAAGTTTTGTTATGCAATTCATCTCATGCAACATTGGAAGAATCCCACAAAGTGTTAACAATGTTTCAAAGTCTGTAAGTCGGTAAAGAAAATCTTTTGCCCTGTCAACTTGCCTACGGTTCTTATACATGAAACCAGTTAAAGATGGATATTCCTCAAAAACTTTGTGTGCAGGCTCATACATAGAAATCCATCTAGTATCAACATCTTTAAGAAGTTTCTTACCATCTGTGACCCCAAGTGAAAAATTCTAAACTCTAGAAATATTTTCAGATTGCTTGACATATAGGCATGCACTTCATGGATAAGCTCTTCAAATTTCTCAACACATTTGAATGTGCTTACTATCCTATATGCAAGATTCATCCTGTGAGCCATGCAATGAATAGGAATCATGTAAGGAGAAACAAATGTTTGGAGATGCACACATAGACCATTTATGTGACCCTACATCACTGATGCACCATCAACACCAACACAAATCAGCTTTGTGGCTATAGAATAATTATCCATTCTTGTTATGTCCTTCAAATTAGATATCACCAATTTGGAAAGATTTTCAACATTACAATTTTCTTGCATTTTATGAACCGATAGTAGATGAGGTGTCTTTGGTGTGGTTCTAGAATGTATATACATGCATGCAAACCCAAGAAGTGTTGTCAACAACTATAACTTCATCAATTGAAAGGGAGATGAAACTTTCATTCTTTACATTTTCTTTTAGATCTTCTTGTTCAATCATCGCAAGACATCTCACCATTTCCTAGGCACTGCTCTCTGACCAATGTGAATTTGGAAGGTTTGGAAAACCATTGAACTTGATTTTTTTTTATATTTTGAAAATTCTGAAATTGGTCTGCCCATTTTCAAAATAAAGAATATGGTTGAAAATTGTGAGGTTTTTGCCTTCAAATTTTCATTTGCAGCTTTTCCAAAATTTGCATTTATGGTACCTCCTTTCTCTTGAAGTTTTTGTGTGTGTTTTATTTTATCGTCATAATCCTTATAGATGACATGCATGCACTCCTTTGTAGTTTTGCATCTATGAGTCTTTGTTTTTTTCATCATTGTTAGTGACTGTGTAATAGACTTTTCCACAATGTTTCTCTATAGTGTCCAATTTAAGCTTGCATTATATGTTCTTTACCCAATTTCCAAGTATAAATAGTACATCTAAATTATTTTGGAGTATCACTACTATTATCTGGTTGTACAGAGCTCAATAAATGGGTATTTTTCGCCCAATCTACTTGAAACAACCTTCCAATTGTCCAAGATGTTTTCTTCTTTCTCCCAAATTGTTTTTGAAGGTTTCTGTCATTATCATCTTCTGTTGGAAGATTTTCATTTGAACCTTCATCTCTTAAATGCATTTGGCATTTAGGACAATCTCAAGCTCTGGCATGTATGGTTCAATATAATCTTTATATTTTGAAATAATTGTTTCCTTAGGGCTTATGTTTTGGTTTATTAATGCATTTTGAATAAAATTAACAGAAGGGGTTTCTGTTTTCAAAAATGAAAAAAAAATTGACTGTTACAAAATTATTAAAAAAATTAATTGTACTAATGAAAAACTTAAAACAAGAAAATGTCAAATGGTTATGATAGTCTATTACAACTTACCAATAGGAATATCTTCAAGCTCGGCATGTTTGGGTCAATATAATCTTCATCTACTGAAATAATTGTTTCCTTAGGGTTTATGTTTTGGTTTACTAGTTCATTCTGAATAAAATTAACATAAGGGGTTTCTGTTTTCAAAAACGAAAAAATGTTTTGACCATTCAAAACAATATTAAAAAAATTAAACTGTATTGATGAAAAACTTAAAAGAGGAAAATGCCAAATAGTTATGATAGTCTATTACAACTTACCAATACCCTTGTTCATGTTTCCAGTGGTAGCAACTTGGGTCTTCATTTTTTTGTGGGGTTGAAAGTTTTTTCTATGCTACCTTTTATTTTTTTGTTTCTGCCTTTCGTTGATTGTTTAGAGAAGCCATTTTACCTAACCATGAAAATATTTAAATTAGATAAATGTAATCAACATCTAAATAGTTCTAATTTTTTAAATGCAATTAAAAGAACAATGGATGATACTTGATTGGTAGAATGCAACATTGATGCAGCCTAGAATTTACCAGATAACACCCTAGTTGTGCTGGCACATCACTCAGCCTAGACTGAGCACTCACCTGAAGTGCGGAAAGGTACCAGTCCCTCTTTAGGGTTATTGTGACATGATGTTAACATGATGAAGGAATAAACATATAGATTCATAACTAATCCATCATTCTATAATGCATGCTACCCTCAGATCTATGAAAGAACAAGCTTAAACAATAATCATGATTGAATTAATAACATGCACTATTCAACTACACACATAATGACACTTAGATTCAGCCAATATCTTCCATCTATTAATAAATATAGAAGCTCCTTATAGTATTGTCAATCTATACCAATGCGCGTATGGAACTGATACATTGATTCAGTCATATGCGTATATTCTCTATTACACATGCTTACATCTCACACATTTATACATACATCTCCTCTATGTACCTAACATCACATATATATATGGTGGGGACTTGCCCTTCACCACTTATCCATTCCAGAAATAGGCCACATGCTATTAATAGCCACACGTTGTTTACAATCATAGCCACACATGCAAGTGCACTATCTATAGTCCTCTTACAGTTAACTAAAGTGTCAATTCTATTCTCAGCTTGTCTCCATGCATAAACGCTTCGAACCACTTCTCTAAAGATAGACAATGCATGGCACGCACATCTCTGCATCGTTGGTGTGTTCCACACGCCATCTTCTAAAAATAGGTCTTCATGCTCAAAATCAGCTAAGTCCTAAAATATGAACTTGCCTTCCACACGTGGGTCCTTCCTGTCCTTCTACGCCCTTGGTTCCGGGCCTTATATCCCATGCAGACTCCTTGTGTGATCTTTGACAAGTATTCTTTGATCAAAATTACCCCACACTAATCTCATTGTCATCCTCGACAATGGGTATCTCCAAAATTGAAGGAAATAATAGAAGAATGGAAAGAATAAGAATGAAAGAATGTAGATAAATAAAGAATTTTTATGAGGTTATTAGGCAACCTCCTCTAGATCAGTTTGCAGTATCAACTCTGGATACTCCTTTATTTCAACTTCTAATACCTCGCTACCGGTGAGTGCTTTCTCTACTTTTCTAGGATGTCCACAAAGAATGGATTCCAACTCATCCCTCACAACATCTCCTTTCTCATCTTGTAGAACCAAAACAACACTAGACATTGATGTCATTCTTCCTTCTAAAAGGTCCATCTTCTGCGCAATTAGCTTTCCAAGCTCTTCTATCCGAGTCTTGTGTAACTCTTGTGCTGCTGTCATGGCCTCGCACTTTTGTTTAACCATTGACAACCTTTTTGCACAGCCCAATGTCTCATCTTTCATCACTTTCTAGACCTCATTGTTCTCTTTGAGGGTCTTGATGTTGATAAGTGCCTCTAGAGTTGTGCATACATTTAAAGCCTGGTCTGCTTTCTTCAATACTTCTTATAATGCTTGCAATAACCCTTCATAAGATGCAATTTTTCTCATCATAGATGCTTTCTCTCGATCGACATCTTGTTGAGCATTCTGGCGCTGCATACGCAGAGTTTCATCTTCAAGTACCAAGTCCACCAACTTTCCCACATAGTGTATCACTGAAGGAAATTTTTGTGGTACCTTGGCCTCCAAGTGTGGCCTTGCTTTGATTACATTGTCCCCAATCTCCTCTACAATGCTTATAAACACCTCATTCTTCTTCTACACGAATTCCTTTTCCTGTGTTATGTGCGTTATCTCTGCATCCTTTGTCTTCAAATCTCTATGCAATGCTCTGATCGTGGAAGATTTTTCCATGTTTCTTCTAGCCACCTCAACAAAAACTTTCACCAATGCATTGCTAACTCTGCTCATCTGACATGATAGTAGGCTTTACTGTCATGTGTCTAGCTTGAGGTGCCTTCTTCAGTCACCTCGAAATGCATGAATCTTTACACACATCAAAGTCAAGTTCATCCATGTGGGTGTGCATCGACCACGATAGTTGCTTTCAAGTGCGCACAATCACCATATCCTCATCCATTAACTCCCATCTGAATAAATCCTTCTATGCTATCATGCTCTAGAAGCGGGTGCGGACAATTTTTCCTGCATCCTCTACATACCCCATGGCTGGTGGAATGTGCTCTCCACTTGTTCTTCTAGACCTTTGCTGCTTAGGAACTTTAGCCTCCAAATTTGGGACTTGTGTTTCCATGTCCTAAACATCCTCTGCAACTGTCTCCTCTGGTATTTTCTCATCCTCTTCTTTTTCCTTTGATGCCTCACCTTGTTCTTTTGTGTCCTTTGGAAGTGTAGGATAATTAATCATGCTTTCCTATGACTCTTCTGCCTCCTCATTCAACTTTAGTTTCCTCCTTCTCTCTAGTTGCCTCCTTTTATGGGGAGAGTCTAGGTAATTTATGCACAGTGGTTAGAGTAGCACCTTGGATCCTTGTTCTCCTAAATACCCTTTAAACCTATGCTCCCCTGGACTACATTCAAGTCCTCATCATCCCCCTCTTGTGGCTGAGGTGGTGTAATGGCACGCTTAGCTTCACCATTACTTGTAGGATGTCTCCTACTCCTATGCTCCAAACCAGCACTATCTTTGCGCTCCTCCTCCTCATCCCACACTTCAATTGGCTCTTTGGGCTTCAGCGTTGGGATGTTCTTCCACTGTGTGCTTCCCCTTTGGTAGCACTAGAAGTGTAAATTCACCTTCCACATATTTTTTATTCTCCATCTTCGGCTTTAACTAGAGATACACCAATGCTTCCCCCACATCTGCTATAGCAAAACTTATTGGTTTGATATTCAATACTTCTAAAATGATCCTCTCTGTATAAGCACTTCTACCAAGATACACATACTTCTTCCTCAACATATGGTAGTCACAGTCTACCTTATCTGCATTGAAGATTAGTCATTGCGTGTTTGTAAATATATGAACAGATGCTTGGAAATACCTTGCAATGAATGCATAAGGAAACTTGCACCAAGGGCTCCAGACTCCATCTTTCATTGGGAAGCGTGTGATGTAGAAATGATGATATATAGAAAACTGAAATTATTTCCCTACTACTACTAGTAGGTCCTTTGGGATGCACCACTCTTCCCCAAATGCCATGCGAAGCTTGTCATACCACTTCTCCACCCTTTGCTTTACATCATCTGTCATGGCCCCCTTGCATAGGTACTTGCTTGAATCTTTCAGCTGGGGACTTGTTCTCCATGGGGTATTCCCATACTTTCTCCTTTGGTCCATCTGGTACTCCGATCTCCATGAATACCAGTGATAGTAGAACAGCCCCAAAGCTGATCTTCCCTCTTGTGCATGCTTCTTCAACTATTTTCTCTACAATATAGCCTGCAATGTTATAGATTGTCCCTTTTGACATCTTACGTGCCACATGTAACCACATAGTATTTACTGTGACCACCACTCCTGATCATTCAACTTGGTAACAAGGTGGGTTGCAGCTTGTACAATTGGACAGTTGTTTAATTTTTCTATGTCCATTCCGTGCGAACCCTTTAGGTATCCCAACTCTTGTTTGGTATTTACAATCGTGGCTTTATCTGCAAGATCACCTTTTATATCTTCTCATGTGACCCTCGGACCTATTACATGATGAGACAAGTGTAGATGATATTCTTGTTATCAAAAATTCACCCCGGGGTAATTTTGATAACATGCATCGATATTCATCCCAGGCAAATAGATTGATTCAAGGCAAAAAATCATGTTTCTGGGGTCCCCTCGGGTTCTTTCTAACTCTCCTGTCCAAGAAGAAGAGAGCAAGTTCTAAAAAAGGGTGAAAAAGTTGCAAAAACCAAGCTTGGGGCAGAAAAAATAATGAAAATCGGCTAAGTCCTAGTCTAGGCGGTCCTTGGGACAGTTGGGACATTGGGGCGTGAATCGGCTGAAAAGCCCCGGGCGGTCCACACAGTGGTTGGGACATTAGGGACAAAAGAGCGTGAAAGACGTGGATCGGCCGGTTTGGCGCAAGTCAATCCATTTCGGGCGGTTCGGCTGAAACAAAGGACTTTCATTTGGGACATCTGGGCCAAAAGTATGCATGGGACGCGGATCGCCAAGGAGCCGAGAGAGAATGAAATCTCTCACGTTTCTTCACCGCAAAGAGGAACAAGGAAGCCCGAATCAGGTGGTTTGGAGAAATTTGTCCCAGAGATAGTTTTGGACATCTCGGGACAAAGGGACGATGGGACGCGAAAAACCTGGAAAAGCCGCCAACGAATCAGAGTGTGACACATGTCACAAGGGGAAGTGCAAGAGAATTTGCTAGGTGTTGGCCGAAAATTTCAAAGGGCAAGGTTTGAAGGGTCGGCTGAGCCAATAGACACGGGACACGTGTCCTAAGGCGGGGAGTTCGGGCCAGGGGAAAGACTTAGGAAAATTTAGCAAAAGTTTTGGCCAAAAAACTAAAAAGCAAAGGTCTTCCCCGCGCCCCTGTCAACAAACCAATGCATGCCATGTGTCCCAAGTGGCGGGCGTGGGAGGAAAATGAGAAATTTTCCAAAGTATGAAAAAGGTCAAAATTTCAAAGGAAAGCCCGCGGAAAGGTGGAGGAGAGAGAATTACTCATCCAATCAACACCTGACACATGTCATCCAAGTGGCAGAGTGTGGGAAAAATACAAGTGTTTTCCCGCCGATTCGTTTTGGACTGCTTTTGCCCTAAATCTTCGGATCGCCATATCTTTCGACCCGAGCTCGATTTGGACGTTCTTTATATCAATGGAAAGCTGGTGAGATGCTCTACAAGATTCTAGGGTCAATCTTGCATTTTGGTTCAGTTTGGAGAGAGAAAATCAAGAAACATCTCTGGCACGTGGTAATGGCCAGTGATGTTTCAACAACTAGTTTTAATGCGCATGGAAATTTTGTTTCGATCCCTCGTTAGGGATCCTTCGAGTTTGAAAGATTGTAAAATCCCTTCCCGGGAAATCTAGTTTTCGAACTTAGTCTTTTTTAAGCCTTTGGCGCATGGTTTTCCATGTTAACACATCTTTCGGTGCGCCAAAGGATGTTGAGTCTCCTTTGCGTGCGCCAAGGCGCATGCGCCTTATTGTTGACATTGCTTTTGTTGCTCCACTTTTCGGTGCGCCAAAGGGCGCACATAATCACGATGCAACACAAAGTTTTGGTGCGCCAAAGGGCGCACGCTTTCTCCTGTCGACAGCAACTTTCATGCGCCATTTCAAAAGTGGTTGGCGCATTGATGACAAGTTTTTCTATATATATCAGTGCGCGCCCAATGTCATTTTCATTCTTTTTGTCGAGCACGTGATCACTCTGGACTTGTCAGCCTCTGCTTCGTCGTTTTCGTCGCCCTGTGGACCCGCTCTCAATTTTGCTATATATCTAAGGTAAGAGGTTCTCCCTCTTCTCCATTTTCGTGCTTTCGGTTCTTTGCGTGTTCTTGGTCTGTGTTGTGGTTTGCTAGCCGGTGTTAAAATAGGATTGGTTTGAGCTAGTTTCCCTCGTGCTGTCCTGTCTTCCTTTCTTCTTTTTCTCCTCCTTTCCCTCCCTCTTTCCGGATCTGCTGGAAGGGAGCTGTTTTAAAAGGACTTGGTCTGCCAAACTTTTTATATGAAACCTTATATGTCCATGCTATCTTTGAAATGGAAGAAAGAATGAAAATGATTGAGCAATGAGTTTAGTTCTATGGCGCACTGGCGCGTCTTGTCACACTTAAAACAGTTGCGCCCCTTTGGCGCATCTACCCGCCATGTTACATGATTAAAACCCGCGCCAATGGCGCAGCCTTTTGTCCTGCTACATCTAGAACTCATGCGCCTTCAAAGCGCGCCCTTTTTGCATGCTACAAGTGTAAATCCCGCGCCTTTTACCCATGTTACATCCTGATTCCATGCAACACAAGCCTTCTGCGCGCAAGTATAAAGCTATCAAGGCGCGGGCGCACCCTCCATTGCAGTAACATGATGTTGTGTAAACCCTTCATGCGCCGCGCCAAAGCCTTTGGCGCACCATTTGTTGATGTTACATAATCCATCCATGCGCCAAAGGGCGCACCGAACCTTCATGTAACATACTCTTTCCATGCGCCCTGCTATAAAATGCAACCTGCTTCATCCATGCGCCATGCGCCTTTGGCGCCAGTATAACCTCTGCAACATTCATTTTCTGTGCGCCTTATCTATTTGGCCTGCCAGTTGCATTTTTCATGCGCCCTGCGCCCTGAGCCTTAAAATCTCTAACTCTTTCTTCTGCTAGCTTTCCAATGGAAGATCAAATGACTAATTCAACCTTTTTGGATTGGGTCTCACTTCTTCTTCATGCAGATCAGCAACTGAGTTCGAAAGAACACATGTCTACGTCAAGCAAGAAGCCCACCAAACCAAGAGGAAAGGCTAAGCTGACAGAAGAAGAGATGAAATACAAATATCAGAGGGTCAGGATGCCCGAATCACGGGTGAGTGCGGTATGGATGTCGAGAGACTCGGGTGGGGGTCACATTGACATGGATGAGTTAGGTTAGGACTCGAAAAGTTCTGAAGAAGTCCATGGATGGACAAGTTAATAGGCAGTGTCCTGCACTTCGCCGGAGGAGTCCCCGTCAGCGCTGTCAACAACGAATTGATGATGATGAATAGCTTCTTCTTCTGCTTCTTCTTCTTCTTCTCCGACTTTCTTTTCGAAATGTCTAAAATGTGTTGGCACAAATGATGACATCATCCATGTTGCATCATGGGATGATGTCATCCACTAAGTTGTCAAAGTCAACATGACTTTTAGATATTTTGTAAATATCTTTGTAGATAAGTGGTTGGCTCCATTTTGCCTTCTCTCTCCCTCATCTTCTATAAATACTGGAATACTTGTTGTATTCAAGAGTGAACATTTTTTAGATAGAAATAGAAGTGAGGAGAGAAAGACTTTGAGCTTTCTTATGTGAGAAAAAAACGATAATACAATTATTCGACTTTGTGCTCAATAGTTTGTGTTATACATTAGATCTTTCTTACGTTAGATGTATGTGTTTAATCTGTTGGATTCATATCTACTTTTCCGTCATTTGTTTATCGGTATTGCTTTGTTTATTTATGCAAGTAGGTTTGGCTCTGTTTACTACCAAACTAAAAACATAAATCTTCGACCTTTACTGCTTTGGAATTCATTTCTTTTCTCCCTTCGGATCTGTTCTTTCTCTTCTCCCTCTTTCATTCCTTTCTTTTCGCAGCTGGAACACTCTCTTTGGGATGAGATCCCAACCCCAGAAGGCGAGAATCATGAGACTTGCATAGGTTCTGCTAGTAGTAGAAATAGCAATAAACCGAGTTTCTTTGCTTTGTCTCAAAGAGGGGCTAAGCCACACTGCTTTGTTGGCTCGTCATCTGTCCATAGATCATCCACGCGGCGCGATTTTCGGACCAACGGTTTTTGGCGACTCATTTGGGAAGCGAATAGATCACATCGGATCTATGATGGTGGTAAGATAGAAAAATCAGAAAAAATAAGAAAATTGCTGCCTGTTTGCAAATCTGAACTTTTTTATAAAAATCCAAAAAATTTGCAAAGTGCCCAAAATTCAAAATTTTCTTCTGAGATCCATAGATCGGGCCTAGTTACAGATCTTTAGTTCGCTGAGTTTTTATAAAAAATTAGTATTTTGCCATAGATCTGGATTTTTGACTATTTTCTAAAAAGTTTGAAACCCTCTGAAAAAGTAAAAATCAGATCCGAAAATCAGCTTGCTATTCTTCCCTGCCATCTTATCCTCGTTGTTATTTGTCATTAACCGCAATCGGTTTTCTGAAGAGGATAGTTTTTAAATATTCAGAAAAGTGCCTGCTGCTGGTTTTTGACAGAAAAACCAGAAAATCAGCAAGTACAACCAAAAATAAATTTTAAATCTGCACCACAGCGTTCAGATCTGGAAGGTACGCTGGCAGGTGAGCCATTTACGCGTGGCAGGCGAGCTCGTGGAGAAGTCGATCCTACTTTCGATCGGCTTCAAAGGCACAATTTCAGTGTAGCACCGACGCGCTTTTCATCACTAAGTTCAGCTGATCGGTCAACTAGAAGCGCCTCACCCCCACGGAAGAGCCGGTTTTCACAAGGAGCCTCCACGTCCCTTTGTAGCGCTTTGCTGCTCAGTGGAACCACCCTTCCAGCCCGTGTTCTCTTTCCGGCCTTTCAAATGGCGGTACCATGGGGAAATGCTATGGGTCCTCTCGCACTGCCACATCCAGTTCACGCGCTCCCTCACGGAAACCGAAAGAATTTTCCCAAATTCGACGGGAGCGGAAATCAAAGCACGGATTCCCACATATCTGCATTCATCATGTCTTGCAGTATTTTGGATGTGACGCACGAAGATGTGTCGGTTCGCCTTTTTCTGGAAACTCTACAAGGGCCCGCAGCTGAATGGTTTCAACATTTGCCGGCTGGATCTATCACCAGTTGGGCCACCTTGCGGGAGGCTTTTGAAGACAGGTACAAGCCTTCAGAGGATGCATTTGCGTTGTTATCACGGATCACTCATCTGAAGAAAGAGGCCAACGAGACCATGCGCGATTTTATCACCCGGTTCAATGCACTAATCAACCGTGTCCCTGTTGCCATGCTTCCAACACCGGAGAATCAGAAGTGTTTCTTCGTGAACGCCATGAGCTCAAAAGTTAGCTTCTTGCTCCTTCAAGAGCGAGTAGCTACCTTGCCGCTCGCTCAGGCTGCTGCCATTCGGATAGAAGACAATTTGATAATATCTGGCGAGTTGAAAAAGGAATCATCAAAGTCCAAATCTTCAGATCCCTCGCCTGCTACTTCGTCTGATCCGGCATTCCAAAAGATGGCGAATGATCTGCTCGCATTGAAAAGCGATTGGCCCGAGGCTCCTAGTTCCTCATCACCAGGGCGTTCCACGAAGGAGTTTTGTTCCCAACAATGTTTCACAAAGACCGCGTCTACCTGCGCAATGCTCCACGGTTGGCGCTTGAAGCTCCTCGGTCGAATGCTTTGGCGAAATTGAAGAGGAAGAGCGATCTTATGAAGAATCTTCGCCTCGAGGCGAAGATGATCAAGATGTCGGTGAGCCGGCGAGCGACTCTACTATTGGATACATGGAATTTGATGAGGATGAATCTGATGAAGAAGAGAGTACTCAAGGCTATGCAAGCGGACAATCATATGCTGTTTTTACCCGCTCATAAGGAAAAGAAGCGAAGTTGCTGCCCATGTGCAGAAGAGAAGGTCGTGTCAAACGCGCCTCCAACCATTGTTAAAAGAGGTAATCCTCTTCCTACTCAACTCCCTGTTAAGTCTTTTCCAAAGAAGTCCTTTCCGCCCATCTCTCCTCCGAATCAGCCCCCTCATATTCCTATCAAGATCAGTAACCCTGTTCCACCATCGCGAAGTGAAGGACTCATTCCCTCACCAACGCAACCCTTGGCCGCGTTTGATATTATAGATCACGCTAAGAAGACCAAGATCCAAATGTCTGAAGCTGAGTACCTTCAGTCAAACCCGAACAGCTTGTAAGATTAACTAAATATATTCAGAGTCAAGCTGTTACGTCTAAACAGGTTTCCCCAAAAGGAATCCTTTCCACTCCCCCTGAATCCCACATAAATGTTGCTTCAACATCTGCATCAGGTAAGATAGAACCTTTCTATCTCTCTCTCCTAATCAACGGCCATAAGTTGAGCAACTGTATAATTGATTAGGAGCTTGATAATGTCATGCGGCGAAAAATTCGCCCATGCTTTGGGCCTCACTCTTACCAAACCGTTCGGCAGATGTTATTCATTGGAGACCAAGCAAGTGCCATTGATTGGCCAAATCAAAGACGCACAATTTGCGTTTGCGGCCTTTCCCGAAAAGAGGGTAAAATGACCGTCCTCGTTGCTGACATTCCGGACCTATGGAATTGGGGAAGGAGTTTTGCGGCGAAGTTGGTGGAGAAATTCACATGGGCTGGTCTAAAGCTAGAATACCCGTCAAAGGTGTGATGCAGACTTTAGAACCAGAATCGCAAAAGAAGTACTTGGTTACTAGCTCTGAGGACCCCAAAGCCCAAATCCTTTTTGAATCATCAGGGATGGGGAACTACTTCTTATCTACCGAGATGGGTACAAAGGGTGTTTTTGTTCAAGAAAAGGATCTTAATGAGATCTGGACCTTGCAATTTGATGGCGATTCTTGCGACTAGTGGGTGTGGCGCCGAAATCGTGCTAATATCTCCCGAAGAGGAGGTAATTCCTCTTTCTTTCAAGTTGCAGTTTTTCAACACTAACAATACTGCTGAGTATGAATCTCTGTTGCTCGGTATGCAAGCTGCAAAGGAAAGAGGAATTAAAAATCTAAAAGTTCAAGGTGATGCTGAGCTAGTTGTAAATCAGGTCAAAGGATTTACCAAGTGAAAAATGAGAGGCTCAGGCACTACCGTAACGCAGTATGGGACAGCATTGAGGAATTTGATGCCTTTTCGATAGGGGCGATTCCAAGAGCTCAAAATGATATGGCCGATTCATTGGCCGTTTCAGCATCTCTCATGCTCCCACACCCGGGTTTGAAAACGAACAAATACACCATTGAAGTGGTTTTCCGCCCGAGCGTGCCAGACAACTCTCAGCATTGGCAGGTATTCAACGATGATAATCACCTCATTGCCTTTCTAGAAAAATCAGAAAATTTTGATGAGTTGTATTTTGAAGGATCCACTTCTACATGCCGTGAATCAATCAACGGTCAAAACCATGAATCAGAGGAGAAAGACGGCATATGTCAGCTCAAAGGAAATAAAATTCCAAAGGGCCTGGTTTCTCTGGAGCGCTTGTTTGACAGGCACGACCGTTTTATGAAAAAGAAGAAGCAAGATGTTCCTGACTCATCCCCAGAAACAGAACCAGTCAATATAGGTTCTGAGGCACATCCGCAATTTGTAAACATTGGCAAATGTTGCACGCCTGAAGAGAAGCGGAAATTTGTCAAGTTCTGAAGAAATATATAGATGTGTTGGCATGGTCTATGCCGATCTAAAGTCCTTCAAGCCAAAGGACGTTCAGCATGACATACCGCTGAGAGAAGATGTCAAAGCCTTTCGCCAGAAACAAAGGCATTATAATCCTAAGATTTCGGGCACCATCCAGGCAGAAATTCAGAAGATGCTGGATGCGAGAATCATCTTCCCTATCCATCACAGCACTTGGGTGGCGAATATTGTGCCAGTGCGCAAGAAAAACGGCGAGATACGCATATGCGTAGACTTTCGAAATTTGAATCAAGCTTCACTGAAAGATAACTACCCTCTTCCGATAATGGATCAAGTTCTGCAAGCAGTAACTGGATCAGAAATGTTGTCTATGCTTGATGGTTTTTCAGGCTACAATCAGATTGAAGTCTCGCCTGAAGATCAATTCAAAACAGCATTCACTACTCCCTGGGGTACATTTGCCTACAGCAGAATGCCTTTTGGCCTAACTAATGCAGGTGCTACTTTTCAACGGGCCATGGACTTCGCATTTAAAGGTATGATGGGAAAAGTCATTGTAGTTTATCTAGATGACTTAACCGTGTTCTCTAAACAACGAAGTGATCATTGTGATCACTTGGAGCAAGTATTGGCCAGGTGCCGAGAACATGGAATTTCCCTAAATCCCAAAAAGTCCGTTTTTGGAGTTACGGAAGGGAAGTTGTTAGGGCATGTGGTTAGCAAAGAAGGAACGAGGATAGATATTGAAAGGGTTAAGGCTATTCAGAGCCTTACTCTGCCTCTGGCAAGGCCCCGGTGTTCATTCTTTCTTCGGAAAGGTGAACTTTCTTAGGCGTTTTGTTCCTGACTTTGCCGAAAAGACTCGCCACATACTGAACATGATGAAAGGATCACCCACTTTCAGATGGAGTGAAGAAGGGAAAAGGTCATTTGAAGAAATAAAAACTTCTTTTGCTCATGCACCGGTCTGGTATGTCCCGATTTCTCCAAGGACTTCATCATGTATAGCTACGCATCGGAACATACTTGTATGCTGCGATCTTAATGCAAAAAGAATTCGAAGACATTGAATCCCGATTGCATTCATGAGTTCTCCCCTCAAGCCTCACGAGTTGAAGATGACTCGGTTGGAAAAGCATGCCTTTTCCGTTGTCAAAGCGGTGAAAAATTTTAGGTATTACATCCTAAACTCGCGTACGGTGGTCTTTGGTCCGACACACGCGGTGAAATCAATTCTAACTCAGCAGGAGTTAGGAAGTTTGAGAGGGAATTGGATCGCAAAGGTCCAGGAATATGACCTGGATATTAAACCAACCAAGCTGGTAAGGGGCAAGGGCCTGTGTCAGCTAATGGCTGAAAACAAAGATTCAGAAAATCCTAAAGGAAAAGAGGACTGTACCAACGAAGAGCAAAGCCCTCTAGAGGAACCTGATTCTCTGCCTCTAGTTTTATTTGTTGCAACTAGTGATGAGTGGTACTCCGACATCGCTTTCTTCCTTACCTACGGCGAATGCCCAATGCACCTAACCACAAAGGAGAAGCGCACTATAAAGCTCAGGGCAGCTAAATATGTCATCTGGGATGACGGTTTATATAAGCGCGGGATAGACGGTGTCTTCCTGCGATGTGTTGACAAACCCCAGCAAGTGAAACTGCTGGAAAGTTTTCACAACTCGGCCTGTGGAGGCCATTTTTCTTCTTCCGTGACAGCACACAAGATCATTCGAGCCAGGTATTATTGGCCAACGCTCTTTCAAGATGCGGCTACCTGGGTGGCAAAGTGTGAACCCTGTCAACAATTTGTCGGCAAGCCCAAGTTGGCTGCCCTTCCCCTAAGGCCGGTCATTATCAATGAACCATTCAGGCAATGGGGAATTGATTTTATTGGCGCACTCAATCCTCAATCGAGTGCTGGACATAGCTATGTCCTTACAGCAACGGATTACTTCACCAAGTGGGTGGAAGCCATACCCGTCAAGCATGCCACTTCTGAGGTGGTTTGCAGTTTTATCAAAGAAAATATCATTGTCAGGTTCGGCGTTCCAAACAAAATCGTTGCTGATAATGCTTCTAACTTCTCCTCGCGGGAAGTTATTAGTTTTTGCTATGAATATGGGATAACTTTAGCACATGCCTCGGATTATTACCCTCAGGGAAATGGTCAGGCGGAATCCAGTAATAAGAACTTGGTGACCATCATACGGAAATTAGTAGATGAGAATCAGCGGATGTGGCACAAGTCTTTGTACGATGCTTTGTGGGCGGACCGCATTACTCCCAAGAGATCTCTCGGCATGTCACCTTTTCAAGTGTTATATGGCACTGATGCCGAACTTCCTATTTCTGCTGAACTTCCTGCTCTGCGCTTGGCACGAGTAATCGAAGATGAAACTTTCCAGAATTCTCTAGAAAAGAGAATCATGTATCTTGCGGAACTTGAAGAAAAGAGAGTAAGAGTGGTCGACAGGATCACTGAACATCAGAATCAAGTCAAGAGGCTTTTTGACAAGAAGGCCAAGCAGAGAAATTTTCAAGTGGGAGATCTCGTCCTCTTATGGGACAAGCGAAGAGAGCCAAAGGGCATGCACGGAAAATTTGATTCCCTATGGAGAGGGCCCTTCAAAATCAAGCAACTCAATGGAGAGAATAGTTTCTATCTCTCGTATCTGGATGGAGCTGAACTCCCGCTTCCCTATAGCGGGCAACATCTCAAGATCTTCAGGAAGTAGAGCTTGCTCTCTTCTTTGTATAATTTGCTTTTGTTGTGTGTTTGCTTTCGTCGTGTGTTTGCTTTCGGTTTGTTTTGTGTTTCCTTTGTTCTCCCTCCGGTCCCCCTTGTTTTTGACTCCGTACCCAATGGATAGGCACATGTGATCTGGGATTCTCTACCCCCGAGTTCGCTCAGGGATAGTCCCCAGAAAGAGCCAGCTGTTATCCCGTAAAATTGACAAGGGCAATTTTACCGATAACCATACCGAAAATTTTGTTTCGATCCCTCGTTAGGGATCCTTCGAGTTCGAAAGATTGTAAAATCCCTTCCCGGGAAATCTAGTTTTCGAACTTAGTCTTTTTTAAGCCTTTTTGGTGGCGCATGGTTTTCCATGTTAACACATCTTTTGGTGCGCCCCAAAAAGGATGTTGAGTCTCCATTTAACACGTCTTTCGGTGCGCGAAGGCGCACATATCGCCTTATTGTTGACATTGCTTTTGTTGCTCCACTTTTCGGTGCACCAAAGGGCGACATAATCACGATGCAACACAAAGTTTTGTGCGCGAAAGGCGCGACGCTTTCTCTGTCGGCCAGACAACTTTCATGCGCCATTTCAAAAGTGGTTGGCGCATTGATGACAAGTTTTTCTATATATATATCAGTGCGCGCCCAATGTCATTTTCATTCTTTTTGTCGAGCACGTGATCACTCTGGACTTGTCAGCCTCTGCTTCATCGTTTTCGTCGCCCTGTGGACCCGCTCTCAATTTTGCTATATATCTAAGGTAAGAGGTTCTCCCTCTTCTCCATTTTCGTGCTTTCGGTTCTTTGCGTGTTCTTGGTCTGTGTTTGTGGTTTGCTAGCCGGTGTTAAAATAGGATTGGTTTGAGCTAGTTTCCCTCGTGTTGTCCTGTCTTCCTTTCTTCTTTTTCTCCTCCTTTCCCTCCCTCTTTCCGGATCTGCTGGAAGGGAGCTGTTTTAAAAGGACTTGGTCTGCCAAAACTTTTTATATGAAACCTTATATGTCCATGCTATCTTTGAAATGGAAGAAAGAATGAAAATGATTGAGCAATGAGTTTAGTTCTATGGCGCCTTTGCGCGCGTCTTGTCACACTTAAAATAAGCATTGCACCCCTTTGGCGCATCTACCCGCCATGTTACATGATTAAAACCCGCGCTTGATGGCGCGACCTTTTTGTCTGCTACATCTAGAACTCATGCGCCTTCAAATCGCCCTTTTTGCATCTTCTACAAGTGTAAATCCCACGCGCTTTTACCCATGTTACATCCATGTTACGATTCCATGCAACACACCTTTCATGCCTTCAAGCCTTAGTAGTATAAAGCTATCGGCGCGGGCGCACCCCCTCCATTGCGGTAACATGATGTTGTGTAAAACCTTCATGCGCGCGCGCAAAGCCTTTGGCGCACCATTTGTTAATGTTACATAATCTTCCATGCGCCAAAGGCGCACCGAACCTTCATGTAACATACTCTTTCCATGCGCCTGCTATAAAATGCAACTGCTTCATCCATGCGCCATGCGCCTTTGGCGCCAGATATAACCTCTGACATTCATTTTACTGTGCGCTTATCTATTTGGCTTTGCCAGATTGCATTTTCATGCGCGCACCCAGAGCCTTAAAATCTCTAACTCTTTCTTCTGCTAGCTTTCCATGGCCGTGAAGATCAAATGACTAATTCAACCTTTTTGGATTGGGTCTCACTTCTTCTTCATGCGAGATCAGCAAGCCGAGTTCGAAAGAACACATGTCTACGCAAGCGAAGCCCACCAAACCAAGAGGAAAGGCTAAGGCTGACGAAGAAGAGATGAAATACAAATATCGGAGGGTCGGGATGCCCGAATCACGAGTGAGTGCGGTATGGATGTCGAGACTCGAATTGGGTCACATTGACATGGAGAGTTACAGGTTAGGACTCGAAAAATTCTGAGAAGTCCATGGATGGACAAGTTAATAGGCGATGTCTTCACTTCGCCGGAGAGGAGTCCCCGTCATTATTTTATCGACAACGAATTGATGATGATGAATAGCTTCTTCTTCTTCTTCTTCTTCTTCTTCTTCTTCTCCGACTTTCTTTTCGAAATGTCTAAAATGTGTTGGCACAAATGATGACATCATCCATGTTGCATCATGGGATGATGTCATCCACTAAGTTGTCAAAGTCAACATGACTTTTAGATATTTTGTAAATATCTTTGTAGATAAGTGGTTGGCTCCATTTTGCCTTCTCTCTCCCTCATCTTCTATAAATACTGGAATACTTGTTGTATTCGAAGTGAACATTTTTAGATAGAAATAGAAGTGAGGAGAGAAAGACTTTGAGCTTTCTTGTAAAAAAAAACAGTAATACAATTATTCAGACTTTGTGCTCAATAGCTGTGTTATACATTAGATCTTTCTTACGTTAGATCTGTATGTGTTTAATCTGTTGGATTCATATCTACTTTTCCGTCATTTGTTTATCAGTATTGCTTTGTTTATTTATGCAAGTAGGTTTGGCTCTGTTTACTACCAAACTAAAAACATAAATCTTCTGACCTTTCTGCTTTGGAATTCATTTCTTTTCTCCCTTCGGATCTGTTCTTTCTCTTCTCCCTCTTTCATTCCTAAGGTAGAATTTGTGAGACTTGCATAGGTTCTGCTAGTAGAAATAGCAATAAACCGGGCTTTCTTTGTCCTCAAAGAGAGGGCTAAGCCACTGCACACTCGTTGGCTCTCTGTCCATAGATCATGTCCCACGCGATGATTTTCTGACCAACACAAGCTTAAATGTAAAATACGGTTCGCTGCTCCTACCAAGGTTCTCACCCACCACCATAATGAGATAAATGAAATGCAACCTAGAAGTGGTTGGGGCGATTCATTCAGATTTCCTCTCTCTTCCCTCTCTCATTCTTCCTATATATCATAAAGAGGGGCTTCTTTCAAAAGGTTGTTCATCTTTTCAGCTTTGCCTCCCTTCTTTTTCTTCTCCAGGGTTGAAAATGGAGTTCGAACCTCCTCCCTTCTCTCGTAATGACGTTTTTGCCTTTTACTATTGAAATGATGTTACAGTGCAAACTTCAAGCAACAAAAATGTGTTTTGTGATGCATCCGTCCATCCTTGCTCGTTTTTGCTTGTTTTCTTCTTGCCTCTCTTCATTGCAGGTATTTATGCACGTTTGAATGTTCATTGCAGGTTTGGAGCTGTGTTCATGGAGTTTTGGGACATTTTTGTGTGAAATCTATCCTTGGGCTCGTGATGCGTCTGTCCATCCTTCCCATTGCTCACCTCTCCTTGTTCCATGGCGCTTTGATAGATTTTCAACATTCTCCTTCTCTGGTGTATCACCGTTTTAGTGTAGGCTCTGTTTTTCCCTTCTCTCTCTCTCTGTCTCCTTGGCATGGTTAGATTAGGATTAGATTAGCTTGCCTGCACTGGAATAGCTTGTGGCAGGTAGTTTAGGAGCAGGAACCAGCCTTCTCTGGAGATTCCTTTCTCATTCTTGCAAGTCCCACACTTGGAGGAAGGATTCAATGTTGTGCAATCACACTGGATGCTAGAGTGATCAACCTAGAAATCTGATCAACATCCAGGGGTGCTGTGATTTTGCATCAACAGTTTTGGCACGCCCGGTGGGACACTGAGGTTAGATTATTTCATCTTTCAGAGGTGTCTCATTATCAACAGCAAAGTTTAAGCCACCGTGCATCTGCATCAACAGTTTTGACGCTCGGTGGGACCTTAGAGGTCTTCCACTTCATCTTTTGTAGGTTGGTGTGTTCCTGTGAAGATTTCAGCCTTTGGAGGCACTTGCAAACACATCTGGCGACTCCATCTGATCAGCAACCCATTTCTGAAGTTGCAGACCCGTTTTCCATCCATTTCCATCCATATTTCTTTCCATCCCTTTCATTCTTTTCCATTCCATGAAGTTGTATAATCATGACTTCATTTCCATCATGGAATTCACATTTTCAACAACAGCAGTATATTCCACCTCCAACATGTTTTACAAATCCTCCAAATCAGCATTTTGAGCAGATTCAAGATCAGCATGCATACCCATATGAGCAACAATGCCAAAATCATTTTGGCTATGGAGCTTTCCAAGAGCAAGAGTATGCATATAATGAAGACAATCAGATGCAAGATGCTGGTCTATTGAAGAAAATCTAAAAGATGGAGGTAAAGATGGTGCAATCCAGAGCAACAGCTCAAATGAGAGCTTTCAGAATTGGTTGCAGGACTCCTTGTCCATGGGGAGGTCCTTCTCCAAGACACTACAGCCCTCAGGAGAAGCTGGACTTCATGATGAAGATGCTGCCCCAACTTGCACAATGGACAGCAGAAATAGAGGCCTATACACTTGGTGTTGAACAGCCTTGTCAATGGGTAAGTTCTACACCATCATCTGGTTTTTGTCTTCCCATTACTCAAGCAAAGATCATCTCTAAACTCCCCATCTACTGTCCCAAGTGTTGAATCCATGTCTCCACCTCTCGCCTTCCACCACACCTCAATTCTTCTTTCCTTTTTCCTTCCAAACAGTCATCCCCTCCACAAGAGCTAAATGGAATACCCCTCCTCCAAAGAAACAAGAGGTTTCACCTCCTCTACCACCACAAAAAAATTGCCAAATCAATTGAGTTACAACCCATCCCTCCTCTTGCATTCCCAATTCCATGTGGGGAAGAAGAAATTGCAAAAATCATTCATCAAGGATAGCAAGAGGAAGAGCCAAGAAAAGAAGAAATGATTAAGAGCTTAGTAAGTTTGGCTGCCAAATTTGGGATGACAAAGATCCCCTTGATGGTTAAACCTACAGAAGAGGCTAAGGTTGAACAAATGGTGGTTAAGACTGATTTTGTGGCAGCAGAAGAAGAGCAAAAAGAAGAAGCAGATCAACAGTCAGTTTGCTCAGAAAGTAGTGTCCATGTTGGCACTCTATTTGAAGGGAATGCTGATCTAATTCAAGTTGCACAATCAGCCATAAAGGAAGAAAGCTCAGAAGAAGATCTTGCAGTCCCAACTTGTCCTCTAGAGCAGCAGATCGAAGAGTTTGACTTGACAAACTTCATGTTGGAGGAAGAGTTCAATCAAGAGCAAGATTGTCTTCAAACATTGGAGGAAGGAGAAGCTGCTCCAAGTCCAAAAGTAGAGGAGCACATTCTAGTTGTGGAGGAGAAAATTGCAGATCCAAGGGCTTTGAGCACAAAGCAAAGCTACAGAGAGAACCTTCAGCTTCTTCTTTCTACTTCACCTCTCTCAAGTTCTAGTACTGAAGAGGAGTTTGATCTCTCAAACTCAATGTTGGAGGGTGAAAGAAACCATGATGATCAAGTTACGATCAAGAAGACACCATGGAGGAAGTTGAGCATTTGCAGCAAGACAAACAGCCATGAGGCGCTTTATCTCACAAATTTGGAGGACTGTTTTGATGGAGAAGAGCTAGTTGATTTTTCACCATTCTCTCTTTCATCATCCACATTCCAAACACTTGAGTCTACTGTCATGAAGGAGAACATTCATTTGCAGCAGCCTACATCTTATAGCAGCTCTTTGGAATCAAGATTGGAAGATTTTAATCTTTCATGTTCTTCATTAGAGGAAGAGAAAGGACAGAGGAATTTCACCATTTCTTCCACACCATCCATTCAAGGTCTACAAGAGAACTCCATTCTTGGAGTTGAAAATTAGAGCTATGGGCATATCAAATGGATCAGACCTTGCCCAATCAGGTATTTGGCTTCATTGGAGCCAAAGGAGAAGCCACAACCAGTCATGCTTGCTTCTAAGCATGAGGGTGAGCTACAAAGTACCAAGGATCAGCTGTCATACCTCTTCAATCCAAATGCAGAGCAACTAAAAGAGGTATTGAATTTGCCTTCAGCTGATACCTTGATGATTTGGGTGGAAGACCAGCTTCTTGTTGATTTTCCACTCATCCTAACAGCCATGATCAGCTCTAAATCAATTGCATGGCTGCCACTTTTGAGAAAGGGAAGCTATTTCTCACAACCAATTGCAGGGTTTGTTTAGCTTGCCTTTGCTTCCAGTTAGAGTAGAGTAGGTAGGTTTGCTTTTAGTAGAAGAAGTGCTTGTGCACACTCTGCATGTTCTATTTGGAGGATGTATGATTTTTAGTTCTGTACATAGTTTTTGTGGTGCTGGTTTTGCTCTTGCATAGTTCGTTTTGGTGGCATTTTGGTGAGAACAACTCCATTTCAAAGGGGGTTTTCAAGCGAGTTCGAGAGGAGGTTTTCAAAGTTCGATTAGTTTACAAAGCTACAACTCATGACTCCATGCCCAATGGATTGCTTCAGCACGATCATTCATCTAGCAGTGATGACCCCACTGAATCGTCAAATCAAGTATCCAAAATTCACCCCTGGGTAATTTTGATAACATGCATCGATATTCACCCCAGGAAAATAGATTGATTCAAGGCAAAAAATCATGTTTTTGGGGTCCCTTGGGTTCTTTCTAACTCTCCTGTCCAAGAAGAAAAGAGCAAGTTCTAAAAAAGGGTGAAAAAGTTGCAAAAACCAAGCTTGGGGCAGAAAAAATCATGAAAATCGGCTAAGTCCTAGTCCAGGCAGTCCTTGGGACAGTTGGGACATCGGGGCGTGAATCGGCCGAAAATCCCCGCAGTCCACACAAGCAGTTGGGACATTAGGGACAAAAGTATGCGAAAGACGCGGATCAGCCGGTTTAGCGCAAGTCAGTCCATTTTGGGCGGTTCGGAGAAATTTGTCCCAGGCAGTCCGGGACAGTTGGGACAAGAGTACGCGGAGGACGCGAATTGGCCGGTTTGGCCGAAACAAAGGACTTTCATTTGGGACATCTGGGCCAAAAGTATGCATGGGACGCGGATCGCCGAAGGAGCCGAGAGAGAATGAAATCTCTCCACGTTTCTTCACCGCAAAGAGGAACAAGGAAGCCCGAATCGGGTGGTTTGGAGAAATTTGTCCCAGAGATAGTTTTGGACATCTGGGACAAAGGGACGATGGGACGCGAAAAAACATGGAAAAGCTGCCAACGAATCGAGTGTGACACATGTCACAAGGGGAAGTGCAAGAGAATTTCTAGGTGTTGGCCGAAAATTTCAAAGGGCAAGGTTTGAAGGGTCGGCCTGAGCCAATAGACACAGGACACGTGTCCTAAGGCAGGGGAGTTCGGAGCCAGGGAAAGACTTAGGAAAATTTAGCAAAAGTTTTGGCCAAAAAACTAAAAAGCAAAGGTCTTCCCGCGCCCCTGTCAACAAACCAATGCATGCCATGTGTCCCAAGTGGCGGGGCGCGGGGGGAAAATGAGAATTTTTCCAAAGTATGAAAAAGGTCAAAATTTCAAAGGAAAGCCCGCGGAAAGGTGGAGGAGAGAGAATTGCTCATCCAATCAGCACCCGACACATGTCATCCAAGTGCGAGTGTGGGAAAAATACAAGTGTTTTCCCGCCGATTCGCTTTGGACTGCTTTTGCCCTAAATCTTCGAGATCGCCATATCTTTCGACCCGAGCTCGATTTGGACGTTCTTTATATCAATGGAAAGCTGGTGAGATGCTCTACAAGATTATAGGTCAATCTTGCATTTTGGTTCAGTTTGGAGAGAGAAAATCAAGAAACATCTCTGGCACGTGGTAATGGCCAGAAGTGACGTTTCAACAACCAGTTTTAATGCGCATGGGTCGCATTCTTCTTCAACAAGGCCAAAACTGACGCTTTCAACAACAAGCTTAAATGTAAAATACGATTACGCTGCTCCTCCCAAGGTTCTCACCCACCACCATAATGAGATAAATGAAATGCAACCTAGAAGTGGTTGGGGTAGATTCAGATTTCCTCTCTCTTCCCTCTCTCATTCTTCCTATATATTGTAAAGAGGGGCTTCTTTCAAAAGGTTGTTCATCTTTTCAGCTCTGCCCTCCCTTCTTTTCTTCTCTAGGGTTGAAAATGGAGTTCGAACCTCCTCCCCTTCTCTGTAATGGCGTTTTTGCCTTTTACTATTGAAATGATGTTCTGTGCAAACTTCTGAAGCAACAAAAATGTGTTTTGTGATGCATCTGTCCATCCTTGCTCGTTTTTGCTTGTTTTCTTCTTGCCTCTCTTCATTGCAGGTATTTGTGCACGTTTGAATGTTCATTGCAGGTTTGGAGTTGTGTTCATGGAGTTTTGGGACATTTTCTGTGTGAAATCTATCCTTGGGCCTGTGATGCGTCTGTCCATCCTTCCCATTGCTCACCTCTCCTTGTTCCATGACAGCTTTGATAGATTTTCAACATTCTCCTTCTCTCGGTGTATCATTGTTTTAGTGTAGGCTCTTGCTGTTTTTCCCTTCTCTCTCTCTCTCTGTCTCCTTGGCATGGTTAGATTCGGATTAGATTAGCTTGTCCGCACTGGAATAGCTTTTGGCAGGTAGTTTAGGAGTAGGAACCAGCCTTCTCTGGAGATTCCTTTCTCATTCTTGCAAGTCCCACACTTGGAGGAAGGATTCAATGTTGTGCAATCACACTGGATGCTAGAGTGATCAACCTAGAAACTTGATCAACATCCAGGGGTGCTATGATTTTGCATCAACAATTCTAACTCGCATCCTTTAAAATAGAAGAAGTCTTCATGCACCCTGCTCATGAGCCACTCATACAATGGCTCATAATTCTCAAAATATGGAAGCTCATACAATTGGTAGACCCCAATTCTCTTCAAAATATTCTCACCGCATCGTCATATAATGGCATGTCATCCACCGTGTGCTTGTTTGTTCTACCAATGAGCAAGGAATCGAGCTCCTTCTTATTCTCCAAAGTCCTATGATTATATTCACTCACTTTTCTCTTTCTGATGGGTGAATCCCACTCTTAGCCAACAATGACTCCTTCTAGGTATTGCATCTCTAAAAAATGGATTTTAGGTGCCATCTCTTCTTCCTCGATGACCACCTTCTTCTTTCCTTTTACTTGCTGCTGTAGATTCCTTCTTTGGTGCCATTTTTACCTTGTAAATGTCTCTTCTTCAACTCTGCAACTTTGTGAATCAAACCCTAGCTCGATTCAATTATGCCCTAGGTGGAAACTTTGTAACCTAACTCTTTTTTCTCTCCCTGCTTCTCTCAAACCCTTCACCACCAGGGGATGTAAGCTTCTTGTCACATAGATCTGGTTGTCACGCTCAATTTCACACCCTTTGTACCTTAACTTGATCACTCGACTCTTTGCACTTGGGTCTTTTCTCAAATAATCTTAGTCGTAATGGTAAAAATGAATCCGCATCCCATCCTTATATAAATTTTTCAAATTTTGATGTATTTATTTCTCCTTCACCTACCAAATATCCCCTCATTCATTGACCAAATTTGTTCGTTTTGCATGGTACATCTTTACGCCTAGCTATAACCTTCTAGCGTGCCTTCCTACCCTTTGGTCATAGACCTCTCTTTAGTGCACACTCTTGCGCTTTGAGTACCTCGTCACTGTACCTTCTCCTAGTAGCTATCATGGCCTCTCGCTATCCCGCATTATATTGGTCTTTCATTCATCTCCATCCTTTGTCACTTTTGAGAAGCAATCTTCTTTTGAATTAAAGTACACCCATAGCAGCTTCTTCTTTTCACCTTTCAATTCCCACAGGTATTTTTCTTGGATAACTTCAACCACCCCACACAAAAAGTATGTGCAGTCCTATGCGCATAAAAACTCTTCATACAGTAATTAGCTTCAGGTGCACAAGCACACTTATTACATAAGAACAAAAACTAAATTGATAAAGCATAGCGACAATGAAGGAAATATAGAATTGAAAACGCAAACTAAATGGAAATACTACCTTATTACAAACACCAAGAAGACTTATTTATATTAGGGCTTCAGCCTACTCCTGTTAAAGTAACCGGGTAGCCGTGTTCCATCAAGTGCTTCTAACTAGCAAGCACCTGATTCAAGTATAGAAGTGATAACATACAACCCCAACCAATGTACTTTGAGCTTGCCTAGATGGTGTAAGAACTTTGAGTCATAAAGAAGTACCATTTGTCTAATCTCAAACTTCTTATCCCTTATGTTTCTGTCATGCCATGCCTTCTGCCTGTCCTTTTCTTGCTTCTGACTCCATCATGTTATGGCTCAACACTCATCTAGTTGAATCATATTTTTGATACACTCTTCTAAATCTTGTTCATCAGCTAGATCTCCATAGCACACACAATGCACAAAGAAGGTAACATAAATTCTATACGGAGAATAGCTTTTGCGCCAAACACCAACTGAAATAGTGTGGCTTTGTTCAATATCTTGTAAGTTGTTCTATATGCCTAAAGAATAGCTGATACTTTGTCATCCCAATCCTTTCTTCCAACATCACAAATTTTTGTCAAATTTTGGCTCAAAATCTTGTTGAAGGCCTCAACAGTTACATTTTCCTGAGGATGATAAGGTGTAGTTTTATGGTGTGCAACCATAAACTCATCTAATAGGATCCTGATTGTGTCATTCAAAAAGTGTGTACCTCGATCACTTATCAAGCTTAAAGGTCATCCATATCTTGTAAGAACATTCTCCCACAAAACCTAGCTATTGTAGTTGTGGTACAGTCCTTGGTAGGTGCTACAAAATCAATGGCCCATTTCTCAAATGGTTCGGCACTAGTAACCGGTCTCAAAGGCATCTCATGTCTTTTCCCTAGTTTTCCTAGGTGCTGACAATGATCCCACACCTTACAATATTCTTTACAGTCCTTATACAATATCTCCCACCATAATCCAACAAGTAGGATCTTTCAGGTAGTCGCATCACTTGCATAATGTCCTCTTACAATACCACCATGATCTTCTTCCATAATATCCTTACACTCATGCTCTAATACACAACAACGTAATAATTCATCTCTGCCTAGCTTGTAGAGGTCACCACTGATTAACATAAATGGTTCCGCGCGTATAGCAAGCTGCTTCTTTTCTAATGCTTTCATTCCTTCTGGTGCCATACATGTTCGTAGAAAGATAGAAATGTCTTCTAATTCCATGGGTGTGTATTGTAACCTATATAATTGTGCATAAGGCATTGTCTCTTCAATTGTTTGTGCATCCTCTCCTGAATTGATTCTAGATAAATGATCTAGTCTAGAATTGCTTTTCCCTAGCTTCACCACAACTGTGAAGTCAAACTCTTGAAATAGGAGCACCCATCTGCATATGCACCCCTGTAAGATGAGATTGTTTACCAAGTAATTCAATGCCATATGATCTATATAAAACACAAATGGTGTTGCTAACAAGTACTGTCGAAACTTGTACAATGCATAGATCATTGACAAAGCTTCATGCTTTGTAGTTGTATAATTTTTTTCAGCATGAGTCAGCTTCCTACTAGCAAAACAGATTAGATGATCTATAATACCTTCGCTAGGTTGAGCTAACACAGTGCCAATGGCCATACCAGAAGCATCCACATGCACATAAAATGGTTATCACATGAGGGAAAGCACGTAAATGGGCACAGTAGTAATTTAATATTTTAATATCTCAAACACACACTGCTGCGGTTCTCCTCAATAAAATGTACATTTCCCTTTCAGTAATTCTTCCAAGGGTGTAGTAATTTTGGCATACCCTTTTATGAATTTTCTATAATATCCTGTATGACCTAAAAATCCATGCACCTCACTTTGACTGGTAGGCGCTTCCAGGCCTAAAATGACTGCAACCTTGGTTGGATCAACTAGCAAACCTTCCTTGTAGATTATATGTCCTAACAGTATCCCAAATGGCATAGAAAATATGCACTTCTTAATGTTCAAAGAGATACTCAATTGTCTGCATTGTTCAAACATTAAGCGCAGATTGTCACAATGATCTTTCACAAGCCCATATACTATCCAATCATCTAGGTAGACCTGTAAGAAGTTGTGAATAAAATCTTTAAATGCCTAAACAACTATGCACAAGAATACAACAGGCACATTTTTCAATCCAAAGGGCATCACAATATAGGAAAAATTTACCCATTCAGTAGTAAATGTTGTCTTTTCTTGATCCTTCTAAGCAATCCTAACTCGTGATACCTCGGAAAATCCATCCGTGAAGGAATATATTTCGCACCTCGCAACTCCTAGTATTTTTTCGAATGACGTAGGAATGGATCTCGTGACACATGTAGAATTCAGTTCCCTATAGTCCACACATATCCTAATCCATCCGTCCTTCTTGATACTAATCACCATTGGGCTAACCCATTCTGAATCATCAAGGGGCTTGATAATTCTAGATTTCAACATTTTATCAATTTCTTCTTTTACCTTTTCACACAAATTAGGATTCATTCTGTAAGGTCTCTTTCTAACTAGGCCATGCACCGTCCTTAAGTTTGATCTTCATTTCCCAAGTGATTCATGCACGCCTTTAAGTTCATGATATCCTCGAGGGAATAAGTCTTGAAAATCCTTGAGTAACTCGATGATCTTTGCTACCTCTGAATTTGACCAGTAATCTCCAATTATGGCCTCTTTAGGCTCAACCTCCGAACCTATATTCACCTTCTTTGTCTTCATGGGTTCATGGTAGGCACACGTATCCTTGTCTACACTGTCCAAGACCTCACGCACCCCGTGTGAATGTTCAATATCTAGGTTCTCAACTTCCTCGTCATCCACAATGTAAACCATCTTTCCTTTCTCTTTCTCAAGGCAAGCGCGTTCAAGTAGTAAGGAGTCCATTTCTTCTTCCTTTTCAAAACATGCTCCAAACTCTGCCTCACCAAATAATTCCTGTATATGCTCTTCTGCTTTTGTACTATCTCCCATAGTTAAGCGCTTGACAATTTTTAATGCCTCTTCTATAGGAGGTTTAGTCGAGAAGTAGTCAAAAGTTTGGATCATACCTACAGTCAAATCTTTCCAGTTTCTAGTTTCTCGATGTAGTTCTACATATACATACTAGGCGTGTGCACATCCTTGTAGCATAGAATACAATCTATGCACCTAGAGTGAAGGTGGTAATGCTTCTTGTCCTGATGTCCAGAGTCTCTCACACTGCTAAATGTGATGCTGAACAGGTTGATCACCATGATAAGTGCAAATTTGTGTAAGTGAATTATTTCTTATAAAGCTAGTAGACAAAGGTATTCCAATCTCTTCCTAGTTTATAATATTATCTCCGTGGACTACCCACCAGCGGGCTATTATCCAACGCAGTTGTATATACTAACATATCTCTCCTGTTAATTTGATTTGTCCACTTTGTGATTCCATGGCCTTCAAAAATGTAGGAAGATCTTATGTCCCTGTATACCAAGGTATTGTGCTACCTATCCGTTGAATTGAACGAATTCCATTCTTGCATGCAACCACACTTTTCACCTCATGCCCTACTAATTCATATGTACCATGAGCCCAATTTTCACAAGCAATACTCATAGTATCACTAATAGAATGAGAATCCTCCCACTATAGGATGCCTTATTTTGATGGCTCATTGACCTATGGGTCCTAAATAGTGTGTACATAGACTCTGTTTAAATCCTCCTCACTTAGAGGTTCAACATATGGTGTAGACTTCCCATCTATCAAAGGTATCACAACCCTTTCCTCCTTGTTTTCAAAGCTGATATACCCCTTATTGAATCTCAAGTTAGCATTATTCGCATAACACCAAGGGCATCCAAGCAGGGCTAGAAAATTGTCTTCTTCTACAAGTACTAATACCTAGAAATCCCCAGTGAACTTGGACCCTTGTATAGTTATAGATGCATCTTTCAAAACTCCTATGGGAGTGGCCTTAGTCCAGTTTGCCATAAATAACACATTAGATGATGGTTGCAATGGAGGCCTCCCCATTTGTACCCATGCATCTAATGTCAACACATTTACTTCCGCACTTGTATCGATCAATATGTTGCTCAACATCCACCCATCCACAACAACATTCAAAGTAATTTCTTTTTCATAGTCAATGCTATCAGGGGGAAGATTTACATGCAGAATCTGTCATTCAGGTCCTCAAGACTTACGCGTGGAGTGTTCCCTTTTAACCAAATTCCTAATAGTGGAATAATGTTCTCCTGGCGCAACATCTTGCACACCTCTCACAGATCATCGATATCAGTTTGGACTATCTCTGATGCTTTATTTTGCTCCTTTAGATATTGTATATCACCCTAAAGACTCCTCAACACTTCCATAATATCCTAGTAAACTTCCTTCTGATGAGTAGGATCTGGGTACCTTGCATGCAGAACCTCCTCCTTGGTGATCATAGGATTCTGGTGTAATACCTCTCTTGTGAGTGCTTCTTCAAAGACACATGTAGTAATCTTCACTATCAATGCCTCGATCCTTCTCTTATCTTGGGCATCCACTGATCTTCTACTTGCGTTGGATTCTAACCATCCTGCGCCTTTGTTTTCTTGCTTATTCTAGTTACTCGATGCTCATATAATTTCGGAACTCTTCATAGCTATGGTTCTTTCCATAGAAAGAACATGCAATATTCTGAGGACATTCACACCTATAGTGGTCAAGAGATCTCGCACATATAACATGTTCCATGAGGGAACTCACCTCTTCCTCCATCATGGCCTCGTCCTCCATATCCACCACGATATCCACGTCCCCTTCCACGAACTCCTTCAAAACGGCCCCCATTCCTATCATAGAATGTTTGAGTATGATCCCCATCCTAGTGTTCATTCTTACCCTTAGAATTATCTATTATACTTGTCTATCATACCCCAAGGTCTATAACATCCTAGATTTGACCAATCAACTGATAATCCTCAGTATCATGGGTCGTGGACCTGTAAATTTTACAAAAGCAAGATACATTCTTCCTTATCGTGCGCTGTAACAAAGGATAGTGACTAGCATCATGATTTAAATGACATATTTCACAATCTAATAGTAATGAGCGTACATCTCTGCGAGGGCAACTATACTTGTTGTGACCTTCCACTTCACAATCTGTACACCAAATTCCTGAGTTTGTTTCATGGGCTGAATTCATTAATAGATTCTCTAACTACTTTTCCATAGCTGCAATTTGTGTTTCTAGGAATGGTCTAACACCAAATCAATGCTCCCAACCGCCTCAAAGATGAAAATATACTTCCAAAGGTGCTTCTCGAGATTAGTGTATGTCTTATGTGACAGCGCCCTTCTAAAAGGTGTAATCAATCCTCCAACGAACCACTGTGCATGCTGACTAGCATGAATATCATAAGAGAGCTTAGATAGAAGTGTCTTAAAATGAGCATCATACTCACATACACTCTCAGTAGTGCCTTGCTTGATATCCTTGAGCACACTTATACTCTTCTCCTCAAACTCAGGGATATGGAAATCTTTTAAGAAATCAACTCTCAATGTTGCATAATCCACGCAAGTTTGATCAGGGTCAAACTTCCTATACCAGTCAGTGTGCGCGCCCCTACAATTTAGTGGTGAATTGACTTTCCTTTCGCTAAGTTGATGTGATCCCTTTAGCGCGCCACAATATTTCACACATATGCACATGTTCGGAAACATCTTCTTTACCTTTATACTCTAGGAGACAAAGAGACATCTCCATATAGATATTTTGTGGTTTCTGCAGACCTTGACCATCGGATCTGGAACCTCCTATGTTCCCTCTACCTCTAGAACCACCAGATCCACAGGAACTAGAACCACCTATACCACCCGATCTACCACCCGCAATTGGGATAAGGCCTGTAGATGTACTCACCTATGCTTTGACAAGAGCACTATAATGTACCCCTACAAATCAGCAGAGATAGTTCCACTTCTAGAGGTGATTCTAACAATCTACGCGCTCACATTCATGGGATGATGCGCCTAAGAATACTCCTCCAAATGACATTGAAGTCAGTCTCCTGTCCTACCATTGATGTACTTGATCCCTGACTTATTCCTGCTCTTCTACTTCCCAAGTTAGTTTATTGGTTACTTTTCATACTAGATACTGAAAAACCAAGTGCAAGGGCTAGGTCACCAGGTGGATTAAGATGCGCGCCTGTGGTCCAGGTATTCTCTGCTGGCGCACTTCCGTGTGAGGCCGAGGGGGGATCTCTATCATGCTTTCCAAGATGGGGGAGTTCCTGATGCTCTGGCTCCACGTCTTCTACGTGAGCTATAAATCCTTCACGAGCCATCTCTCTCCTCCATGCCATACTCTCTACAACAAAACACTACTTCTCTATCTCCCTCTCGCGTGCCTCATTATACTTAAGCCGCCTTTCCTCTCTCTAGCCTTTCTGCCACTAGGTCTACCATCTTAAACCAAACTTGTTCCTGCCCTCGCACGTGGCGAAGTTTAGTTAGCCATCAGTTTACTCTCCAGGTTCAAAGTTACCATTAAGATCTTGATTGCCAATGGAATACCTTGCAAATATGTTCCTCTTGATACCGTAAAAAATGGAATTCAGCTACCTCTAGGCAAGAGTATGTCGAAATTGAATATTCTAGAATATAACTATTTAGAACACCATGAAACCATGTATCCACCGCATGAGTCTAGATCAGATCAGCATCATAGAGGGCCTGAAATTCTTCATGTGTCCAGACAAGTGTGTGATACCTCCAATTCCACTGAGATGCATAAGCAGTAAGCCACTTGTATAGTTCTACTGGAAAGATAGCGAAAAATCTCTCATATAAGTTGTCATACAGGTTTTGTTCTACCCAAGTGCATGCATTAAACTCAGATCCACTATTAAACCGTCGTGCATATTCTTCCTCTAGATCGTGTATCCATTCCTCAATACTTGCTAGAGTTAACCGGTACGTCTTCATCGCAAACCATCTTGAAAACAACTGAAAAAGAGGTCCCAACAACGGAACCAATGATGCAGCCTAGAATTTACCAGATAACACCCTAGTCACATTGGCACATCACTCAGCCTAGACTGAGCACTCACCGAAGCACACAAAGGTACCAGGTCCCTCTTTAGGGTTGTTGTAATAGGATGTTAACATGATGAAGGAAGAAACCTATTTATACATAACTAATCCATCATTCTACAATGCATGCTACCCTCGATCTATGAAAGAACAAGCTTTAAACAATAATCATGATTGAATTATTAACATGCACTCTTCAACTACACAAATAATGACACTTAGATTCAACTAATATCTTCCATCTATTAATGAATATAAAAGCTCCTTACAGTATTTTCAATCTATACCAATGCGCGTATAGAACTGATACAATGATTAAATCATATGTGTATATTCTCTGTTACACATGCTTACATCTCACACATTGATAAATACATCTCCTCTATGTACCTAATATCACATATATATAGGGTGGGGACTTGCCCTTCACCGCTTATCCATTCCAGAAATAGGCTGCATGCTATTAATAGCCACACGCCATTTACAAGCATAGCCACACATGTGAGTGTGCTACCTATAGTCCTCTTGCAGTTAACTAAAGTGTCAATTCTATTCTCAGCTTGTCTTTATGCATAAACGCTTCAAACCACTTCTGCAAAGATGACATTGGTGCATGACATGCACATCTCTGCATCGTTGGTGTGTTCCACCCGCCATCTTCTAAAAATAGGTCTTCATGCTCAAAATCAGCTAAGTCTTAAAATCTAAACTTGGCTTCCGCGCGTGGGTCCTTCCTGTCCTTCTGCGCCCTTGGTTTTGGGCCTTCTATCCTGCGCGGATTCCTTGTGTGATCTTTGACAAGTATTATTTGATCAACAAACATGTTACTCGTGCAACATGGCAACATGCTACCGACCGGTAGCATACAAAATGCTACCGGTTGAAAACATGTAGAATGCAACCAACCAGAGCATACAACATGCTACTAGTTGGTAGTATTCTGCATGCTCCTGGTTGGTATCGACTAGTACCATGTTGAATGCTACCAGTCGGTAGCATTCTTCATGGTGTCGGCTAGAAAGTATGCCATAATGCCATATACTTGCTACAAGTACAGAAAAACCAAAGTACCTTGAAAGTAGAAAGGAAATATCTTCCTCTACTCACCAGTCCTCCAATTTTGAAAGTAGAAAGCCTTAATGAAATATTATGTAATCGCAAATTTACGAAGGTTTCAAAGTTTGATGTTTAGAACTATGAATAATAAACTATAAATACTTAAATAGAATATATATGTGAGGCAAATTTGACATATTTTAATTTCACTATAAGGGCAGATTTAAATGATATTAGTCGGTTGTTGGTGGAAACTCCTAGGCGAATCGACCCTAACATTATCTTGTACTCGGAAAATTCACCAATTTCAAATTTTGAAAACCGGAATATTCATGAATTAACGAATATTCGCCACTAAAATTCTCCCCTGAAGAAAACACTAGGGATACTTATCTTTGGCAGAGACCATTGGTGCATTCACCTCATTGGAGTGTGTGTGTGTGTGTGTGTGTGTGTGTGTGTGTGAGAGAGAGAGAGAGAGAGAGAGAGAGAGAGAGAGAGAGAGAGAGAGAGATGGGTGGAAAACAAGAGGGATATATAGAAGACTTAAGTAACCCAAATTTTGGGATTCTAATGATTTGGTGGACCTTACTAGAGTAAATCCTATTCTTGTTGTTCCTTGTTAACTAATGCTCCAGAGTATACTTCCATGTATAAGCTCCATTAAACCTTTAGGACCTTAAGATAAAATTTACAAGTACATGTCGAACAATAATGTGTGTGTTCTATTAAGAGAAAGGACTCAACTGGATCTTATTCATAGAAAAACATAATCTATAGTGAACAACTCTCTTAGCCAATAACATTGATTGTGGTCAATGTTATTAGCTAGTAGAATGTCATACAAAATGACATGAATGAGGGATCATGCCAAGGGGTAGTTATTGTTGATAGGAGGGTCTTAGAGGGAAAATGATTTGGAAGTGGAGTAAAGAATCGGGGCACATGTAAAGGTGGTATGATGGTGTTGCAGTAGGTTCAAATTTGATAGCACAGTGATAGCTAGATGATATCAAAGGAGGTGTCAATGAGGTAGTAAGGTATACAAAGGAATACTAGGATAAGGCATATGAAAAAGCAAATTGACTCTCACTTAGGTACCACCAAAGCAATCCATCCATTCTTGACACGCTCTTAAATGTATATGCCTAAGAATATTAAGTTACCAACAATCGTCAAAAAGAAATCATTAATAAAAGTATAAAATAGAATGCATATACAATATCTCTCAAAAAATTTCAATAAATATATTTAAGATATCTAGTATTTTTTGATAAACATTTTTACCAGAGCGATGAACCAAACACCTTTATGAATTTTTAAACCATAGTGGCACTCAACACAAGTGGTCTATTTCACTAACACATCTACACCTGTTGAAAATATCTTTCAATTATTATTTAAAATTCATTTATCTATGCTAGAACTAAAAAGGGCTATGCATTGACTTGACCTGACGATTAATTAAACTATGACAAGCTTGCGGAGTACATCAATCAATACGGTGGCAATCAAACCGTATTGACTTTATCGTGTGAAACTAGATACCTATGTTTGAATCATTTTAAAGAAAACCCATATTCTAATATATTTGTCATAAAATATGTCCTTTGGCTGGCTCCGTGAAACTGCAGCGCAAGGGCAAGGGGATCACGTAGGCCTGTAATCATTCACATCAATCTAAGCCAGGAATTTGTGGAGGTACTTGACCTCATATCTTCAATAGTTTCAGCATAATATATATATATATAATCTGCATGGGAAGGCGTTAACTGCGACCTACACCGATGATGGAATCTCGTCGTATTTTTATATCAATAGTGGCAATCAAGAGCGAAAGGCATGCAGACTAGTCTTACCACGAAGGACCCAAAGCCGAGAGATGTGGAGAAAGGTCTGAATGTGTCACTTTTCTTATGTCCACCAATTATATTTATTATATATTTGCAGTTGTAGAAGAAACTACCCACGATAGAGAAAGAGTCAGCCATGTTTTCCTATAAATGCAACTCTACATTCACCTCTTTCTCTCACATATACATGTAATTTAGGCGTTTAAAATATATATATCAACCTTAATAGTATGGTGTTTATTTTTATCTTGTGCATTATCTTAGTGCTTAGGCTTATAAGTAGGTCAGGGTGCAGTTTTTGTTATTCAAACAGAGATGGAGATTCGTACGAGGCCATTGGGAAAATGATTGAGATGATATTTGGTAATCCTCTGCGTGTGACTGTAGAGGAAGCCATTGTTGAGGAGGAAATGCTTCCCGAAGAGATAAAATTCATTTGTGGAACTCATGGCACGCAGTCTGGTGAAGTGGATTCATCAGAAAGAACAACGAAGATAAGTATTGATGATTGGAAAGATGAGGGTGCGAATTCATCCGAGCTCATGGTTGTGGAAGTTCCAGCTGATAATGTTGTTGATCATGATAAGAGTAAATCAATAGAGGAATTTAACAAGAAGGTGGAAGATTTTATTGCCAAATTCAACCGCAGAATTCGGCTTGAGAGCCAACAATCTTCGTCCCGCAGTCAGCAAAGGTTGTCTGCACACAGTTACATAAAAGCTGTTTAAGTTGAAAGTAGATATGTCATGGTTTCTGGCTCTGGTATCTCTTATTAGCAAGTAATTAAGTTGAAAGTAGATTATATGTCATGCTTTCTGGCTCTGGTCATTAGCTTTTAAAATGATGGACCGGGTATGTTAAATGTGTCCAAAGGGGTTTTGGGAAAGTGTTGGTGTTGGCCGTCTCTTATTTAACAAACAAACGTACATAAAAAGTGTATAACAGCAGCTTGTGGTTTACGTAGTGATTGTTGAAAAAATCTTGGGATCTTTTGTAATGATGGACCGGATGTGTTAAATTTGTTCAAAGTGGTGTTGGGAAAGTGTTTGTGTTGATCTTCCATGGTTTAACACATAAATGTATGTAAAAGTGTATAACATTCTGCAGTTTATGGCATTTGTTGAACAAAAAGTCATTATCCATAAGAATAAGGTTGTATAAATTGACGAACCAGACTTTTAAGTGTATTTGTTTAATTAGTTGGTCAGTGTTTAAAGTGTTAATTTAAAGTGCTACGTTATTTGTAGATTATTTTGAATTGAAAGAGACCTCAAAGAAGATGAAATTTTCGTCATATTGTTGTCACTAATTTTTTAATAGTGGGTGTTTTTGTCTAATGGTATCAAGATAAACATTGGATAGATTCGTAAAACTAATTTTGAAATGCAGTATCAAAAAACACAGACACATGTGTATATTTGTGTCTATGTATATCTATATATGTATAGATAAAATGCTTTAACTTATGTGACATGGTGTCTGATTGTCAAGGGTTTATCATAGTATGATTACTTGTTTCCAACATAGTTGTAAAATGGTTTATTCACATTCCCTTCGATTGTTTTCGACTTTCGCAATTTTATATCGAATTGGAGTTTGATTAGATGGGATGTTTTAATCTTCAATTTTTGTTATTTAAACTACATAAAGCCTTATTTAAAATTGAAAACCGCACTTTTATAGATATAAACAGGGAAATATAATGTTGATCGTATAAAAGATGGGTGGAAGAGATCACACCCTAGAATGCCAATCACATTGAGCCAACAAGGCCTCGAGAGGGAGGCCAATTAAATCAAAATAAAAGTGCAAACCTCAATAAAAAAGGGGCGAATAGAACAAGGAGCCGAAAACAAGGTTGCGGCTAGAAAACTAGGCCACAACAATGAATGTGGTGACAAGAGGCGAAGGCGAAGACTATCTCGCTTATCTCCCCATCCAGAAACTGGGTGAGCCATGTTGGGGATGGGATCCTATCAAGTATAATCTTGTTGCCGTTGTTGTTGATTATAATTATCTAACCGCCAAGAAGGAGAAATGACAAGGGCCAAACGAGAAAAAAATTATCTTCTTTGGGGCAAACCAAATTTAATCCACCAAGGCGGTCACCAAATCTTGTCCTAAGAAGGGTAGGGGGACCGAAATAGAGGGGACCATTGACGAAGAGGAGAGGGGCTTCAATGCCTTTAGGAACGACACATGTGAAACCTCCACCCCTAGGGAGGAGGGGATAGCGGTGTGGACAAGACAATGAGCGGAAACGAGCAGGGAGCTATAGGGGGAACAAAGTTGCCCGCGCAAGGGAAAAAACCCGGTGGTCGAGAAGGCGATGGAGGTGTTCAACCTCCAACGACTTTATTGACTGGTTCTAAATTTGGAGCATCACAAATTGATAAAGTAGCCACTTTATTAGTAACAGAAAATTCTATCCATAGGAACATTGTTAAATATGGCATTATTTCTATCTTTCCAAAGATGAAAAAAATATCAGCTCTGAATATGTGCCAATTTATTTTTGTAAATTGTAGGAAACACGATTAAGTCCCCAAGAGAACCATCTTCCAGGTAAAAATATGGGGAGAAGGGTTGAAAAAGGGAGTGAATCCATTTCTAGGTCAATAAAGCACACAAACCGAATGATAAAATGTGCTTCACTTGAATCGATTGCTAAGAAACTAGACAGGTAGGGTTTATATCCATATGCCTAAGTCGGTCCCTCATGGAATCCTCAGTGCAGGGATGCACCACATAAAGTGATTTTTTTGGTTCAACAAGAAATAACCAAACCCTTTCGAACCATTTTTTCCACACCGATGCTTGGGAGGAAATGTTTCAATAGTGGTTAATCGAATCAATATTGAACAATCGCGGGTGAGTATGGATTAACCCGGACATGGTTTGTAGTGGTGGAGCTAAGTAGAGGAAGGCATGTTCCATTCGTGACAACACGAGATGCCCAAGTGATGCCAATTTTGTGTTAAAATTCCTCGGGCATGCAACAAATTATTTTTGTGATTGATTCAAAATCTTGGTGTTGACTTGATTGAATTTAATAGCTAGGGCTCCCAAGAAAGCAAGACATAAAACCTTCATTGTCTTAAGGTTACACTTTGAAAATATGTTATGTAAAAGATCTATAAAGTCAAAGTGAAATGTAAAGGATTAAGAGTTTAATATGAATAGTTCAAAATATGTCAAATATTAGTTAATTAAAGAGGAAAAATTATTTTAGAAGATTAAATATGCAATTAAGGAAACAAAACAACCACTCTTCATATATAGAATGATATAGCCCGAGTTATGACAGATTGATCTTTGTCTAGTGACAATAATCCCCACTCACTTAATTAAAACAAGCATTTTGTGTATTTTGTTATTTTAACTTAGAATTTATAAAGGTTGTTGAGATTAGTTTCTATTATTAGGAGGCCTTTAAAGTAAATGTTGTAATATATTTCTTTTTTGTAATGGATGAATTAAAAAGGTCATTGTAAACTTTAATGGGATATTGATGTTGGAGCATCTGGGTTTACTTGTAATCCTACATCAAATAAAAATATAGTAAGTTAGAAATAAGCTAATTCTAGTAAAACATAAGGATTACTATTTGAAATCCAATATTTTTCATATGGTTTTATATAATTTTTGTTTTATGCAAGTTTGTGTTCCATGGAATTCTTATTCCTCGACTATCCTAGTTATTTTATCCATTGTGTTAACTCAATTTGGGTTGAGTTGAGGTTTTAGTCTTATCATGCATAGAGGATTGGAAAGTAATTTTGATGTCATATGCGTCACACTACTATAAGGGGGTGATTTGAGACAATATTAGAAACAATAATTTACCAAAAAGTCTCAAATTGAGATAATGAAAAAAGTTGTATATTGTCTCAAATATTGTATCAAAGTGGGTGTCTCTAATATTTTCTCTAATTATTGTCTCTCTAGAGACAATATAGATTAATACCTATTTTGTCTCTTTAGATACAATATCATATTTGTCTCTCTAGAGACAATATCATATTTCTCTCTATAGAGATAATACAAATTTTAATTTTTGTCTCTTTAGAGACAATACAAATTTAAAGAATTAAAAACTGAATTTCAAATATAATAAATAACTAAATATCTTCTAGTGCAATGAATGGATATCGATCCTCAATAGCACCGAGAGCGAGTTGGTGATCAATATTAATTTGAGTTAAATTTTATGTTCACAAATGTATCCACAAACATTTTATTAATATCAAAAGAAGAGAATACAAAGGGTGCCTAAATTTCATTAACTCTTGACATAGAATGGTACACCTATTTATTGTGTTAAAATTACATTGTCATACCTCCTCCAAATGTGCTGCTATAGATTATTTAGCTAATTCTTTCTAACTATTTTTACAAGACAGAGTGGCACCTCCTTCAAACATGTTTCCATAGATTCTTGAGATGTCTCTTTCTAAATAGTTTTACAATGAAATATACAACTCCCTATGAGAGGAATTTTGAAACAATATCCATAGAATCATGTGTCGACATCACTGTAAACAAGAAAAATCACCATAATTGTCAGTACATCATTACATGCTATAAATATAAGACATCATTATATTGATCTCTAATAAAAATAGAGGTTAGTTTAGTTATAAAAATTACTTAAATACCAGAAATATTTCTATGGATTTCATGACTTGTGGTGATCTTGCATAGTAGACAAATCCCTTGAAGGAAAGTTATGATTACCTCTATTAAAACAAGATCAAAATGGTCAATTGGATCGTTTAGAAGTTGTCATGTTTGTTAGCCATTTGTAATAACAAGAACTGAAAAACAACATGAAACCCCTTATTTAATATCAAAATAGGAACATGTTGGTAAACAAATTTTTCACACCCTTAATAAATTGAAGCATAATTCAGCTAATATTATGAACTCTAAAAAACTCAAATCAATTTTCATAAGTTGTAGTTCAATTCAAATGTTGTAGCTGCAACATCGTTGTGACATGCATTCAACATGTGGAAGCATAGACAAACTAAGTGAACCGTTTGACATAATTCCTCAAAGAGATGTGTTCATGAGGGAAAATTTTATTGTAGGCTATTCACAAAATGGATTTGTTGAAAAGGATTTAGAAACTTTTAATAAAATTCAATTGGTAGATTTATGAAAAATTCCGAACTTTTCCCAACATTCTTCATGCCTATGCCAAAATGCGTGCTTTGGAACAAGGTATGGCTATCCATAAAAGCACAAAGGCTTAAATAATTTTGTCTAATGTGGTTGCAACTTCCCTGGTGGACATACACGTAAAATGTGGAATCATAGACAAGGTCATGTGAACTATTTGATAGAATGATGAGAAGAGATGTGTTTGTGTGGATGACATTGATCACAAGCTATGCATAAAGTGGATATGTTAAAAATAATTTATAAACTTTCAAGAAAATGCAATTGGAATATTTTAAGCCAAATGCAACAAACGTTTTAGCATCCTACCTTCCTTTGCCAAAATGGGGGATTTGTAACATAACATTTCAATCATTATACAACTTACGCTCTTCTATCAAATATCTATGCAAAAGGTGGCATGTACGGTGACGTTCAAATGCTAAGGAGATTGCTAAAAGATAGAGAAATAAAAAATATCTCTAGATGTAGTTGGATTGAAGCCAAAAAAATGACACATGATTTTTTTGTAGGAAACATATCACATCTATAGATATAAGAGAGCTATGCAAAGTTGGAGAAATTGACTTGGGAGATGAAGGCATCGAGTGTATTTTCTAGATTTAAGACATTTTTAGATTCAAGAAAATTATTTAAACAATTTTTTTAGATTAAGGTATAATGAGTTAAGGAATATATGTGAAGAGATAAAAAGTAACATACACCAATAATGGAGGATGGGATCGTCTTACTTTCTTTGACTTTAATCCACTCCACACCTTATGGAGAAAGAAAAACAAAATGACTTGGAAAAAGGAAAGGAAGAAGAAATGAGATGAGACAAAGAAATGCAATCTATGAAAAATGAAAACAAAAAATAACAAGATGGTCTACATATTTAAAATAATACACAATCATTTGCAATATGCAAACCTTACATAAAAAAATATGAAAAAAATAACTTTATACAAAGTGGGAATTTTTTGTTTAGATGAGGTTTGTACATACTTAAATAAGATGAGTAGGCCTTATTACATTACACCTATAATTGATCATAATGTGCGCATGCTTAACCTTCTTGCCCTTATTGGCTATCGAGAGGGCACCCTAAACATTTAACATTAAGATGCCAGGTGGAGCATTTTACAGAGTATTTCGAGGGCTTTAACCTGTTGATTTGAATATTTTTAATGTTGTAACCTATTTTTTTCGATCAATTTCCATTTTCCAACATAATCCAATGATATGCCAAAATGGGATCTTTAAAACAGGGTATGGACATCCATAAAAGCATAAAGGATAGATGAATTTTGTCAAATGTAGTTCTGACTACCTTGGTAGACATGCATGAAAAATGTGGAAGCATGGATAAGGAAAGTGCACTATTTGACATTATTGTAACATCCCAAATTTCTTGTAAGTTAAATTAACTACGGTTAAGTCTAAACAAGATTAGACGAGATCATCATTAGGTATAAAATTCATTTGACTCGTCAGCTTCTGTTGCGGGGCATGGCATTGCGGAACAAATAACCCCAGGGCCGCACCCACCTTGATGATCCTTCCTAAAACATGATTAGGCCTTAATCATAGCTTTACGAGAATATTCAAATTATTATTATTTACGGACTTGGTGATTTTTTCATTTGTTTGAATATTTTATATGGAACATGGGAATTTGAATAATTATTACGATAACATATTGTTGGCAATATGTGGACTTATATTATGATGATTAATTTTACCATTAAAATTAGGTATCAATTAAAATTAAAATTAAAAAAAATGCATTTTTAATTTGTGAAATTATATATTTAAATCCTAAAAGGATTTGGCATGTAAATCAAAAGTTAAAAAGTATAATAATAATAATATTTTAATATTTAAAATCTGAGAGTTTTAAAAGGGAACACCTTCATCTGACACCAAGTATGTGGCATCACGACATGCATTGACGCATGAAGCAACACTTGGAAGCCCGAAAATTCTCCATTATAGTATAGTTTCTTCATTATGATTTCTTTTTTTCTCCTTTGTGCCTTTCATTTTTCTCTTCTGGAATACCTGCGTGAGTTTTGGAGGAAAGAAGGATTCAACTTGGTGGAGCAGAAAGAGTAAGAGGTTGTTGATTCTGGGTTTACTTCAGGCATGAATATCTTCTCCTTTCTCTGACATTATTTGTAAATAATGAGGAAATATACATTCTGTTTTAAATGGCAATTAAATGAATTTGTGGACAACTTCTGATTTAATTACTTGGAAATGAAATCTAAAAAGGAAATTGATGGATTCTGTATTCTCCTAAGTTTCCTTTGTGTGGTTTTAGCTAAATCTAGAAAAAAAGCAGATGGGTGTTCCTAATCAATTTCTATTTTATTTAATTTTCTATTTAAATTTGATTTCTGGAAACCCAAATCGATTTCTACCTCTGGGTTTTATTACAGTCAATAATAAGTTATTTGTATGAGAAAAGTGATTTCTGGGTAGTGTGAAAAATGTTTTTACTAGGTATTTCATCATTTTGCCTGATATATTTGCTTCTCGGATTTCAATAATTTCTAAACAGAAAAGAAATTAATGCTTTGGAATGAACTGATTTGGATATGTATAAGTTGATTTGCCTATAGGTATAGTTTTATTACCTGATTGAAAAAAATTAGTGTTAACAGTCTATGTAAGATGACTTAGTTTTTCTCAAAGGATTTTATTACTGGAAGTGTTAGAAACTTATGGTTGTTATTCTATGCAAATAGACTTCAAAATTATCATCCTATGGTATGTGGGTCAATTTGTTTTGTTGATCTATCGGTTACCTGAAAGAACATGTTAAAATGATTTAATAGAGGTGTTTTTACACTGTTTAGTTGGACTGTTCTATATATATATATATATATATATATATATATATATATATATATATATGTATGTATGTATGTATGTATGTATGTATGTATGTATTTTGATTGTTTGAAATAAAGTTATTGTGCGTTTTATAGAGTTGTTCATTACCTAGAGGGAATATGTCTAATTGGTATTTGGAAATGATGATTTCAGATTGTTTTGTTAAGTTGTTTGTTGATTGGAAGGTAAGAAAAATAATAGTTGAATCTGTACCATGTGAAGCATGATTTGCTTGTGGTTTAATCAAAATTCAGATGTTGAATGATTATGGTTTGATTATGTCTTGATCCTTGTGATTAGAGTGAAACATAATTGTTGAAATAGAAATTGGTTGTTCTATTGGTATACATTCATAGTTGTATCTTGATGTAGAACATGTAATAATACATTCTCCATTGTATTACCATGTGTTTGTTGATAAAATAACTTGTATATCGTTTCATATTTTATTAAATAATTACATCGAAATTGGAGTTAATATTCATGCCAGTTCATTTTGAACTGACAACATATCACTACTCCAGTCTTGCAGGACAATTAGCCATCACGTTCGGATGTGCGGAAACTTATGCCTTGTGAAGTTTAATCATAGCATGGATCTAAATGAGATCCTTGGATTTCAATTTGTAGAGGGATGATATCCCAGAATTTTGACTAAATTTATTGGGATCTTGGACCCATTGTTAATATTCAAACCTCACTATGTGAGAGTTACCATAAATTGATATATTAATTTATTTGATATTTGTCAATGTATGAAGCCGATAGTTAGGCAATTATTGTAACAATCAATTGTCTTTAATATTTATATTAAATAAGCTATTTAGTGGCGTAGCTAAACGAAGGAATAATTAAATATACATGTTTTAATATATATTTAATTTAGCCTTTCGGTAAACTTGGTATTAATATGATAAGATTGTAAATCCTGTTGTATAGAGAATGGAAGAGTATCGTTGTAAAAGGTAATTTAAGGTTAAAGAAACCAAGCATCTGGAAAAGAGAAACTAAATGGGAAGATAAATGGATGAAAATATCCATTAGGCATATTAAGGGATAAGTACATGCGAAATGCTGAAATAGATTCATATCAGCGTAACGAGTGTACTTATCTCATGATGATCCTAGTTGGTCTTTGGCATATATCTCAATATAAACTCTTGCAAGATAGGTTAAATTGGAAATAAAGTAAATACAAACTATAAGATCTAGATAACTATGAAAGGGATAGTTGTGAGGTGGCAGAAGACTTAAACTCATAAGACTAGTGTGTTGTCTTGAGTTTTGTTGTAACCTGCATGGTGGAAAACTTTGGCCAAAGTAATGCATTGATGGTTGTGCATTGTCTGATCACCTAGTCCTCTAATTAAACTAAAATTGCTAGTAACCTGATCATGGGAAGTTGAACACTAAACATGAGGTAGGCAATGGTCGGATACCTAAAATACGAAGTTGGAAAACTAGCTTCATGGTAGACCCAAGGACTTTCACATAGTTCCCATGACCTTAAAAAAATAAAAATGTTGAGCCAAAATGCTAAGTAAGCATTGTCACTCGAAGTAGTGGCGAAGGGAGATCGTGGAGATCTAGATACACCCTTCTCAGCCGCACATGGCTTACACGGATGTTATCAGATAGATCAAAAGAACAAATTTGATTAAATAAATTTGTATGAATGCAACTGCGTAATCTATTTTTATGTATGTTTAAAAAAATCCCCATTTTCCAGTTCTAGTAATTTTGAGCGTTATAATTATGCCTCAATAAGATGTGTTCACATGGACATCATTGGTCGTAGGATATTCATAAAATGGATTTGTTGGAAAGGATTTAGAAACTTTCAACAAAATATAATTAGTAGATTTAAATCCAAATTCCACAACCTTTTCTAACATCCTACTTTCCTATGCCAAGATGGGGGCTTTGGAATAATGTATGGACATCCATAAAACCATAAAGAATAGAGGGAAAATGTCGGATAAAGTTATAATCACCCCGGTAGACATGTGAAAATGCATAATCATAGACAAGGCAAGTTAAATTCTTGATGAGAATGCCTCAAAGAGATGTTTCACGTGGAGAGCATTGATTGTAATCTATGCAAAAATGGACTCATTTCTAGAGGGCCATTTTGTATTACTCGAACATCATAAATAAATTAAAAAGAAATCTATTTACATGTGGTAGATGTGTTTCTTCATGTAATGTATGTCATCCGATAATTTAGTGTTTTATCAATGTTGGATGAGAATTTCCGGTATGATTGCATTAATTTACTAATGTAAAATTCCTAAAAAAGTTTTCAAAGAAATAATCACATAAACATTCAAAAAAAAAAAAACTAATAAAAATATGTGTTCACGTGGACAACATTCATTTCCAGCTATACACAAAATTTATTTAAAGAAAAGGATTTAGAAAATTTCAAGAAAATGCAATTGGCAAATTTAATCTATGAGTCCATCTACTAATGGGCTCTGAAACATTCCACTTATTGTTAAGGTCGAGGAAATGTTTCAGGAGAAAGCAATATTTTCATATAGTTGTTTTTTAGGTATCCTCTTGGAGAGGGGGCCTTTGAGCCACCTCATAATATCCAAAAACTTATTATTGAGATAATTAATTCAGTAAAGGGAGATATGAAAGCATTTCTAAGCATTGTATACATTCTCGAAATGAGATTGAGGAAGTTTATAGAAAGCTTTAAGTTGTGTCCATTCCCTCCACTTCCAAAATCTATACAATTCATGAAAATATTTTAATTCCTTTCACAAACCAAAGGAGGTCGAGCATCTATTTTCAAGGCAAGGATCTTGTCATTATATTTCAGATTCGATAAAATCGATTTATAGGATTGGCACCTAGTGTCAAAGGAAGAGAACAAAGATAGAAAGATGAAAAGAAAACATATTTACTAATTTGAAAACTCATAATTTTTCATGTGCTTAAATAATACATGATATTTTTCATGTATACAATGTCTAATGTAAATCATGAATTGAAATACAAACCCATATTATGTTTTGTAAGACTCAAATGCAACAAACTATGTCATGTGAGAGAACTAACCTTCAAAACTATGTCAATTTGGTCATGTAGTTGTCAATGTAAAGGTAACAACGATTGACAACTCTTCAACAATGTGCTTTTAATCCAACTCTCATAATTGCAAAAAAAAGAACAATAGTATACTCAATATCGATATTTTTCATACCATGAACTAAATAGAATTGTAACATTAAACAATTGATGTATTGGTCTCTAGTGTAAGAAAAAACTTTCTAAAATATACCAAACATTACTCTATACCTCAAAATTAAGCACATTTAATACATTTGGTTTTTTAACGTGAACCATTACATAGTGCATAATGATTTCAACATTGTTGCATACGCTCTAAAATTATAAGTCAATAATTCCAAATTATAATTTCCAAATAGGTTATGGTATACAAAATAATGATATCGATAATAACATATTCCTCACTTTTCTATGCTTCTACTATATGCAACAAACAAGTCTCTAAATCTAATTTAGATTTTCCAACGTACTCCCAAATAATGCCAAAATGGAAGATTTGGAACAAGGTATGGATAACCATAAAATCATAAAGGATAGAGGATTTTTTCTAGATGTTGTATTTGTAACTTCCTAGTAGACATGTATGCAAAATGTGGAAGCATAAGCACATCAAATATTTGATAGAATGCCTCAAAGTGATGTGTCCTCATATATAGAATTGATTGAAGGCAAAGCTATTTGACACAAGAAGAAATGATTTATTTATTGTTAAGGAGAATGCTTACATTTATGTCTATTTATACATGGAGGAGAAGTCTCTAGAGAGGAAGAATCTAGAAGAGGAAAGAACTAGGGAATATCATATCTAGAGGAAAAAGACGAGAATAGTAAAAGTAGTCTAGAACAATGTATTATTTTTCTAACATTCCCCCTTAATACATTGTTTTTACAAATGTACCCCTGAAATAGTTCAAATTTCTCTTTTCCAAGGGACTTGGTGAGAATATCTACAATTTGAGCATTTGTCGGGTAGTCTTGAGCTGGATATGGTGGTTCAAAACTTGATCTCAAATGTAGTGACATTCAACCTCTATGTGTTTGGTTCTCTCATGGAAAACAAGATTTTTCACAAGTTTTAACACACCCTAATTTTCGTAGTGAATGATGGGAGGCTTTTCTTCAGGAATTCCCATATCTAGCTAAAATGTGACGTAACCAAATCACTTCACACATAGCTCCTCATGCAATGTGATATTCTGCCTCAATGGATGAGAGTGAAACAAAAAAATTCTTCTTACTAATCCATAAGATAGGACCAGACCCAAGATGAAAAATGTAACCTGAAGTTGATTTCCTATCATCAACAGATCCAACATAGTCTAAGTCTGTATATCCCTATAAGAAGAACTGGGAGTTCTTCTAATACTCCACCCATAATCAAATGTAAACATGCTTCACTTCTATCCAGTGACATTTCTTCGGCTCCTACATGAATTTGGAAAGGTAGCTCACAAAAAAGAAAAGATATGGTTTGGTATATTTCAAGTAAATGAGACTCCCAACAAGCTATTTGTAGAGAGTACCATCTACTTGAGGTGAATCCTAAAATCTCGAAAGTTGCAAGCCTTTTTCCATTGGAGTGGATATAGGTTTACAATCAGTCATGCCATACTTTTCCAAGAGTGTCTTAGCATATTTCATTTGGGAGACAAAAATATAATTATTTTTCTTCCATATCTCCAAGCCAAGACAATAGTGAAGTAACCCCAAATTTGTCATGTCAAAATATTTCTTCAAATCATTCTTAACATCTTTAATGAGATTTTCAAAACTTCCTATAATCACAAGATCATCTACATACAAAACTAAGATGAAAATATCTCTGTCTATATTTTTTATATATAGATTTGAATCAAAGGGGCTACGTGTGAAACCATGCTGCAATAAGTGATCATCTATTTTTATGTACCATGCCCTAGGTGCTTGTTTAAGTCCATAAAGAGACTTAATTAAACGACATACCTTATGAGGATGTTGTTCATCGACAAATCCTTCGGATGGGTCATGTATACTTATTCTCTGAGATCACCATTCAAGAAAGCACTTTTAACATCCATCTATTGAAGTCTCCATCCATTTTGTGTTGCTAGTGCATAGACAACCCTGATGGTTTTGATCTTCGTAGTAGGTGTAAAGGTCTCATCATAGTCAATTCCTTCCTACTGAGCATAACCTTTTGCAACTAGTCATGATTTGTGCTTGTCGATAGATCCATCTACCACTGTATTTTGTTTTGAAAATCCACTTGCAGCTAATGGACTTCTTACCTACAGGAAGATCGAAAAGTTCCCACATCCGATTCTGTATCAAAGAGTCATATTCTGCATCCATGGATTTCTTCCACTCTGGTTGACTAGGTGCCTAATGAACTAATTAGGTTTTGTGCCATCAACCACTGAAATCATGGGTGCATATTTAATTCACTTCTCACTTGACTTCTCGTATGAACTCCTGTTGAAGTGTCTAGAAGAGAGTTTAGGTGGGAGTCTCTTATGGTGCTTTTGACCCATTTTAGACGGTCACATTGTTGCTGATGTGAAGAATTGCTTTCCAAATTTCCAAGATCAACAAACAATTCTCCTTGCATCTCATCATTATTTTCTATAGGATCCTCATGCTCATCATTTGGATGTGTGAGAAATTTATGAGAGGGGATTGGTGTTGAATCTTCCTTTTGTGGAAATAATTCAAATGATGACTCATCACAAACAACATCTCTTCTCTCATATATATTCTTCATCTCAGGATCCATGAGATGATATGCTTTGGAGGTGGTATTGTACCCCAAAAATATGCACTGGTGTGTTTTTGTATCAAGCTTCTTCCTTTTTTATCTAGAACATACATATAAACAGTGCAATCAAATACTCATAAATGAGAAATAGATGGTTTGAAATTGCTACATACTTCTTTCAGTGTATTTTCCTGTAAGAGATTTGTAGGTCAATTCAATAGATATACAATTGTCTTGACTACTTCTACCCAAAATCTATTGTTTAACTTCGCAAAGAGAGAGCATGCAACGAGCCATCTCCATGACAGCTCTATTATGACGCTCTGGACTTCCATTGTGATGTGTAGCATAGGGGGAAATCAAATGTTGTGTGATGTTTTTCTCCTTCAACATTGCTAAGAACTTCAGTAGACGTGAATTCCCCCTTAATATGAGCAAGAGGACTTAAAAGGGCTGCCCAGTCTAATGAACAACACTCTGATAAAAGATTTGGAATTTTTCAAATGCTTCGCTCTTCTTTCAAAGGAAGAACACCCAAGTCTTGTGGGAATAATCATTAATAAATAATTGGAAATACTGAAATCCCTTAAAAGAGGCAGGAAAGGTTCACACAGATTGGTATGCACGACCGTTAGATAATTCTTGGCATGGAATGTACTTGTCTCGAATGGATCCCGATGTTGTTTTCCCACCAGACATCCAGGACAAAGAGGTAATGACTAAGAGAGAGGAGGAAGTCCTCGTACCATCTTCTTCGAACTGAGTTGATAGAGGGAGATGGCCAAAAGATGTCCAAACCGATAATGCCAGAGTGTAATGGACTCCACCATGGAGGTAGATAACGTAATTGCAGAAGGATGAAACTGCATCTAGTGCAAATAAATGATCCTTCAAAAATGCTCTAGCAAGTATCTTACCTTTTTGAGATATCAAATAGGACTTGATGCCATTCTGAACAAGGAACTCCACTTTGAGCTTGTGATTCAACAACTGAGAGATAGACAAGAGATTTGTGGTTAGGTTAAGATCATACAAGTACCTTTTTAAGAGTACATTTTCTTGTACTCAAAAGGAATGGTCACATTGTTGATTCCTTCTACTGTATACTCCTTATTTTGTGCAATACGAATCTGATCACCAGTGGGTCGATTAGTTAGGGAATCAAAAAGCTTTCAATCTTTAGTCATGTTTTTGCTTGGCACCTGAATCAATCAACTAAATATTATTTGATGGCTGTGATGTTTGGGATACAAGTACCAAATCATCTTTGTGTGTGCCACAATTTACTTGATTCTGAGCATCATCATCGAGGTCATCATCCGGGCTGCAACATTTCCTTTCTATTTTTTCTACGAGGAAGCCACGGGGATGTATTTGAATCACCTTATCCAGATGTGCTCTCTTCTCCAAAATTATGTTTTGTGTGGGCATTATACCAACAATTTACGTGTTGTGCATAGTCATGGAGCAAATGTGACACCATTAATTTGCCTTTTGAGACTTCGCTCTTTGTTGCTTTCTGCGTTTCTTTCTATGGTTACTTTTATGTATGCTTCTCTTGATAACATTTGTGAGGCTTCTTTGTCTTCTTTTACTTGGAGATCAATGCTTTGTCCTCGAACTCCTCTTGTACTAACTAAATGGCTTCTTCCTGTTGCAAAAAATTCACCATCTCGAAAATCTTAGATCCTTTTTGGTGATGGTCAATGTGGTGATGAACATCTTGAACTGAGATGGAAGAGCTCGTAGTGTGAGTGGGACAGGCAATTTATCTTCGACCTCTTCTTTGAGTGAAACTATCTCTTCTCGTAACTCTGATATTTGACGTAGAAACTCTTCCACTTTCTCACCTTCTTGCATGCTCATGGTATGAAAATTTGACTGGAGATGAAGAATCTTCGTCAAGTTCTTGGCTTCGTAGATAATGGATAGAGTATCCCATGCTTCTATTGATGTGGTGAAATTCTGAAGGTGTGGCTACACCTCATCGGGTATGCCCAATGTGATCAACATTAACGCTTTGGTGTCGGCCTTATCGTACTTGATATGATCATTGTTGTCAATGGGACGAGGGACCTCGCCAGTGATGATATCCCAGAGATCTTTAAAGAGAAGAATTGTTTTCATCTTTGTCTTCCATGTAGAAAAATTGAGCCCTTTCAAGAGTTGGGCATCTGAAAGCAATATCTTTGGAGCTGACATGATGTCAAAAATTAAAAAGTTTGAAAGTACAATGTCTTACTGATGAACAGTAGATCTTAGATGGGCTTGATACTCTCTTGTAGTGAGACGCGGACGCTTGTGTGGGCATTCTATCTCACATTCATTATTTGCTTCGTAGCCTATTTCGAGCTCCACACGTACCTTCTTGGCTTGATACCATACGTCAAACCAGAACCACTCCAGTAGTCCTTGATGCACAAGCTTGTCGAATTGTAGATTTTCGTTGTTCTGAAGGGCGTCCAGCAAGGCAAAGTAAAGTCTGGTGCTTTCTTCTTGGCTTGGCAAGTTATTTTGCAGATTGTTTGCAGCGTTGCTCTCGGCAACTAGAATACGTGACATATGTTACTTGCTCCTTCACGATTTGTAGCAGACTTCTGGTGCTCCAATAAAGATATTTTGACGCAATCTTCAATGCTTCAAAGTCTCCTTATGCTCCAAGTTACTTATAGCTTGACAAGAACACAATGGACGCCTCACATATGGCTCGGCTGGGATTATCTCCACAAGAGGGCAATGTATAATATTGGCGAGCCGAGATTATATTTGATGTTTCTTTATCTATTGGCGAGCCGAGATTATATTTGATATTGCTTTATCTATTGGCAGCGAGACATATATATTACGGTGAATCAACCCACCTTAACTCTCATCTACTCGAGTCTCGCCGAGTCGCCACCACCTTATTTCTCCAAACATACACCTCGAACCTTCTCTCAGTATGTGGTGGATATACCTCAGCCTCGATGGCTCACAATTGACTCGCCCCTCAATGGCCAGGCTGAAGAAAGATGGCTCGACACTTTGTATGGCGCAGAAAATGTTCCTTGCTCCCCCATATTCGCTGTGACCTCGACTTGGGTGGTGTAACCAAACCCAACGACCCCGACGGCTGGATAGAATTAGACGTGGCCACCTCACCACTCAGCAGCGTCAAATAGTCAGCTCGGCAGTCTAAGCAAAACCTCGCAGCTTATAACTCGTCCAAGCGTTCTCAGTGTTCAACCTAGCATTTGCTCCACGTAAACCTGGCGTGCAAATCCCATTCACATAGCTCGGGATGGTAGTGGACAGCTCGACGTAGGGTTATTTGCAATTTCCGCCACGATACGTGGTCTCCCAGCTTAGTGTTCAAACAAACTTTGGAGGGAGTTGGTAAACCAACTCGTTAGCACAACCAGAGCCCGAGATGGGCATTCTAATGGAAGCTGGGACGTGGAAAACCTCAAACACAGCGTGAAACACTCAGCTCACCAGTGTAAGCGCATCAATGGAAAGCTCCTTCTTATCCTCACAGCTCGGCTCCATGTTCATTGCGACCTCGACTCTGATCTTCACGCACTTTCCAGCATTACGCCCAGATGCATATAACTCGGTCCATTGAATTGGGTTATACGAACACCATGTCAAGACGTTTTTGAACACCTTGGTGCTGGTGTGGACGCCTTTGACTTTGCGTTGGATAAACTTCGACGTATAGCTAACAGTTCACAGGTCACAATGATATTAAACAATCACATTGCAACTTCCACACGACTTGATCAATCACAACCAACTCCTTAGAGTGGTTGGCCGACCTTCTTCCAAAAAGTAGATGCATGTGGGACAAATCAATAGTACCTCCACCAAATCAGGTAGGCCACGAGAAACAAAGTTTTTTCCTCGCCAACCGTGCTCTGATACCAATGAAGGCAAAGCTATTTGACACAAGAAGAAATGATTTATTTCTTGCTAAGGAGAATGATTACATTTACGTCTATTTATACATGGAGGAGAATTCACTTGAGATGAAGAATCTGGAAGAGGAAAGAACTAGGGAAGGTCACATCGAGAGGGAAATGACGAGAAAAGTAAAAGTAGTCTAGAACAATGTATTATTTTTCTAACATTGATTACCGGTTATGCATAAATGGATTCATTGGAAAGGATTTAGAAACTTTCAAGAAAATGTAATTAGTAGGTTTAAAGCTAAATTTAACAAACTTTTTCAACATCCTACGTTGTTGTGCACAAATGGGGGATTCGAATAGGGTATGGACATTTATCAAACCATAAAGGATCTAGAGGAAACATTTTAGATGAAAGTTGCAGCCACCTGGTAGATATTTATGCAAAATGTTGAAGCATATAGACAAGGAACATAAACTATTGATAGATCCTTGAAGAGACGTGTTCTTGTGGAATTTTTAACTAGGACACTTGAATAACATCTAGGACACTTACAAGTACATGTGAAGATAACGTACTTCTATTATGTTTCAAAGGATGTCTACACTCTGCTCTAGATCTCTGCTTTTGGAAGAGGTTGGTCCGATCTTGGAAAAGGTTGTAGAGTCTATCCTTACACCAAAAATTTGCATTTTCTTGAAAGTTTCAAGGTCTTTTCATCAAAGATGGAAAAGACAAAGATAAACTTATTAGAGGAGCTGGTTGGTTCATGCCTAGGAAATGAGTAAAGTAAAATGGAGAAATTCATTTGAACATGGGAAGACGTGAAAAATTAGGTGCAAATGATTTCTAAGGAGGTTTCATGTGCCTGAAAAAAATGGGGTCAATTTGTAACATGATGGCAACCAAAACCGAAATCACCCAAGAGAGGATTTCGACTACCCAATGCACTATAGTTAATGAAATGAAAATCTAGACCAAACAACTCTAGTGCAGGTTTTTTTTTTAAATTATAGGTATATATCACTATAACAATAAATCATTTGGTTATTTAATTCTCTATTTCTCTATATCATGTCATCATGCTATCGAAAGTGTTGAAACTACATGCTAAAACAATTTAAGACTGTGCTTATGTTAATACCCCCTGACTCACCCTCCTTGCATGAGCACTTTGGTTTAACTTGTTGTTGAAATAAAATCGACTATTCTTGATATTACTATGAATCTTTGAAACTATTTTTGTTGTCGGCCCATGGTTTGTAGAAGTATCTTTAATCGTGATTTTAACTAGTCGAATAAGAAATTAATGATAAATGATACTAGTCTTGCACTTAGATACAAGAGAAATGGTTTGATTTGAGCATCACTCCCCATATTTGGATTGTAACACTTTAACAATGATGATGTTTAATAGATAAGGGACATGAAGTTTATGTTTGCATAGAGCCTTGTGTTAGCTATACGAAATTAATAGAACCATTACTCTACAAAAGATTATTATCTTGAAGATAAAAATAATATCCTTTTATAAATTTTTTTATTAAAATTAAATTAAAACAAATTATTAAAATTAAACTAAAACAAATTAAAAAGTAAAATATATATTTTATATATATAATTAAAAATAAATAAATTTTATACATTAAAATTAAAGTAAACAAATAAAAAACATTAAAATAAACAATAAAGACAAAACATACAAAATAATTATAATATTGACTCAATTAAAATCAAAATTTAAAGAATATTAAAAAAATAAACACAAAAACATAATTATAAAAGGTAAAACTAATAACATAATAAATGCCTTGACATAAAGAAAAAAAAATAAACTTTTAAGGTCTACCTATCTATGGGAAAGCAACACACGTAAAGGAGGGCATGAAGGGCAACATTGGGCTTTGTCTCCACTTATCAATCATAAGCCAATGGTTGCGAAACTTACAGTCATGAGAGTTAGCGAGGTGGAAGGCACCGTGGCTAGAAGCAACATCACCCGAACAACATTGAAAGAGAGATGATTAGGCCGTAAAATCGGACCACAGTGATCTCTATATATTTTAATACCTTGGTCGTTCTTTTTAAAAAAATTATCACTTAGTACACGTGTAGGTGAGCGAAAAAGTGGAACGAAAAATTTAAAGAGGGTAAGTGCACTAAATTGGGGGCCAAAAGGGGGTCTTAAGTGGACGCATTTTTTGAAAAATAAAAAACTTCAACTTGTATGAGTTTTTCAAATAGTTACACTCAAAATTGGAAGATGTTGTAGAAATATGAATCGTAGAATTTTGAGTCTAGTTTCTAAGCTACTAAATTTTATTGAAAACGGATAAGTTTAAGTGGTTCAAACAACTAAAATACCAACATGTGCTCCTATTTTTGTTAAAAAACATAATAGAGTGACTTTCGTGCCCCCACCATTTTTTTAGCACCATTGAGTATTTTTGAAAACCCTTTGGTAGAAAGATAGCTAGGAGCATCTAGTTTGTGTTAGATTTTTTAACAAGTATTTTTTTATTTATGATTTTTCTAGTACATAAATTTTATGTTTTGAAAAATAACGAGCTCTGATCATGCCCCTAACTACCTCAAAAAATATTAAAAATTATATATTTTTTTAATATGTATAGAATTATGCCTAGTTTGTGCTAGTATATATTTTTTTCAATTTTGATGACCCAAACAAAAGATACATGATGAAAGATAGACATATTTAAACTTTAAAAAATAGCTATAAAAAGGCATAGTTAGAAAATAAATAATATGGAAACCTTATATTAGTCAAAAATTTTGAAATTTTATATTTTTAGAAAGAAGAAACTCTGCTCTACGTCATGGTATAATTTTTAAAAAATGGATCGATTGTTTTATTTTGATTTATCATAAAGGAAGTGACATTTTTACATTTTCCTGCAAAAACATGTTGTTTGTTATGTTTGTGCAAGTCCATGCCTCAAGGTTGGGGATCCAAACCGGATCCCAAGCCTTGAGGAATGTGATGAAAAGGTAAAAAGCATAATGCGTATGCATTATGCTTTGTTTATATATTGTGGCCCCCAACATCCCTTTCATCTCTTTCATAGGAATTTTGCATACATTCTATTTGGTCTGTAATTTTTTGTACATTCTTGCACGATTTTTAGTAGTTCATTTTGTCCCCTACCCCACTAGTTGATTTTTTCTAATCATGGGTGATAAAATTTGAGCTAAGGACAAGAGGAAAGTCAAGAAAAAGACACCAAAGCAATTGGAAGAGATGAAAATAAAGAAATTGAAGAGAATGCAAAAACTTCATGCAAGGCAAGGTAAATCTACTATATCAAATGTATTAGAAAATGGGGATGAAATACATAATGAAAATGTAGAGAATAATGATTTTGCAATGAATAATGATATTGAATTGAATGATAATGTTGGTATGGATGAATAAATTGATATGAATCCAATTGTTGAACCCTTACCTGAGAGTCCAAATGTTAACCCTAAAATTTGTATGAAAACACTGAATGAAGAAACTAACCTTGTAAACGAATCTTCACCTCTAAGAACACCTCCTTCCATTTTGTGAAGAAAACCAATTCACTTAATTGAAATTGATGAAAAAATTATAAAAACAATTCCTAACAAAATGTCTAAAAAAATGCGAGAAGAAAAGCTAGTGGAATTTGGGATAATTACTTTGAGAATTTAAATGACACAATTGGGTTTTCTCTACCGGACTTCCATGAAAAGAAAAGAGTACATCTGATATTCTAAAATAATTAATTGTAAAATTTTGGAATGAGAACACAAGAGTGTCTCCGAATAGAAGAGATACATAAAAAGAAGAATATGTTCTCATAATCATGAATCGTGTGCAAAACATTTTTAGATATGACTCAAGGACAATTGTTCTTTAAGTTTAAGAATGAAAATCCATAAATTAACATCAGCCAAAGATTATTTGAAATGAGCAAACCCTTTTATGTGAAAATCAATCACTCACGTACCACTTGTTGTTACAGGCATCATGTTGAAATTTCAATGCATTATGATGTTTTTTGTCAAATACATTGGGTTTTGCATACTGACATCATGTTGCAGGAGTGTGGATTAAATGTCTCACTAAAATATTCAAGGGAATTGATTCCAACAATATTTTTTGAAAAATCAATTAGACTATTTTTTATAACAAAGCATGTTTGGATGGAATGTGAAATGTATGTGGTGGCTTGCCAAATTTGAAAATTTGTATCCATGAGAAGAGTACAAATTCAATAGGAAAAGAATGGGTTGATTTCACCAAATATAAATTGGTGTTATATCAATTAAAATATAGAAAAGAATGTAAGAGGTGTGAGTTTGTTACAAAATAATTACCTTTATTAGAATATATGGTCAAATTCAGAAAGAATTTTTTTTATGAGTATGCAATACACACACATAGAGGTCGATGGTTGGATGAACAATTAAAGTTAAGCAAGGACACATTTTCACTTGGTACTATTGTTTCAGTAGTTGACTTCGCAGAGAATTACACATTACAACCACAAATGGAGGTTCAGTCTCAAGATTATAACTCAGCGTAAGTTTCTATTTTCATGCATATATCATTCATGCAATCTCTAGAAAGCACTGAGAAAGATAAAAAAATATTAAGAGAGTATCATTTCTACATCAATGATGATCGGACACATTCTACAAAATATGTACAAGGGTGTTTCCAGGTGTTTTATGTGAACTTGAATGAGAGGAACATTAGTTTCGATCAACATTACATTTGGTTAGACAACTGCACATCACAATTCAAGAATGCACGGATGTTTTATTGGTTAAGCAGAATGCACAAAGAAATAAATGTACAACATATCTGTAGTTTTATTGAGGCATGGCATGGAAAAGGATGTGTGAAAAAAGCACTTGCAAGAGAAGAGTTAAAGTTCAAGTTTGGTGCTAAATTTATAGATGTAAAAACATTGTTGATTGGTGTGTCAAGAATATGGGCCATGAATCTCAAGAGAGATCAATGGTTCATAGATATTTTTGGTTGATATAGGAACAACATATGAAAATTTTTGAAGATTGTATGATAGTTGTAGGATCAAGTGATATGCACTCATCTTGTAGTTTAGATGCAAATGCTTAGACTATTTATACTAGGTGCATGGCATGTTTTTGTATATCATGCATTGATTTTACGTGTAATGAATGTGATTCATGATAATGGGTGGATGAATGGACTTGTAGACCTCTAATTCAACTCGACACACATCAAGTTCCATGAGAATTATAACTTGCAGGGTCTTCAAATCAAATGACAACATCACCTGACTTTGACCAAGTCTTTGATTTAGTGCAACAAGGTGTATACATATATGTACATGCCATGTTTTAGATTTATAAATTATTAAATGGTCAACTCTTAATGTATTTTAAATTTGACTTACGTTTTACTTGGTGATGTAGGGCATGTTTTTGCAGTTATTGCGATAGAATTTAACGAAGATGAAATAAACTACTTCTTGTCTCGTTGTGTAGAGGGGAATTTTTTTTGACTTCCACAGTCATTGATGGTGAAGACCTTGAGTATCCCATTGGGTCAATGGTAGTCATTGGAGCACGGCTTCAAGATATCCTATCAAAAAATAAAACATTTGGTTGTTTGAAGACTATGAAGTACATCAAAATATACTTCACTATTCACATTTGGTCCTTGCAACAAATATTAAATTGATCAAATATCAAGGTCATCCATTAAACAAGAATATGTGGAAGGTTCATGAATCGATCATTGTTGGTGTAGGTTATTTTCCATGTATTTATTTTAAATACATGGAATACCTCCACATAGGTGATTCACCATGCTTAGGTGTCCTAGGGTGTCATTATGACTCTTACACACGTCATAAAGCGTCATTGGAGTTACATTTGATCAGCTATTATGGGAATGTAACTCCCACTTCTTGATGGCTACATTTGTGGGGGAGTTACACACCCCACTACTATTTGTACACCCTTTCATCTTGAGCAACACATGGGGAATGGAATAGAGTTTGGATTTTTCAGCTTTTTTTTCCCTCAATGCATGCACATTGCTTCCATGAATGATTTCTTGCTTTGATCTTGAAGCTACATCATTTTGTGGTTGAGTGCAACATTTTGGTGCTCACAGATTCCCTCCAGATCTTTGTCATTCCTCCGACATGGTATCAGAGCTCGGGATCGGAATCATGTTGCTCGCAATAGTTGCTTACTACTCTCCGTCTCGTAGTTTCTTGTGCAAGCTATCATTTGCATGTGCTCTACTTGCATTTTTCAAGGGTGGTTGTTCGAGATTCTGGTGGCTTGTTCATGGTTTCAAGTTTAGTGGTTATTGGTCTTCGACCGTTTGTTGCAGCTCTCTCGTGCCCATGCATCGGCTTCTTGCTCATGCTGCATTTGTTGGTGTTTGGTTTTCACGGTTTTGGATTTACGAAGGTTGTTATTCCAGGCTTCTCTATATTTCACGAGCCTGAAACCTTGCTGAATCTGTTGGCCGACTTCTTAGCATCTGCATTGGCATTGGGCTTGTTTTCCAGACGGTTATCCCTGCTTGGCTCAGATTTTCACCTTTGTGGACGCTTTGCATTATCCCCTGGTTCTGTTCCAGCTTGCCGTGCTCGTGTTTAGTCACCTCCATGGTTTCTTGTGCTACGTTTTTTGGTGATTCAGCCTTGTGTTGTTCTCTACTACATTAGCTTCACCTCCTTGACATCGTGCTTGAATTTTAACCCTGGTTCATGACTTGCATCGCTGGTTTGTGTTGCTTCTGGTTTGGACTCCCATGTTGTTGGTTTCTTGTGGTTTCTGCGCTCTCTTCCGGCCTTCAACGTTACCTCGGTTCACTCAGCAACTTCCCTACATGCCTTAATCTTCCTGGACTGGTTCATTGTTCAGCGTTGAGTGAGGTTTTCTTCACCCGTCTCGAGTTTGTCGGCCCTATGCATGCGATTCTGATACTGCCTCCTTGAACCATTTGAACTGTGTTTCATGTTGTCCTCTATGTGGGCGTGTTTACATTCAATCACTTAACTGCTCGGCACTCTACACCGATCCGTGGTATTGGTTCGTGCCTCTTGCATTTACTTGTGGCTCAAACATCTGCGTTCTTTTGCTCGTCCACCTTTGGCTCGTGGCTCGTGCCCTAGTTCATTCCATTCTGTTTCTCATCCTGGTCAAACAACTGGTGTGGCCGCTCATCTGGCTTATTGTTTAGTGGTGTGGCTCATTGTTTCCTATGTACCTTCTGGTATACCTCCTCAGCTCCAACACCTGTGTTCAAACTCAGTGGAAATGTGGCATTAGCTCCGTATGATACAACCCTGCCCGCATCCGTTCTGACCTACCCGCATTAGCTCCATCAAACTTGGTCTCCACAGGAAGTTATAAACTCTGCTTGACCGTTTCAATACCATCAGCTCTTCTGAGTGCGTGGATTTGTTGTGACACGTGGTCTTGACCTAGCCCATCACCTGTCTAGTCTTAACTCGATAGACCGGATCAAAGCCAACTTGCCTCAACATGGGGAGTGTAGTCTCCAACTCGAACACCAGCTCCTTATGTGGCATTGAATCCTCCAACACGTGGGCCCATACCTTTTAGTCTTGTTTGGAGGTTAAAACAAATGGGTTTTTAATGTTTTAAGGATTAAAAACATTTATTCATTGGCATGTAAAAAAAAATTGATTTTTAGTTGTATTTTGCTTGTAATTTGGCCTTCCTATGCTTGTCAAAGACGGAGGGCGAGGTCCGGGGTTGGCAGGAGGCTAATCCCCCCTCGCAATCAAAACAAACTCTACCTAAAATTTTGTGCCATTTCCAATGAGTACCCACACGATACCCTTTGCACCCGTTTCGTGCACTTTTTTAATGCGTTTGCAGTGTTTAGTGCATTTTTCCATCAGTTGCGGGAATCGTTTTAATGCTATAAATTTTGAGTCGTTTCTCATTTTTTAGCACTTCTTTAGTAAAAGTTGCATGATTTTTACACACTACGTAATGGCATTGCCAATTTTGTAAACACACTACTTTTATAAAGTGCCGCATTCTAGGGTGTTGATTGTACTCTTGGGCCTACACACGCAGACGCATTATCGGCCGAGTCCGACGTTTTGCTTTTGTGCATCTTTCTTTTTTCATCATGGATAGTGCTCTTTCTAGACTTGAGCATCATAAGATCACCTTACAGCCTATGCCACTTCTCACCAGGAGAGGGAACTATTTAGCTTGCGTGCTTCCATGGAATGTTACTTCGCTCACGAGGGTCTTTCACCCTTCTTACTTGGGCTAGTTCCTGCACCCACTGATCATTGTCATCTAGAGGACTTCCTTGACACTTGTGACCATGTCTTTGGTCACATGATGATGCATGTCTCTCGTTCTCTTTGGTTTCACGTGGCAGACTCAAATCCACCTCACCATGTCTGGAGCATTCTTCAGTCCCTCTATGGAGACCCTTCACATACTTGCCACCATTGTTGCTGCTGCTGATTCAGTTGTCTCCTCTTCTTCGTGTGATGATAGTTCCACTGACATAGACTCGCTTGGTTCTACTTCTGATGACGAGGATTGTGCACCCAGTTCTGATGTCGAGAGTACTACAAAGGACTCTTCTCCTCTTTCTCTCACTATTCTAGACATTGTTGTCACCCCACATCTCATCGAGATATCGGCGAGTCTCACACCGTCATTACACCAGCCTCCTTTCCACTTCCAGTGTGTGAGGCCCATTTCACTCCTCTACCTTCATTGGATGACTCATACCTATCTGACATCGCTCTTCTATTTGTTGAGCCCCCTCATTGGGACAAGTATCTGCCTGACCTTAGTCGTCTTTTCACAAATTCCACTTGTGATGCTCTACAGGTCCTTCATCCATCTACAGGTGTTTTAGAGGAGTTCATCATCTCTGGTTGTTGGGAGTGCCCCTTCCGGGAATCATGTCACTTCCACATTTCCAAAGACCTTCATTGATCCACCCTTAGCTATGGATCCCTTTTTTGTTGTGGAGGATGTTTTGTTCCCTTCACATCACTTGGACATCCTTTCTTTGGGTGTTCCTCTTCACTCTGATAGTTCTACGCACGTGGCATTACCTTTGGTTCCTTGGCACTCACTCGCTAGACCTATGTCACACTTATGTGCACCCGGACTCGAGTTCTTCGTGTTCTTGCCTTGATTTCCTTTGTGGAGTGGGCAAACTTTCAACATGTCATTTCTCCTTCTTCTAAGGGCGGCACACTGCTGACCGTTGCGGTGGCTCTTCTTCAGTCTAGAGGCAAAGGATCTCGTCATCGACATTCTTCTGGGAGACCTCCTAGAGCTATAGAGTTCACATCCGTCCATGGAATCTTCTACATTCCTCTTGTCTCCCTCTTCTTCTTCTTTTCGAGAGATTACCTCTTTGTACATGGGTACCTTTTCAAGCTCATCTAGAGCTAGGACCCATATTTGGCATATTTCTTAGATTAGAGAGTGTGTTGTTCTCTTGTGGTGGATGTTTTCCCACCGGGTTCTCCTTCATTGTTTGGGATCTTCTTCTTGTACATGGGTGCCTCATCAGGCTTCTTGCCTGGACCCACTTCTCCTTGTTTTCATCTATGTCTCCAGCTAAGCTATGCTTCAAGGGGGGTGTTGGTGTAGGTTATTTTCCATGTATTTATTTTAAATACATAGAATACCTCCACATAGGTGATTCACCATGCTTAGGTGTCCTAGGGTGTCATTATGACTCTTACATACATCATAGAGCGTCATTGGAGTTACATTTGACCGGCTATTCTGGGAATGTAACTCCCACTTCTTGATGGCTACATTTGTGGGGGAGTTACACACCCCACTACTATTTGTACACCCTTTCATCTTGAGCAACACATGGCGAATGGAATAGAGTTTGGATTTTTAGGTTTTTCCCCCTCAATGCATGCACATTGCTTCCATGAATGATTTTTTTCTTTGATCTTGAAGCTACATCGTTTTGCGGTTGAGTGCAACGTTTTGGTGCTCACGGATTCCCTCCAGATCTTCGTCATTCCTCCGACAATCATGAAGCAATTCTCGCTAATGTCAAGAGTAGATTTGATCCTTGCGGTTCATTGGATTGAATTTGTAAAGATATGTTCTTTATGAATTTAATTTGAATATTAACTTAAATGATTTTGTTTGAATTTTATTTTGTTTAAAATAAGCGAAGGCCATACAAATTTTCATTCTTCAACTTTAGATGACAATGAACATCATGAAGAAAAACAATTAGGTGAAGATGTCACTATGATTTAAGAAGAAATGCCTCCTAAAAGTCATAAAGATTCAATTCGATTGCCCAACAACATGGAATAACTTAAAGAGAAGATAATAGCGAAGAAAATGAAAAATGGGAAGCATAGAAGGATCACAAATTAACTGGAATCAAAGATCTATGTGATGTTGTTGATAGAATCATGGATAATCTTAAGGACAACATGCCAAGTTGATTATTTTTATTAATCCCAGTGCTGCTGAACTTCACAAATCAAACCGGGTAGTTCCAAAACAACAAAGCGGCAAGAAAAAATGCAATGAAGTATTGATAATTGACCACGAAACTCGTTTAGAATTGTACTTTATTTTTTGATTGAACATTCACCAATACTTTATTTGTTGAAGGAAGAAATTCATTTGATATGTGAGAAATAGAATGTTGATTTAGTCTATTACTCTAACTGGTAGTAAATACAGTAATCACTTTGCCATTGTGATATCCAATGAGTGGTCTCCTAAATAGATGATGTTAGTTCCACTTATTTTATTTGTAGTGGTTAAGGAATTGTAAGGCAGTAAACATGCCATCTCGAGAGAGGTTCTTTTGGTTTATCTATTTCTCTCATCGTTAAATATCTATTAGTTTTTTGAAGAGAGGGCTAGTGTTTTTGAACACAATGTAGATGAAAACATCAAATGTCATTAGCTGAAAGTTTTTACAGAGAAGCCTAATGGTTTTGCATACCATGTATATGGCCAAGTCAAAAATCCTACCAAGTTTTGCATTGGATCTTTATCATAGGAATGAGTTACTTTTGGTACAGGTAGGGAAAACGACATCAATTGATAGTAGTAACTTGTACATGTAGTGTTTGCATCACGAGATATGCATATCAAACTCCACAAAATTCATACGCCATAGGGCCAACACCTGTTATTGAATCTACTATGACTATTTAGGTTAGATTTATGTAGTTTTTCAATGAAAGTTGTTGCAAATATGAACAACATGAACAGTTGAGACTGTATAAATTATAGAGTTATCTTAATATCTACTTTTGTAGAAATGGGAGATGAAAGGAAATACCCTTTATCCTTAAAAAAATGCATAAACACTCATCAAGTATCACAAACTGTGATGATAGCTTGGAGTAGTAACCTAGAAAAATGCAAAAAACATGATGTGTGTGATTCAGCTATGAGCCTCACCAACTCAATTTTAACAAAAAGGCTTGGATACATGTTGCTTGGAATCATACTTGTGACTATGGTATGTATGTACTACTAGGTATATTTATGTATTTGATAGTTGTAGAAGTAGAAAAGTAGAGGGAGGATGAATTGTTGGTTGTTGTGGTCATGATAGGAAATTTATGGCTTGATGTAGGTGGCCACATATGACATCTTTTTATGGGATTTATATTAACTTGGTAACTTTGATTCCTTACAATGTGATTGACCATTTTTGTGTGATATGGAGGATTGCAACTTTAATTATTCATATTTTCTCATATAATGAATCATGCGATGATCAAATACACAAGAAATGATCTCAAACATCCAATAAGATGCAATAATTATGTGTCCTTGAAAGAAGAGATGAGAATGTTGTAATGTAGGGGTACAAAGTTTGAAGCTCTTCAATTTTAACATGGAAAAACTATATTGATTGGCTATAGGTAGTGTAGGTGGAATTATATTGCATTCCAATTGATGAAGAGTCGGCCAAACATTCTCCTGCTATTAATATTAGCATAGCATACCACTTCAAAGAAATTTAGAGATTGATGCTCACGTTCTATGCACCTTATATAGACTTATATTCATGAGTTGTTAGTGCTTTATTCTACATATCTATTTCAACTTCTAAAGCATTGAGCATTGTAGTCTAGGTCATTGACATATTAGAAACAATAATGTAACTGTAAAGAAAAGAAATGAGACACAACATGAAATAAACCATTTCATGCTCAAAACCTTACACAAAAATGAAGGAGTCTAAAGATAAATTTGGAAAGCACAAGAAGCTAGGGCTTATCATTGATTTTATGGTTGATAAATATGTTTGGCAGTCCATATTTTGTTGATTACTATGATCTAATCCCAAACTGATTGCATCTAGCCCCCTCAACGTCTTATGATCAACATGATAAAACCTCTTATCTTTGGATGATGAGTTACAATGCAGTTCCACACCGGGTAGCTTCCAAAAACTACATGATGAAAAGGCATTTACATAAAGAGATGACCAAGACTTGAATGCTAGTGGAGGATTTGTTTTGGTTCCCTACGCTCCCCATGATTTTAGGCTACCTCGTCTGGCGTAGTCCCTTAAGAGCCCTGAGACCAAAACACGTTATATCTTCGACGGGTGATTTCTCAAACTCCGTGGCACCTAGAGATGTCTCGTTAGATCCAAAACCTCCATGTTGGGGCCCTCTATGAAATCCTCTCATGGTTTTATCCATCTCCATTTGGTTCTCTCATTGTCCTATTGTTTGCAAATGCATGAAATCTGCAGTTTGAGTTAGTGTAAGGCTACCAGATGCTATATTTTACAAACAGTAGCTCATGGAACCAAACCATCTGGGCTAACACATCTAGATGGCTTGGAGAATGTTAGTAGAGGCTTTGTTTTGGTTCCCTATGCTCCCCGTGCTTTCAAGATACCTCGTTCGGATGTAGTCTCTTAAGATCCCTAAGACCAAAACACGTTATATCTTTGATAAGTGATTTCTCGGACTCAAGTGGCACCTAGAGACGTGTCATTAAAACCAAAACCTCCATGTAAAATCCCTCTACGAAATCCTCTCACGGTTTTTTCCATCTCCATTCGAGTTCTCTCATTGTCCTATTTTTCGCAAACACATAAAAATAGTGTAGTTTGAGTCGGTGTAAGGATGCCGGATGCTAGGGTTCATCTTAAGACACCTATAGAAAATTGGAGGTGGAAAATACCTGGCGAATATCCCTGGAACCAGTTTCAGTGAAAGCTGAATTTACCATTTTTTCATAACTAAATTTTTGCCTGTTTTTTAAGCCAGAGAGACCGCAGATTTGCAAGCACTGATGCCTCATTGACGAGTGTCAACAAGACTCGTTGACGCACATCAACAAGCATCGTTGATGTCTTATTAACGCACATCAACAAGTCTTGTTGACGTGCGTCAACTAGCCTTGCTTTGACATGCATCAACGAGCCCTATTGACACACATTAGCGAGGCTTGTTGACATGTGTCAACGAGGCTTATTGATGCACATTAACAAGACTCTTTGACATGCATCAACAAGCCTTGTTGACGCGATGTCAACAAGTCTTGTGACGCATGTCAACAAGCCTTGTTGACGCATGTCAACAAGCCTTGTTGATGCGCGTCAATAAGCCTTGTTGATGCGTGTTTTGTCCTATAAATACCCTCCCTCTGGTCATTTTCTCATTTACACTTTATGGATGTCAAATTTTCTTGTATACATGAATCCAAGATCCGGGTAAGGTACAATCAAGCTCAAGGACAACTACTGATGGTGAATACAAGTGTATCCCAAGCTCAAGACAAAAATCAAGAGGAAAATACAAATCAACACACAAGCCATATCCATGGGTAAGATACTTTACTGAGGAATACTTTGTGCCCCCACATCCGAAAGTTTTACAAATGACTTACGAATACAAGGATTTGATCGATGCATGTGAGTTTTTGGGCTCATTAAGATGCCCCATTTTGAAACAGACTAAGAAATTTTGAACTACCTTCTCTCCTCTTACAATACAGAGAGCCGACTGTTTTTAATGCTACTATGGATGATGACTGATTGTTTCAATTTGATATCGACCTAGCTAATATTCATCGGTTTACATGCCTCCCATTCAAAAATTTACCCTTTGTTATAATGAAGGAAACACTCATCGAAGACGATAAGAAATATCTCGAATTGACTTTCGGTTTCCATGTTGATTGTAAGTGTAAATTGTTTTCATTCGTCATTTTTATTCAGTTTTTGATTTTTATACAATTTAAATTTATATTAATTCCCACTATTTTTTGTCATTTGCAGCTCATGTCAATAAATCTAGACGTGGTGTGGATATGCAAGCAATTGCACACCACTTTCTTGCTGCAATGATTTCCTTTTTTCAATCCAAAATAGTTTTGTAGGGTTAGAAAATAGATATACCAAACTGGGCCATTACATACATTGTTGCAACTATCACAAAACAAAAATTTGATTGGTGCACTTTTTATAAAAAAAAAAAGAAATGCCATTACAAATGCAAAGATTTCGAAAAAAACCTGTCATTTACTCCACAGACTATATCCTTGGCCTTTATTATGAGGCTCTTTTAAATTTAAACGACAAACCAATTCCCACTTACACGGACGAGGCATTGATGAATTTTTCAATTCTATTTGAAGAACAACAGGTATAAACTATTTAATATAAAGTTTGTATTTCAACATTACACTGTGCACAGGTATTAACTATTTACTGTTTGCAGAGAAGATTTATGGAGGCCCTTCCCCAAAAAATGTGGCATCAAGAGGAAGAGGCCAACAACACACTGAGGCATCGGGAGATTCACAATCTGAAATGGAAGCTCACTCATCTCCGAACCCCCAACTATTTGAATTCGTTAAATGCCAGAGAAGTAATACCCTTACAAGTATTATTTACAAATTTCAAATTTATATTTCATTTTCCCATTTAAAATTTACCCTATTGAATTGACATACAATCGTATGTTGATGACATTGTAGGTACTTTGGACCATACGCATGTTTCTCAAAGTCAACCATCTTCCCCAACTCACTCAGTTTAGTCGCATGCATTTGTGTCTTCTCAATAACTACCCCAATCCCAGCAATGAGATATATCAAAAACCACCAATTACTACTCCAACACGGCCACCTCAAGCACTGCAACAAGCTACCCTTCAACAACAAGGTAAAAATTTTGAATAGTACTTTATTTAATTGCATAGTTTTTCCATTGTTTTCTAGTTTTCATATGTTTTTGTTGAACTTTTCAGCACATTTCAATCCTCCTTCTGTAAAAATAGTGACACCGACTCCCTCCACCAATAATATTCAAAATGCCAACTAGAGGATCAGGAAAAAAGAACATTGGTAAATGCATGCCAATTACTCCGGCCCCTAGTGGGACACTAAACATTGCCTCGTTTCGAATTAAAACCCTCTCACTTGGTGGCTTGCACAGGTCTGATGGGCATATCGGTTTTAAATAATATAAATTTAGATGAAGATTGCTTGGGCATTGATAGCAATGACCCAACTAGATTTTTCAATACACATGAGATGATTCAAGGCCAGCAGGTATACTTCTATTTCAACATAATTTACCATATTGAATTACATTTCACTTTAGATTTATTTGTTTAAATCTTGATTTATTTTATCACAAACAAGAGAAGACCTTCCAAATGTAGAAACAAGTAGCATTTGATCAACCTGAAAGCCCCATACCTCTCCAGCGAGATCATCTTCATTAGATACAAATGGTGAACAGTTGCTACCTTTTCCTTTAGAGAACTTAATTGCTTATGATTTTCAATCCCATGTCGATGAGTTTATTCTACCTCATATCAGTAAGCTCATAGAATGGGAGAGAATGGCTAAAGTACTTATCAATGAGATAATAAGTCATTATGAAAATTATTGGCAAAGGGATAGTTTATACGTTGTAGTCTAGAATCAACCTGCGAAGATGGATTCCTTACTTACCCAAGTAAGAAGTGGGACTGTCACGTATAAAAACAACTATAAAGATGACATTTTGGATAAGACATTAAACAAATTGGAAAATATTGATCTTTGAGGCCCAGACACATTTTAACAAATGGTCTAAGGACAAGGATCTGGTAGCAATTGCAAATGTCAAGAGAGATAGAGTGGTCGTAAGTATTATCACTTTTAAACAATATTTTTTGTAAATTTAAAGTTTTCTTATTTTAGTAATATGTTGAATTGATATCACTTTTTTTGTGCAGTTGAAATATGAAAATTTATAGAGTCAAGCAAAGGTTTTCCAAGTTCACTTGAAACCAGTAAAGAACAATTTATCCACACGGTGAAGAATTTGAAGGAAAATATTATTTTGGTTAACAAACAAAACAATACAATGAAGTGGATAATTAAAGAGCATGGATTCAACCCTGAATTTTTATTCAAAACTAAGGCAACTGCTGATCCAAATTTGCTGTCCCATGGAGATGTGACAAAGTAATAAGAAAGAATTTTTAAAAATCTAGACAAAGTCTTTGCGGAAGATCTCATAAATTCTGGGATTATTTCTACATTGAGGAAAGGGGTACAAGAGGAGAAGCCATTGGGGAAAGGAGTACATAAGTGGAAAGGGGTACAAAAATTGAGGGTTGAAAATTTTCATTATTGTGTATAGAAACTTGAAAAATTGAATCTATATTTGAAAATTTGAAACATTGAATGTTATGGTCATGGCATTTGAATTTTATTATCTAGATTGTATATGGTGTTTATGTTTCTTCTCTACTTAATTTAGAATGTTGTAATGATATACTTGTAATGATATGATCATGATGACATTAGAATGGATATAGATGATGATGAATGATGATAATGGATAATTGTTTTAAAAAATGGAATGTGTTAGAGATGAGAGACATTTCTACAAATTTAAAATAGATAAATAATTATTTTAATAATAATTGGAGTGTCGGGATTATGATAATGATATGATGAATTTAATAATAATTAGAGTGTCAAGATTATGATATGATAAATATTGATGATGATGAATTTTATGTGGACGTAGATTTAGCTTCAAGCACGATCATTGATGATGAATTGTATAATGGATCTGGATTATGAATTGTATAATATGGAAAAATATTTCTTTGTGTAAAATTTGATTGTGTGATTTTATCCTACAAAGTTTAAAAATATATCAAAGAATTTTGTAAATATAAAAATAAATTAAACATAATTGTAAAAAATCAAGAAAGGTCATATGATAGGGTTTAAGTTACCTCTAATGTTTTATATGGTGTGAAATCATCACTCGTAATGTGCTAGATCTTTGTTTTAAGAAAATTCAACACAAGAAATGGATTAGTAGATAGATGGGTGAGTTTATTGACATTGTCAATCCCAAGAAGTACCGGTTTCCTCGGATGGATGTCAACCCACGTTTTCAAAATTAAAAAAAAAAATGTATTTAAATAAATGTAAATATATATACCTGTAACATCTTTAATAATAACAAGAGCTGAAACAAAATTTAAGGTGACAAACAATAAAAGTAAGGTGAAGGATATACCTATTTAAAGTTGAACAAGCCATTATCAATAGCTTCTTCAAACTCAATTTCTCTTTTGTAGAGTGTGATAATGCATCAATTCCACTCTCAACGTTGGGAACAGTTGTACTTGTAGCTGTATTATTCACACCTCTTCTTTTGCAAAGGGAATTCCAATGTGCAATTGCTCTGTTGAAAGGAAAGGTTTCCATGGAGTAGCGAGATACATAACACCTCATGTAAGTTTCCAGATTTTTATCCAATGTATTTCTTAGTTTTGATTTTATAAATGATAATGCACTGAAAACCCTTTTTTCCTCCACAGACCCTAAAATCATATTTTGGCATAACTCATATAATCTAAAATATTCACTGATATCTTCTTGTAAGATAGAACTTTGATAGATTCTTCACCACATCATTGTAATAGCACCACTTTCGAAGGTTCTTCTAAATTTTTATATTGGTTCCTCATTGTTATTGTAAAATTTGTTGATTGAAACTTTAATAAATCAGCATTCAAGATACCTTTTATTTCCATACCCTTGAACTCAAAAGTCTTTGTGAAATGTTCCATTATTGTACCCATGGATTTATGGAAATGCTTTCTTACAAAGTCAAAGACGACCACCTTCGTATTCCAAAAATTAGGATTCATCACACCCATGGCTTCAAGAATTTTATCTTTGGAGAAACGTTCTCTAAAAACTGATGATAAGGATTCTGATTTTTTTTAAAGATTTATTCTTGTTTCAACTATAATAGACTCAAAGAGATTACATGTCACCGAAACATCTTCTCATTTCGATCTTGTAATATCTTGATGTTTTACCACAATGTGTAATGGTATGTCCCTCCCATTAGCAAAGTGATGTAGAGGTGATCGTGGATATTAAATCTCAAAGAGTGACTGGGATTTTTAAGATCTAATAAAGCTTTCCAATTCTCAAAAATAGGTATATCAAAACTATCTTGGGAACATTACAAGATATCAAGACTTTGACATACCATTTTTCTCATCCATATAAAATCCACAATATAGATTAATCTCCCCTGTGCATGCTTCATCAGTGTATTGATCTCCTGCAACATTGGAAGAATACCAACCAATGTAAGCAATGTCTCCAAATTAGTTAAACAAAACAACAAGTCCCTTGCCCTATCAACTTCATGACGATATTTGTGCATGAAACCAACCAATGAAGGATACTCCTCACAAAATCTGCATTCAGGTTCATACAAAGAGATCCATCTAGTCTCAACATCTTTCGAAGTTTTTACCATTTGTAATTCTGTTAGGAAATATTTAATTAGTGCTCCATTAGTAAACAATAATAATATGTGAAGTAATTATTATGTTGTAAGTATGTGTTAGTAAATTGTTATTAGTTGTTATATAAAACAACAATAACAATTATATTTGGTTAGTGTGTTAGAAACAACTCGTAAGTTAGTGAGTTGTTATAAACTACTTCCTATTATTTAGGAGTATATTTCCTATATATGTGTAAACAATCTTGAAGGAGATATAGAAAAGAAGAAAATAATATTTTGTGTTAATTTCTGTGTAAATGCGGTGTGTTTTCAAGATTTGGTATCAGAGTGTATAGCTTATCATGTTCCTCTGATGAAGAATCAATTTGATTTGTAGATTGCAGTCGGCATGTAGTTTTAGCCTGTGATCTGGAAGAACCTTCTGTACCTGAGCAGGTACTTCAGCGACAGAGTTCACATATATGCGATATGGATCTGCCACACATTATTCTCCAAATCTCCAACAAGGCGGCAGTCTTTTACATTTAACAAGTGTCTACCTTGTTTGAGGTATTGGTTTAAAAGGGTTGTGTACGCATCTGATCTGTCACGTGGTGTATATATATTGGAGTATAGACCAGCTAAAATATTGGCGTGGTAAATCCTACAGCAAACAACCAGATCTCCAATCTGTATTGGTTTTGGAGTCACCTTGTTCAGATCTCCAAACTATAGGATCTCATTCAATTAATTTTGGCATAAAGATGTGTTGATCCAGGCATGCGAGCTCTTCTCCTCGTACACATGAACAACTGGAACTCAACGAGGTCTCTGCAAATTACTACTAAAGTGATTCGGATGAAATTATGGCCTACAAATGGTGTGCATGTAACCTACCGCTACGCCTCCATGACTGTTACCTGCATTGGATGCACATCGAATTCATTGGTTGCTGTGGAATTCTTAGCGGTCTACCAAAACTCCTACCTGGCATCATTTGTTCCATTGAAAAAATTCCAAAACATTCCCGATAAGTGGTCTATATTCTCATTTTATAAAGTTGAATCAATATAGAAAAGTGTAGATTACTTTTATCTATATTAGTGTGTCTACTTATATGTGAGTCAATTTAATAATATAGATCAATATTAGGTGTTCGGTGGTGTTAGTTGATGGTGTATAGGTATTTTGTGTTTAAATATTTTGTTGATTGTGTAGTCATGTTGTCAATAATTATTATTCTATTATTTGTCAGTTTTAGTCATTTAGTATTCTCTAGGTGTCAATCAAGAGTGTTAGTCAAACTTTGAGTCTTCATATTGTCAAGAGATTCGTCGTTAAATTTGAGTCAGAAGTGTGAAAAAAGTCATAAAAATCCAATCTTTAATTGGATTTTTTTATCGTAAATATTGTAAAAATAAAAAAATTTGCCTCACATTTCAACTATTGGACGCATTATCGCTTGTACGCGACGTCCAAGTGGGGGGGTGCATTTTCGGTGGAAACCGACACCTAGTAGTTTGTAAATGAGCCTCATTTCCATATCCGCTAAGTAAGTAGCAGAATACCGGAGGCAGGAGGCATCGGAGGTTGGAGGTCATTCAGCGACCTCTCGTCAGTTGCCAACGACGGGCCGCACAGATGGTTTGGTGACATTTTTGTGGTGTATTTGCTTTCTGCTTGTGTCGTGTGCTTCTTGTCATGTTTTTTTCAGAGTTCCAGTATCAGTGTTCCTGTTTGCAGTGTTCGTGTTTCAATAAGTGGAAATTTCACATTGAGGGGGGGAACATGATCCAATGTTCCATTTCCAGTATGTCATCTTTTTCTATGTATGTATGAGCAACAAATTTCAGTAGAATTTCCTATGTTATTCCCTGCAGTGAGATAGTGATGAGAGTTGTTGATACTACTGCATCATCATGATATCGTGGTTGTTAGTTATCCAGAAAAACTATCCAGAGGTTGTTGGTACTGTCCTCAAAAACCATCTGTTGTGTGGTTGTTGGTTAACCACTTGGAAAACCATCCAGAGGTTGTTGGTATTGTCCTTGAAACCATCCAGATCATGAGCATGCTACGTAGCGGCACGTTGCAGTACAAAGGCAGGTTTTTCCCATGTTCGCACTAAGGGGGGGAATGTTAGGAAATATTTAATTAGTGCTCCATTAGTAAACAATAATTACGTGAAGTAATTATTATGTTGTAAGTATGTGTTAGTAAATTGTTATTAGTTGTTATATAAAACAACAATAACAATTATATTTGGTTAGTGTGTTAGAAACAACTCACGTAAGTTAGTGAGTTGTTATAAACTACTTCCTATTATTTAGGGAGTATATTTCCTATATATGTGTAAACAATCTTGAAGGAGATATAGAAAAGAAGAAAATAATATTTTGTGTTAATTTCCTGTGCAAATCTGGTGTGTTTTCAAGAATTCCAACCGCAAATTTTGGAACTCAAGAAATCACTTTGGGCTGCTTGCCATATAGGCATGAAGTTCTCTTGTAAGGTCTTCTAATTTAGCAATATTTTCGTAGTTGCTTACCATTTTATATGCTAAATTCATTCTGTGAGCCATACAGTGAATTAGTAACATATATGGGGCCACTGTTGTTTGTAATCTAACACACAACCCTATTTGGTGACCCCGCATGATAGATGCACCATATTTTACCATGCATACCAACTTCTAGAAATTTCATAATTAGTCATTCCAACAATATCTTTCAAATGAGAAACAACTATTTTATGTAGGTTTTTGGCATTACATTTTTCAACCATTTTCATAGCACCCAACAAATGAGGTGTCCTTACATGATTTTCTAAAGTATAAATGTGGATACATACCCATGCAGTGTTTTCGAATGTTGTCACTTCATCAATTGAAAGAGAGATAAACTTTGCTTTTTTACACTCTTTTAAATCTTCCTTCTCTATCATCGAAAGGCATTTTGCCATTTCCCATCCACTACTTTTAGACCAATGAGACCGAGGTACGTTCAAAGATTCCATTATATTGATACAAAACTTTGAAATCGAGGAAATCGACATTGGTCTTCCTTTCTTTAGTATGTGAAATAAAGTAGAGAATTGTATGATTTTTGCATGTTGATTTACTTGATTCATCTTACTAATTTGCGATGTGATCATTCGTCCCTTTTCCATGAGATGTCTGTTTTTTTTTTCTACTCGCTTCATAATCCACTTTGTATTTAATGTGCATGCATTATTTTTCAGTTTTCCACCTATGTGTTTTGATTTTCTAGCCATCCACCCTGTTACAGTCAAATATTGTTTCCCACAATGTTTTTCTATAGTGTCCAACTTCATTTGCATTTTTTGTTGCTTTCCTAATTTCCACGTACATATTGTACATGTACATTCGAGATGGTATTTCTTCGAATTAGATGATTATACAAGTTCGATAAACGGAAATTTGGCTTCCCAATCAAACTTGTATGTCCCGCCAATGGTCCACATATTCTGTTCATTTTTAATGTTTTATTTTTTGAGTAGAATTTTGAGCAAAATCACAATCACTGGTTTCCTCTTTTGTGAACCAAAATTTGAATTTGATTTATGTGTTCCATTTTGCTGAGTATTTGTAAGTGTGATATCTTGATGCACTCCTGGTTGCACCCCAATAAGAATAATATCTTCAAGGTTTGACATATTATCATAGGTGTCATTTGTTTGATACAAAGGTGCAAAATGCATGTCCACCTCAATATTACCTTCCACACTTGTCGGTATTCGATTCTTTATGGTGGTAACTATATGGTTGTTAGTAGTTTCAATAACTATATCAAAGAGTTTACAAAATACTTGAACAGGGACTTCTAAAATTTCTTAGTTAGTTTTAGGGTCTTTACATTATGAGGACTAGCACCTTCCATTATTCTGAATAGAGTCTTGCATTAGCAAAAGAACCAAGTAGCGCATCAGAGTCAAAATTACCGGCGTGCGTCAACAATGAACCCCCTTATCACACGTCAACATCGCGTCAACTATGAATGTATCACATCAACTATCATCGCTCTATCACACGTCAACAACATGTTAACTATCATTTTCTCTCACACGCGTCAATAAGGTGTCATCTGTCTCTCTCATGTGTCAAATGTATCCTCTGTCATCAGTGTCAACAATTGACTAACACCCTAACCCCCTTGTCGCATGTCCGTAATATCTCTTTATCGCACATCAACTATATCCCTATCATGCGTCAACAACTAACCCCCTTGTCATGCGTCTGTAATAACTCCTTATCACATGTCAACTATGGTGCTTAAGAGTATGCGAGTTCACGGTATTGGTAATTTGGTAAGCTACTTGTGGTAGTACCGTAGTATACTACCCGGCGAATCACCTAGGTTTTTATAGGAGATGTTTTCAAATGTAGGTGAAGCCAACCCCAAAAAATATATATTATAAATTTTAGGTGAACAAGACACCGACCCGCTTCGAAAAAATTACCTTTCAAATTTTCCTAAAATGAAAATTTCACCATATTACGAATATTCGGCACTAAAATTATCCCTTCCGGATGCAATACTTTGCAAATGAAAGCTCTTGGTGCCAAACCAGCTACGTAAACAAATTTGGGTGTCTAGGTAAACATTAAGGAGGCTTTGTTTTGGTTCCCTACACTCCCCATGCTTTCAAGCTACCTCGTCTAGGTGTAGTCCCTTAAGAGCCCTGAGACCAAAACACGCTATATCTTCGACGAGTGATTTCTTGGACTCTATGGCACCTAGAGACGTCTCGTCAGATCTAAAACCTCCATGTCGGGGCCCTCTACAAAATTATATTATATTTTTATCCATATCCATTCAGTTCTCTCGTTGTTCTATTGTTTGTAAACGTGTGAAATAGTGTAGTCTGAGTCAGTGTAAGGTCATCGCTCGACGCTATATTTTACAAAGTGTACTTTATGGGACCAAACCATCTAGGCTAACACATTAGGATTACCTAATGAACTCTATTGAGGCTTTGTTTTGGTTCCCTACGCTCCCCATGCTTTCGGGCTACCTCATTCGAGCGTAGTCTTTAAGAGCCCTGAAACCAAAACACTCTATATCTTCGATGGGTGATTTCTTGGACTCCATGGCACCTAGAGACATATCGTCGATCAGAAACCTCCATGTCAACTACCTCTACAAAATTATCTTTTATTTTTTTCCATCTTCATTTGGTTTTGTCATTTTCCTATTGTTTGCAAATGCATGAAATCATGTAGTCTGAGTTTGTGTAAGGCTGCAAGACGCAATACTTTGCAAACGAAAGCTCTTGGCACCGAACCAACTACGCCAACACATCGGGTGGCCAGGTAAATGCTAGGGGAGGATTTTTTTTGGTTCCCTACACTCCCCATGCTTTCAGAGCTACCTCATCCGGGCATAGTCCCTTAAGAGCCTTGAGACCAAAACACGCTATATCTTTGACGAGTGATTTCTTGGACTCTGTGGAACCTAGATATGTCTCATCAGATCTAAAACCTCTATGTCAAGGCCCTCTATGAAATCCTATCATGGTTTTATCCATATCCATTTGGTTCTCTCACTGTCTTATTGTTTGCAAACGTGTGAAATAGTGTAGTCTGAGTCAGTGTAAGGCTGTCAGACGCTATATTTTGCAAACGGTAGCTCGTGGGACCAAACCATTTGGACAACACATCCATAGTTCATGTTGAATGCTATTAGAAGATTTTTTTTGTTCCCTACACTCATTGTGCTTTCGAGCTACCTCATTCGGGTGTAGTCTTTTAAGAGCCTTGAGACCAAAACATGTTATATCTTCGACGGGTGATTTCTCAAACTCCGTGGCACCTAGAGATGTCTCGTCAGATCTGAAACCTCTATGTCGAAACCCTCTATGAAATAATTTCATAGTTTTTTCTATATCCATTAGGTTCTCACGATGTCCTATTGTTTGCAAACACATGAAATAGTGTAGTCTAAGTCATTATAATGCTGCCAAACACAATGATTTGCAAATGGAAGCTCTTGGTGCTGAACCAACTATGTCAACACATCGAGGTGGATAGGTAAATGATAGGGGAGGGTTTTTTTTGTTCCCTACACTCCCCATGCTTTCAGGCTACCTCGTTCGTGTAGTCCCTTAAGATCCTTGAATGACTAGATTGGCTTATGAATGAATTTGATAGGGGTATGTCTAAGAACACATGGGAGTTATCAATCGCCTAGTAAATATTTCTTGTTTAGTTTTGAATGGGAGTCAATTGGCCTATGACTTAGTGACCTTCCATTCATTGATAATTTATGCTATGATAAACCCATGGATGCTTTCAAAAGCACCTTCAAAAGGATAGGGGTAGTCATCAAGCCTAGTGAAGGGTGTGATGTGATTTCCAAATAAATTGAAATGCCTACAGATTTAAAGGTAATAACATGAATTAGATAGGATTAGACAATCAAGAATCATTGAGTGTCTGAATTAGAATGTCATTGCATCTAGAGACATTCTCAAGAATTGGAGTAATGTATAGAAGACTCTCAGGTGTTTTAACAGGGTAGAATACTAAGAAGCATAGAAGAATGTAGTAAGTGCATGATAAGATAGGAACCAATACAAAGAGACCATGAGCAAGAAGAAGTGCAAGTAAGGTAAATACACATATACACATTGATAAATTGAATGAATAATTACTCAGATTAGGTAACTCTTTATATACATACATTATATAAATATTGATTTCCAAAGTTTGATACATATTATACATTAAAAATGCTAGTACATGTACATCACCAATAAATATAAAAATACCCAAATAGGTCATATACCATCAAGTTCAAATGCCATATAGACGTACATATAATGCCATGCACATAGGCATACAAAAAAATTCATGTAAGACATATATATTTCCTAATCATCAAAATCTATCCCTCTCTTGGCCTTGCTTGAAGAAGGCCTTCCTTATACGAAGATGGACATCTATGAGATGACTTTGGATCATCCGAGCCCATGCTATGAGTCCGCTTCCATTGAATACTTTCCTATAGATGAGCATGTAAATGCAAACAATATTTTTTTTTATCAAAACTTAATCTATATATGTTTTCAACATGTATTTAAGACCATGCTAATGAAAGTATTTACATAAATACAAAAACTTACCGTAGGTTGTCGATCACACCAAATTTGCATCTCACGCTCAAATGAGTCATTGAGAGATCCCAGATTATGAACGGGTACGAAGATGACGAGATGGAGGAGTCCGTGCCCTCAAAGTCAAAATGGAGGGGGTTGAAGTTCCCTAAATACACATAAGATCAGAAAATATAACATCAGAATTAGTGAAAATAGAACTAAGTACATGTATGTACATAATGACAATATTTTAACTAGTTTTATCAATATAGAACTATTGTTTTTACCCCACCACGCCTGTGAATCAAATGAACAGGGTTGCTACCTATCACAGGTAACTCCTGCATATACACAATGAAGGACATTATTAACATAATTTAATAATTCTACAATGAAATACATTACTAACATGTAATTTAACATAATATGAATTACACGATAAATTTAACAAAATATACATGTTGTTTGAATCCCTCAGTGAGAGTTACTTATGCAGATGAAATCGCGGTGGTAACACCTTTCTCTACTTGTCGCGAGATAGTGGGATGTCTAGTGAAGTCAACATATTTATCAAACATGTATCACATGAGTTAGATGGACATACAAGAACATACATATATTTGAATTCAAAACTAATATATATATATATATATATATATATATATATATATATTAGTTTTGAATTCAAATATATGTATGTTCTTGTATGTCCATCTAACTCATGTGATACATGTTTGATAAATATGTTGACTTCACTAGACATCCCACTATCTCTCGCGACAATAGTAGAGAAAGGTGTTACCACCGCGATTTCATCTCGCATAAGAACTCACCGAGTTCAAACAACATGTATAGGGAATTCAAACAACATGTATATATTTGTTAAATTATATCGTATATATATATATGTATATATATATATATATATATATATATTTGCATGTATGTGAAAATTTTACATAATTAACATTCTAAATTACCTTTGTGAATGTATGTGTATGCATGGTGCTTGTTGCCTATGGTCGGGATGAAGATGCACCTCCGTGCATTGTAATATCAATGCATGTACATGTACAAATACAATTATTTCAAAAATTTAACATATATAAGTAAATCAAGTACTCCAAAATTTTTGTAACACACATAATAAAACATAACAAATACCTGCGAAGGTGACACCGATGACTATAATCCAAATGTCTCACTCAAAAGTACATTTGACATAGTGACATTATTGTGTGCACCCCTAGCACCAACTCCACCAAAATTAGTATGCATGAAAGTATCGTCCTCCTTGGGCCCCAAACATATGCTACCACATGACGAGAAAAGATGTGGCCTCATGTTAGTACTCCCTAAGGGAATACTCTATGTACCTCCACGAGCATCTAGCTTAGAAATCTCCCTCGTATGTCAAACAAGGGTCATAGATAGCCCCTGAAGTGCATGGAGTGTATCAATATCTACTATCTCCTTCACTACTTGAGGGACAATCTCAAGGTGAGGGGACTTCTGTGTGGGAATCTACCCTGTTGAATAGGTGTACATTGTGCACCTAGTCAATCCTGTGTAGATCCTTTTCCTTAGCCCTAGAAATTTCAAAATCAAAATAATTTGGGATCTCATTGAGGATAAACTCATAATAGAGTTTCCTCAAAAGTATAGTGGCACCTTGTTGTTATTACAAGGTGGAAAATCAAACACCATCCACCATCGGTCCCAAAAATTATTTTTAATCAAATTATTATTACACCAATGGATGGGAAACTGTTTACATGACAACAGAACATGAAAATTAGTACAGGGGTCTATGAATAAGGAACATATGAGGTCTTTTGTAATTTCTTTTTCTTTACATCTACATATGATAATTTTTGGAATAATAAACCCTACAACCCTCTCTGTAAGTTTTCCAATGATCAATTTTCCCCGTTTCCATGTCAACTTGAGCAAGTAATGCCTCTAATGTGTTTATAAGAGAGGCGTGGTGGGGGTTTGTAGATTGTGAATCCCTCATTATTTTGATTAAATCCTCAATTTCAATTTTGTTTTCAACTATGTGGGTTGCTAAATATTCTTGACTACCCGGGGATGTTGAGCAATTGTGGGAGTGTTGGGAGGGATGACAGGAATAACAGGGTTTGGTTGTGGTTGATTCCCTTGACCTCCAACTGTAACAATAAAAAAATGTATTCAATTCAAATTTTAATCTATAATTATCATATTTCAATGCAATTTTGAGAAAAGAATTGTGCCTACCTCTTCTCCGTGGCACCATCGTCGATTCAGATCTTCCCAAAATCCGAAATGATCCTTTGAGCTTAAGATCTAGATGAATGAAAAAACATGAGGGCACAGTTAAGCTCTGAAACTTGTGTTTGAGGGAGATAAAATGATAGAGGCTCGGGCCTCTTTTTTTTTATAGCAGACATAATGCGTACGTGTTATGCTTTGGTAAATCCCAAACCTAAGAATTTAAAATGTGATCGTGTTATAATAGAACGTGTATGCATTTTGCTTTTTTCAGGTTTTTGGCCACTTTTTGGCCCCCCAACTTCGTGTACTTACCCAGACCTATACCTACTATTTTTTTGGCAAATTCTAACAATTTTTTTGATGGGTTTCATAATTTCAATGAATTTTTCACTTCAATAAAAAAATTCGTTAAACCTTTTGAAATAGATCATAGTAATTGAAAAACACAAACCAACTATCCCCACAATAAGGTAAAGTATGCTCTACAAGTTCTAAAGAAATTGCTGATATCAATAGTAAGATAGTGCTAACCTACAGGCTATAACCAAGGCAATTGGACATTACTAACAAACCTCACTAGAAATGGAAAGAAAAGTTCCATGTGATTCTTGCATCAAACATTCTCATAGTAAATATAATGATAACCTTACAACTGTAAATAGTAACACAAGAGAACCAACCACTTGATTAGATGTACCTCATGAACTAGAAACTTCCCTAAAACTCAAATTCAACTTCAACATGTGTATGTATGTTTAACTTACAATTATGTTTCAATAATAAGAAGCTCACCCTTGCAAAACAATCCAACCACCATTATTGACAAGAAATAAACTATATATCATAGTTGTTCAAATGCATATTTCAAATAGAGAGAAATGCAGCAAACAATAATCATGTGTTACCACACTTACATGTTTAAATAGTCTAAGAGGCACTTAAAGTTAATGCAATTTTAATAAACTATAAGAACATCATGTGATATTTTAACAAGAAATATAATGAATGATAGAATTGATTTTTAAAATCATTTCTTAGATAATAAAACTCAACCTAATATTTGTTAGTCATTAGTGGGAACAACTTTATCTTGGTCATAATGATGTCAACATTTGAATATAAAATATGTACACATTGGTCACTTCCATCACTATTAATAAAATGTATGCAATGATGGGAAACAAAAAACACAATAGTAACTATAATTTATTAAAAAATAATGGGGTTGTTATTGCTTAGATAGTAAAATCTAGTCTAATCTCGGTTAGTCTTTAGTGGGAACAACCATTTCTTAGTCATAAATATGTCAAGGTTCTATTCGTAAAATATGTGCACAATTGTCACTTCCATCATCGTTAATTGGGATGGAACTGGATGCATAACATCATCTATAAAATTCAAAACAAATAGATTTCTCAAATAAATATACAAGATAACAATGCATACCTTTAAACCCACATCTTCTAGGGAATCAATAACAATATTTTCTATTCTCTCATGGGAAACATTGGACTTCTCATATCTACCAAGACATAAATACAAAATAATAAGTAGAATTATAAGAAAAACTCCAACTAATACAATTTTGACAATGCAATTCTTATGTGAAGTGGAGAACGAAATATACAACCAAATTTTCATAGTAGCAAGTTAGTCCTTACAAAATAAATCCAATGTTTTCACGAACTATAAGTGAAATATAGAAGAAAGCTCCAATTTGAAACACCTGCATACATACAAATTTTCAAAACCCTAATCATTAATATTTAAGATAACAAACCACTAGTTACGATGCATCAAATTCAATACAATTGGGTTCATTCTATGTTTTGTAATCTCGGTTGTTAAAAATCCTCAATTTGTTCTTTTTTCATATATCTATGAAAAGGATATTTCATCTACAAGTAAGATAGATACATATTCTAGAATGAGATATAACTACATATGCAAGTCACAATCTAGAGCTATAACCGCATAATCAAGTCACAACTTGGGCATTTGTAGGAAATCAAAAGAAAATAAGACAATAACTTAAGTACTTGTGTACTGTCACAAACCTATTCTAAGACATAATTCTCATCTCTCATTAATAAGTATATTAATTAAAATTTTGTTTTCATCTAACATATGTTCTGTAGAAAATTCGCAGTCTTAAACAACAAACATCAAATAAACAGAACAATAAAATTAACTTGCATAAATAAAAATAGAGTAATTTACACCAATCAACACTATTGTGTGTTCTCCATTAATTAAATCTCCATACTTAATCAAGTTGTGCATGCGCTATGTGCATTCTATGCATTATACTAAACAACTACAATTGTTCTTTGATAAAAACCATTTACTGATCTAAAATAGAGCTTTCCAAAAATAACAACTGTCTAAAAATATCGCATGCTTGCATGCTTTAAAATAGATTTCTTTTTACTTTATTTGATTTAAATTTATTTCCTAAAAATTAAAATCCAATGAAAAACTGGACTACATGCTAAACTAAAGCTAAACTTAGCTTTCCTAAAAAGTTACAGGAGGAATTATGTGCTACACATGTATATTTCCAACACTCCTTAATTTTGACATGTAGATTTTATTTTTCCATAGTTGCGTTACAAACTTCTAAACCACCTCTTAAATATTTGAAAACTTCGTTTTCCAAATCCTTTGTAAAAATGTTTGTAATATGATCTTCAGATCTAGAAAATTCAAGATGAATTTCCTTGTTGTTTACCATCTCCCTACGAAATTATACCTCATATCAATGTGCTTGCTCCTCTTATGAAAAACTTTATTTTTAGACAACTCTATGGCTGAGTTTTTGTCACAAAAATCTATGTAGCTTCCTCTTATTTCTTCATCAAATATTTCAATACTCTTCTCATCCAAACAACTTGACATGTTTCTCCTGTTGCTACTACATACTCTACTTCTGCTAAAGATAATGTGATAATGGGCTGCTTCTTTGATACCCATGAAACCACTCCTATTCCAAAGTGAAAAGTATAGCCGGATGTGATTTTCCAATCATCTATACTTCCAGCACTGTCACTATCTATATACCCAATGAGTTTTAACTCATCTGAACTTGAATATAAAATTCCATGATTCTTTGTTCCATGCACATACCTCAAAATTCTGTTTCCATCTTGCCAATGTGAATCTTTTGGAGATTCCATGAACCTATATATGAGTCTCACACCATACATAATTTTAGGCCTTGTGGCCATCAAATATATAAGACTTCTAACCAAATTTTTGAATAATGTTGGATCCACAAACGATCTGCTATACTCTTTGCTCAAATTCAAACCTATTGCAATTGGTGTTGGAGTTGGCTTAAAATTCAACATGTTAAATCTATTTAAAACATCATTTGCATACTTTTCTTGTAAGATAAAAATTCCTTATGATTTTTGGACTTCAATTCCCAAAATGTATTGCAAAAGACCAAGATATTTCATATCAAATTACTTCTTCATAGCTGATTTGAATGACTCAGTAGATAGATTTCTAGTAATGATCAAATCATCTACATATAAACAAACAATTAGAATCTTACCTTGGTCATTTATCCTAGTGTGTAAGGTAGGCTCACTACTGCTCCTATTGTAACCATTCTCAGATCAAATAAGAACCAATCTTGTTGTACCAAGCTCCGGTGATTTCTTAAGGCCATAGAGTGCTTTCTTAAATATGTATACCTTTCCTTCATGAACTTCTATCTCATAACCTTCTAGCTGATTTGCGTAAACTTCCTCTTCAAGGAAATCATTCAATAATTCTGATTTTACATGCATCTAATAAATAAGCCATTTATTTTGAGCTGCAATTGCTAAAACCATCCTTACAATGTCCGAATGTGTTCTTGGTTCAAACATTTTATTATAGTTAACTCCATATTTCTGCGTAAAACATCTTTCTACCAGCCTTGCTTTGTGTTTCTGTAATTTTCCATCAACATTGTATTTGGTCTTATAGACCCACTTCACTCGTATCACGTCTTTTCTTTTGGAAGATCCACCAAATCCCAAGTCTTATTTTTCTCTATAGCTTCGATCTCATCATCCATGGCTTGTGCCCAAACTTCATTCTTTATTGCCTCTTCATAATATATTGGATCTACAACTTTAGAAAGTAATGCAAAAAATGAAAATGATTTATTTGAATCAACATTACAAATCTCAATAAGACTCCATGTTTTTCGTTGGCAAGACTATTCGATGATGGACTGATTTTTGGTGATGGATTTTTTTCTAGTATCTCTTGCATGGCTAAAGATGGCTGAAATCTTGGAGACCTCCGAGCTATAGAAGGATTTGTAGCTTGTGCTACGACTTGTGGTGCATGTACAAGAATTGAAGATAGAGTAACTTGCTGCTCTAAAGTTTCATCGTTATATCATCATGTGGAATAGTTGTTGCTATACTCACTGTTTTCTCTATACTTCCATCCCATGCTTCATTTTCAATAAAATGAACATATTTGATGATCACAACCTTCCCCTGTGTGACCGGATTTTACAACTTGTATGCTTTTGTATTCTCTCGACTACCCAAAAAAATTAACTTTTCTCCTTTGTTGTCCAACTTCTTCCTTAGCTCATCATGTACATGTGCATACACTACACAACCAAAAACTCTGAAATGTGAAATTTTATGTTTCTTGTTATTCCATACTTCTTGAGGAACCATGTTCCTAAAAAGTTTTGTTGGACACCGAGTTTAGAATGTAACAGAATTTTCTCTACCGTTTACCCAATAGTCATTAGGAAGGTGCTTTTCCTTCAACATACTTCATGCCATCTACATGATGGCTCTATTCTTCCTCTCTTCCACACCATTCTGTTGTGGTGTATACTTGGTAGTAAATTGTTTGTGTATACCATAATATTTGTAAAACTTCATAAATTCATTAGAAACATACTCACCTCCTCTGTCCATCCTAAGGACTTTGATGTAGTATCCACTTTTCTTCTCCACTAAAGCCTTGAACTACTGAAATGTATCAAAGGCTTCATATTTATGTCTCAAAAAATAAACCCATGTCTTCCTTGTGTAATCATCAATAAATGTCATAAAATATGAACAACCTCCAATAGAAGTTGTTTGCATAGATCCACACAAATATGAGTGCACAATTTCAAGTGGTACGTACTTACTCTTGTTGTTTTACCAACTAGGAAAGAATCTCTATGTTGCTTCCTCAAATACAACCTTCACATACCCTTTCTAGTTTTTGAATCAATGACAAACCTTTAACCATATTATTTCTATGAAGTAAATTCAAACCTCCAAAATTCAAATGTCCATACCTTAGATGCCAAAGCCACGATTCATCTTTCATGACTGAATGAAAAGTTGATTGTGTTCCTTCAAATAGGACCCAACCGTATTAGTGTGCAGGAACCAGTGTAGGACTCGCTTCTGTAGCGTAGCCCCGATTTTCATTGGTGCAGACTCTTTTTACCTACGCGCAATACTCTTTTACCTTAGTGCATTACTCATATGTTTGAGTGCAAGACTTAGTAGAAGACTGATTTGACTTAGCGTAGGACTTGGCTACTTAACCGAGCCGTTATTTTTTCGTAAATAGATCTTATTTCTTATTTTTCCTAGTTTTAATATCAAAGGGAACATCCTATTGTTGCTCATCTTAACTTTTTCAATCAACTGAGTGCTAGGAGATTTTTCCACAATCACACACTCATTATCTTCTATATATACTCTCTCTCATCTTCCTCGTACTCAATTGTCTAATACTCATTAGATTTTTCTTTAATCTTGCATCATAGTAAACATCATGCATATTCATTTTCTCCCCATTTTTAGTTATAATACTAACCGTTCCTTTTCCTTTTACAGACATAATATTTTTATTTCCAAGAGTAACATCACTCTTCACTGATTCATCCAAACTAGAAAATAAATCTAGATTACCTATCATGTGATTACTGCAACATGAATCCAAATACCATACATCACATGGAATATCTTTTGATAAATTTCACTCAATAGGGGATAAATAAGGTATTGCTTCAGCAATCCTTGTGCATGTAATAAACATAGGTTTAGAAGTAGAACCTCCAACCTAATTTTGATTTTTCCTCTCCTGATCATATTGATTTTTCTTGCAATCATAAGCATAGTGCCCATACTTCTTACAATAATGGCACTGAACATGAGACTTATCTTGTCTCTGACCATAACTGTGTTCTTGAATTTGTCCTCTTCCACTTGAGTTTGATGAACCACTTCGTGTCCTCTAGATGGAATTATTCCTCTGCCTCTTGGGCTGAAATTACCTCTTCTTTTTCCATGAATACCTGTTGTCTGAGATGTAAAATCCTGATCTACAACTACATGTGATCTATTCATCCTTTGTTCATGATTTATTAGTGATGTATGTAACTCATCAATATAAAAATTACTTAGATCCTTAGTTTCTTCAATAGCAACAACTAGAGGATCAAATTTCGTAGGAAAACTCCTAAGCAATTTTTCAATAATCCTTTTGTCTTCAAGAGTCTCGCCATGGGATTTGGTTTGATTGGATAAGCCAACTACATAAGTAAAGAAAGATTCCATGGAATCTGAATCTTTCATTGATAAATTCTCAAAATATCTACGAAGTAACTGTAGCTTTGTGGTTTTACTTTCTCCTTAGCTTGATATGTAACTTGTAGTGTGTCCCATGTTGTCTTTGCTTGACTGGTTGCTACCACTCTAGGGGAGAATGATTTCATTCATTGCCTCAATAATATAGAAAACAACTTAGTTATCTTTCTTTTGTAACTCCTTCAAAGTATCTTTCTCTTCATGAGAAAGTGTGTTATATGCCACCGCATCTGCGAGCTCTATGTAACCATCCTCAATGATCTCCCACATCTCTTGAGATCCGAAAAGCACCTTCATTTTCAACGACCACTTTGCTCATAATTCTTTCCATTAAATCACGGTTTATGCATATCGGATGTAGAAGCCATGGCTTGCTACCAATTTAATAATTCACCAAAAACCTTCTCTCGATACCAATTTGTAGAAAAATTGCGGTTTTAAACGGTGAACAACAAATAAACAGAACAATAAAATTAACTTGCATAAATAAATAAAATTAATTTACTCCAATAATTAAATCTTCATTACTCAAAACTTCAGCTCATTACAATCAAGTTGTGTGTGCAACTATGTGGATTGTATGCATTATACTAAACAACTACAATTACTCGCTAATAAATAACCATCTATAAATCTAAAACAAAGATTTCCAAAAATAATAACTGTCTAAAAACAAATTGCATGCTTGCATGCTTTAAAACAAATTTATTTTTTTCTTTTTATAATTTAAATCTATTTCCTAAAAATAAAACTCCAACTAAAACTGGACTACATGCTAAACTAAAGCTAAACTTAGCTTTCCTAAAAAGATATGGGAGGAATTATATGCTACACATGCATATTTCAAACATGTTTAAGGTGTTCTATTTTATTTACACTTATATATTCTTATATAGTTAAACATCTTCCCTTTATTGCTTACAATTTATAAGTTGCCAAGGAAGATGAGGGGTGTACCAAGCCAATTTGTAAACATGAAATTTCATCATCACTGATTAAAAATTGTCATTTTTTTCCCATGAATATATATTTCACCCTATTCATCACAACAATTTTTTTACTTGAATCAAAACATCATACAACCTTAGTAGATTTTAGTTATGAACAATTATATGAAATGGGGAAAAATTACATTCGAAAACAATTCCAGAAACCTTGTCTGGAGAAATAACTCCAGCCATTATTATAAGTATAGTGGACTTCCTAGTACTGTAAGGCCCAATTATACAAGTAGCTTCTCCATATATTATCTCGCCATGATTAACAGTGAAACTTGTGAAAAAATAAACAAGGAAAATCAAGAACAAAAATTTACATAAGATACATTAAAAATAGACAACAAAAGTACATAATGATATTAGAGTTGCTATATAGAAATTTGACAGATCAATAAGCAAAATACGGACATATACACACACAGATCAATATGTATGTATATATATATATAGAAACACACACATATATGTGGAAAAATCACTTTGAAAAGTCATAGTGTCAATTATTCTATACATGGCATCTTTCCATAGTGTGATTGTTGTAATTCTATTTGTGCCCAACATTTCCGTGGATTCTAGAGCATATCTTCTATCCAAACTACATGGTAAAATAATTTAATACTACACTTATCTTAATACATCCAAACACTCCTCTCCCCTGCACGAGCACATTGGTTTAACTTGTGGTTGAAATAAAATGTGGCTATTCGTTATACTATTGTAAATCTTTGAAACCATTTGTTTTTTTTTGGCCCATGGTTTGTAGAATTACCTTTAATTAGGATTTTAACTAGTCAGAAATAATAATAAATGAAAAATGATAGTAGTCTTGCACTTAGATCCAAGAGAAATGGTTCGATTTGATCATCACTCCCCTTATTTGGATCTGCAACGCTTTAAAAATTATTGTTCTTAATAAATCAAGGACATGAAATTTTATGTTTATATAGAGCCTTATGTTAGCTATATAGAATTAATATAACCCTTACTCTACAAAAGATTATTATCTTAAAGATAAAGAATTTTCAAAATGTTAATCCCCAAAATAAATCAACAAACTTGAAAATGATAAGTTTCAAAGATCTATAACAAGTCACAACTCTCCCGCCACATCAATTTATTTATTTTCTAGTAAAACTTGGTAACGACCAAAAAAATTGGTTCACTAGCCCCCATTCTACATTCATTTGACCCTTCATCGTCATTTTGCACACTCGCACCCATGTTCCTATTCAAAATCCCATTTCCCTCCTAAATCATATTTATTTCCTATGTTCCTATCTTAATTTTATCCCATCCCATCAATATTTCATCTCCCACTTATCACCGTGATTACAATTTGTCATTATGAAACACGTTTACATTGTAAAATATCCCATTTATCATTTCTAAACTCATCATCTACCTTTATTTAATATTTTCAACCATCCAAACACTAATTCTCATCCCTATGCAACTTGAACTCACCTAATTAACTTCTATCCATAATCTAAACATAATTAGGCCTCATGTCATGAGTTGTGCATCATCTAGACAAGATAAATAAATAGTTCCCTGTAATCGACGATGATCATATTGAGGCATCAAGTCCTATATATACACCATCACCCCCTGCTTTCTAGGAGGATGAAACTATTGAGATCCAACCTCTAGTAAACTTTTACAGGTTCTACATAGACACAAAAATTTTCCTCCGTAATTTCTATTTCATTAATGTATGTATTAGGAATAGGATGTTGTTAAGTATAATTAGTAGTAGCGTCCGATAGAAGATAACGGCGCTGCTTTGAAAGATGACGCCAAATAATGTATAGTACGGTAATTGTCAAAAGTATAATAGGAATGTTGTGGTAAAAGTAAATATTTGTTGTAAGTGCTCGTAATGTTAAAATGTCAAAGTTGGGGTAAGTAGAGAAGTAGGGTCTACATGATTAGGAATTAGAAATATTATATTGATAATAAGGACAAGGAGTGAGGTCATAAATATTTTGTGTATTTTATTTGTAAAAAGTCTCAAAATGTGGAATGATAAGGTTTATCTTATCTTAAAAGATAAGCTTACATGTACAAATAAGAGTTAAGGTATGGAATATGATTCGTCAGTGGATTTCTTATCCTATCTTAGAGATAAGATGGATAAGCCTCGGAAGTTCTATAAATAAAGAGGCCACCCCCTCATTTAGCATAGAAGGAAGTAGTGAGAAATATTATATGAAGTGTGTAAAGGAAGCCATCGGTTTAAAGGTGTGTCAAAGAAGCCATCAAGAGGTGTAATTGTAAAGTTTCTCCCATAGTATTGGTGGAAGGCAAGTGAAGTCAATAACACTTGAAGTACCTCATGGGTGAGATTGTAACAATTTCATGTTAATATTATAATTTACTTTGATATTTCAGATTTGTCATCATTCCTTCTTATCATAGTCGATGGTATTCTTGTGTTATGTTTGTTGTTGTGTTTCAGATTATATCCACCAAACTAAAGGTCAGGCATTAGTAAATAATCATAAAGACGAGGAGTTCCCGTGAAGAATTATCATAGTGCCGGATTGGTGATGACATTTTTGTTCCGTTGCTGGGACCATTCCTCGTTGGTGGATTTTCTGGAGAGATATTCCCACTTAGTCAAAAATCATTTGGAGGGTAACCTTGTTTTTACTGTGCATAGTAGTTACCATGGTAAAGTCATTTTTTCCATGAATAGTATTTACCGTAGTAAAGTCACTTTTTATCATGAATAGTATTTACCACAGTAAAGTCACTTTTTACCATGAATAGTATTTACCATAGTAACTTCACTTTTTTTGTGAATAGTGTTTACCACAGTAAAGTCAGTTTTTACCGCAGTAAGTCAAGTTTTACCATAGTTTATCGTGGTCATTTCTATTTTCTATTATAGTGATTTTAATTATTTGTGCACATAACTCTTGTTGATTGTACTTGTGGGTTGGTATTTCACTGTGGTTACTTGTGAAAATGGGGAAGATTCCTATTTTTTCAGCCCAATCTAATGAAGATGCTTCCTCTTTCATTCAAGAGTTTAAATGATCTTGTATTTGTAATGGCCTTATAAGAAGGGAATAATGGACTAAATTTTTTCCTACCTTTTTAGATGGTTCAACCCTTAGGTGGTTTGAAACACTAGGTGATAATGTGAAAAACTCATGGGATTTATTAACTAAAAGTTTTCTTGAGCGAATTTGGTGAATAACAGAGATATGTAGATCTCATTATCGATATCACAAAGCTATCCCAAGGAGAAAAGGAGAAGATAAGGGATTATCATGCTCGTGTTCTAGAGCTAAGGAGGAAGCTCGATGCCCAGATCCGGAAGGAAGGATTAGCTTATGGGTTGATGAATGGCGTGGATAATCTCCTATGTAAGCACTTCATTCTTACGATGAAGCCGAGATCGACAATGAGTGAAGTATGACCGCCTGCCTACCATTGAACAAGCAAAGGAGATTGCAAGAAGGTAAGAAGAAAGCATGGAAGAGGAGCCCAAAGAAATTGTTGCTAAAGTAGAGCCTACACCAAAGACCTTTGGTCCGAATCCACAACCACTCTCGATGAGCACAAATCTTTCTCCTAGTACATCTACCGAGTATGAAGATCTACTCAAGAAGATGGGTCGCTTAACTATTAATCTTCTTCAAGGAAAGGAATTTAGTTCTCGGGGAGGAGGTAGAGGTCCAAAATAAATATTTCTGAAGTTATATGTTATGGTTGTTATAAAAGGGTCATTATAAGTATAATTGTCCGATAGAGCTTCTACATCCGGTAAAGGAGATAATGATAAAGGAAAAGCACCTATGAATTCCTTTGATGTAGTAGATAAGACCATAAATAATGAAGTAGATGTTTTTGTAAACAAAAAGAAAGAAAGAAAAAGATAATCAAGATGGAAATGATCCTAGGAAGATGAAAGGAGAAACTAGTAAGAAACATAGGAGAAGAAAGTTGGGTGTGCAGGATTTTCTCGATTTCACAGGCAAGGACCATACTCCATCTTGGAAGATCTCGTCCAAAAGGCCTCGCAAATATTACATATGGTCAACTCTTGGCTATGTCTTCTAAGAAGAGGCGGGAGCTGCGAAGTGGACTCAATGCTCGAAGAAGGAAGGAGGTTGAGGCCCCTGTTTTGGAGGTAGAGGCGGATCCCTATGCTCCACAAGATGAGGTATTATGTAATGGTATTTTAATTCATGATGTCTTAGTTGATGGAGGTGTTGTAGTTAATGTAATGACCGATTCTGTAATGAATATGTTGGGTTTAAAAATTGATCGCCCTTCAACACTTCTGTTAAGGTCATTAAATAAGGGAAAAACTAAACCAAGGTGTAGTTTCAAATGTGGTAATATCTGTTATGGGTGTTGTATGTGTGGTAGAATTTCAGGTGATGAAAAATTGTACTGTTGTATACCCAATGTTGCTTGGAAGACCATGGCTAAGGAGAGTTCATGCAAGAAACTACTGGAATGAAGGCTTCATGACACTTGGACATGGTAGAGAGAGGGTGAAGATAAACGTGATCCCTTGGCATCATAAGGTAGAACCTATGGATTCAAGTGATGAAACTGATGATTGGACATCCTCTGATTACTCTAGTACCAGTGAAGTGGACACTGAAGATGAAGAAAGTGAGGTTGATGTTTCATTCATGGATATCCTTCCATCACACCGACTCATGACCCCATAAAATTATCTGAAGAAGAAGTTGATGATCATCTCCAAAAATAAAGATTGGTGATGTTGTGATGGAGAGTGAGAAGGGATCCTACCTCCAGGCTCTTTCAAGGTACATACACATATTCACTTTTGATTACAAATAACTTCGTCAAGTAAGTTGGGTAGAACATTCTATTGAGTTGGTAGATGGTGCTAAGCCTATAAAGCAAATGCCATATAGAATGAATCCTAATTTTTCCAAGACTGTAAAAGAAGAGATAGATAAGTTGTTTGATGTAGGATTCATATTTGTTGTGGAGAATTCAGAATGGGTTTCTCCCATTGTGATCTCAATAAAAAAAAATGGGAAGCTACGTATTTGTGTTGATTACAGGAAGCTCAATAAAGCAACAAAGAAGGATCATTACCCTCTTCCATTCTCAGATCAAATCTTGGATGAAGTAGCTGGCCAAGAGTGTTATAGTTTTGCTGATGGATATAGCGGATACAACCAAGTCCGTATAGTAGAGAAAGATCAGTTGAAGACCACGTTCACCACTCCTTGGGGAACGTTTTCTTATAGAGTTATGCCTTTTGGGTTGTGTAATGCTCCAGCAACGTTCCAACGTTTGATGAATAGGGTGTTCAAACCCTACATTGGGAACTTCATCAGAGTATTTCTGGATGATTTTTGCATCTATGGGAGAAAGATGGACCACCTACACCAGATGGAGACAACATTTCAAAGGTTAGATGAATCACAAGCCTCACTAAACCCTACAAAGTGTGTCTTTGGATGTTCTAAAGGTGTTTTGTTAGGGCATGTTATATCCAGAGATGGTATTGGTACTGATCCTGATAAAGTTTCAAAAATCAAAGATTTACCATTTCCTATGAATAGAAGTAAGTTGAGATCATTTTTAGGCCATGTGGGTTACTATAGAAGGTTCATCAAGAATTTCTCAAAGATTGCATAGCCACTAACCCAGTTCTTGAAGAAGGATGTTACTTATGAACTAGGAAATAAGGCGCATGAAGCTTTTGGACAACTGAAGGAAGCCCTGGTGTCTTCACCTATTTTAAAGAATCCAAATTGGAGCAAGCCATTCATTGTGTATACTGATGCCTCAGATGCAACACTAGGAAGTACTTTGAGCCAAAAGGATGAAAATGGGAATGAACATCTAGTTTACTTTGGGAGCGATAAATGAGCAAAGGCTTTGAGGTAAATTATACTCAGAATCGAAAAGAGGCTCTAGCTATCATTTTTACTATAAAGAAGTTTAGAAATTACTTGCTAGGGAAGAAATTTATAGTTGTAATAGATCATCAGGCTCTAAAATATATTTTCAATAAGCCTAACCCATTAGGGAGGATAGCAAGATGGATAATTTTGCTACAAGAATTTGAATTTGATATTATAGATAGGCCAGGAAAGAAGCATGTCAATGCAGATGCACTCTCTCAAGCCTATGATGGTTTAGGATCATCTTGTGATGATGATGATTTCCTCGATGCAGCATTGTTCTCCCTTGACACAATCCCTAGTGAATACATGGATATTTGGAATTATCTGAATGAATTCAAGTTTCCCGATGGTGCCAATGCAAAGTCTAAGAGAAAGATTACTCAATCCAGGTCGTCCATATTCTATTCTCGCATCGAGTATTATTTCGAATAGGACCTCGATGGAGCGATCAAGAGGGTAGTTGGACGTGATCAAGGGAAGGAGCTGCTAAAAGAATTCCACAATGGTACATGTGGAGGGCACTTCTCTGGACAACTTACAGCAAGAAGGATCTTGGATGCAGGTTATCACTGGCCCACTCTTTTTAAAGATTGTTATAATTATTGTAAGACATGTGATATTTATCAAACACATGGTAACCGTAAGACTTCATCAGCTCCATTATGCCCTATTCTTCCACTTGGTCCCTTTGAAAAGTGGGGAATAGACATTGTAGGTCCACTTCCAACTACCTCACGCCAAAATAAGTATATTGTAGTTGCCACAAATTATTTAACCAAGTGGGTTGAAGCTGGGCCATTGAAAACAACTTCCATGGATGAAGTGGCAAGGTTTATATATGAACGTATTGTCACCAGATTTGTTTGTCCATAGAAATTGTAACATATCAAGGAAGCCACTTCATTAATGAGTTGGTAGAAGCCCTAGTCAATAAGTTTTCTATTAAGCACAGGAAGGCAACAACATACAAGCCAAGCACAAATAGACAGGTGGAATGAACAAATTTTGTGTTGTGTCAAATTCTAGCAAAATATGTAGCCTTGCAAATACATAAATGGGATAAGAGGATTCATGCAGCATTATGGGCATATAGGGCAACATCAAAGTCAGCAACATGATACTCCCCATTTCAGTTGGCTTATGGCATTGATCCAGTTCTTCCTATTGAGTTTGATATTCCCACAGTCAGAGTTATGGAAAATGAAATGATGGATGAAAGTGATTCAGTAAAATAAAGGTTGGTACATCTTCATTTGCTAGAGGAAATGAGGGAAATAGCTAAGGATATAAGCTATAAGAAGAAAATGAAGCAGAAGGAATACTTTGATCAAAATATCCGTTGGTCTCCATTTCATGTGAATGACTTGGTTCTAGTATATGATTCCAGATACAAAAAAAGAAGATAGAGAAAATTTCTTCCAAAATGGATGGGGCCCTACAAAATAGTAGCTGTGCATGAAAATGGTACGTACCAACTGGAGGAATTGGATGGCACTCCCATTACGAAATGGGTCAACCATGACAAGTTGAAGATTTTCCAAGCACTGAATAGTCTACTCGAGGATGGAGTAGAAGCTAGAAGGGGGAAGATGTCGACACCAAAATTTTCCTCTCGTAATTTCTATTTCATTAATATATGTATTAAGAATAGGATGTTGTTAAGTATAATTAGTAGTAGCGTCCGATAGAAGATAACGACCCTACCAAGAGATTACGCCACCAATAATGTATAGTATGGTAATTGTCAAAAGTACAATAGGAATGTTGTGGTAAAAGTAAATATTTGTCGTAAGTGGTCCGGTAATGTTAAAATGTCAAAGTTGGGGTAAGTAGAGAAGTAAGGTCTACATGATTAGGAATTAGAAATATTATATCGATAATAAGGACAAGGAGCGAGGTCATAAATATTTTTGTATTTTATTTGTAAAAAGTCTCAAAATGTGGAATGATAAGGTTTATCTTATCTTAAAAGATAAGCTTACATGTACAGATAAGAGTTAAGGTATGGAATATGATTCGTCAGTGGATTTCTTATCATATCTTAGAGATAAGATGGATAAGCCTGGAAGTTCTGTAAATAAAGAGGCCACCCCCTCATTTAGCTTAGAAAGAAGTAGTGAGAAATATTGTATGAAGTGTGTAAAGGAAGCCATCGCTTTAAAGGTGTGTCAAGAAGCCATCAAAGAGGTGTAATTGTAAAGTTTCTCCCATAGTATTAGTGAAAGGCAAGTGAAGTCAATAACACTTGAAGTACCTCATGGGTGAGATTGTAACAATTTCATGTTAATATTATAATTTACTTTGATATTTCAAAATTTTCATCATTCCTTCTTATCATAGTCGTTGGTATTCTTGTGTAATGTTTGTTGTTGTGTTTCCATATTATATCCACTAAACTAAAGGCTATGCATTAGTAAATAATCATAGCATGAGGAGTTCCTGAGAAGAATTATCATAGTGCCGGATTGGTGATGACAGTTCCTTGTCTTCTTGTGAGCTTCCACTAACCTCTTGAAGCCACCTTAGAGCCTTTGTCTATCATCTTGGAAGATCTAAAGCTTGGAGAATGTTGGAAGATCTATCTCGTTTCATCACTTCTTCATCATCCATTTACATTCTCATTCTTCATTTTGGAGCTCTGCAATCATATTATTCAACCTTATTTCCTTCACATTGCTTGTTTGGCACCCATTAACCCTCATCAAAACCTAAGTTAGCTCTAGTCGCCATCAATTATCCTCTCGATCACTATCGAACCGATCTATCTCACTTATTTTTACCGCATCATGTCCCTCATGTTATCGCTTTTATGGCCCTTCAACATCCAAATCCTTCAAATGTCTATATTATTCCTAATATACATCCCAAAATCCATTTTTCTCATTCACAATAGCCATCGAATGCCTTGGGTCACTATTGATCCTCGTCTAGTTTACATTCTTCTCTCAATTTATCATTACATCTAATCTTTATTTTAACATATCTTTAAATATTTTTGTTCGGTCATCTTCTCGTATATTACCTATTTCTTATTTTTAAACAATCTTCTAAAAAGTGGGCTGACATCCCTCCTACAAATTTCATCACTTCTTGGGAATGGCTTTGGTCAGGAAGCCAACCATAAAATCTACTAATATTTTCTTTTGTAGTTTTCGTTTGTGTTTTTAGGTTATCAAACTCACTACGTAAAGGTTTTTGTGTATGTCTTCCATCACCATCACTTTCATACACTCGGAGGTAGCCTTAAAACCTCTTATATTTGTAGTTTCTTTTATCTAGCATACTATTTCATTAACTTGGAACATGAGTGGAAAAAGCATCAAACATTATGGCATTCCTAATGGGACCTATCTACTCCTTTGTTAACTTAATTTTTCATTTTAAGTTTCTATTCTATATTTTATTGTCCTCTTTCCATTCACTCTATAGGCCAACGTTCTTCACTTGTGTGCTTGGGAGTTCGATTACTTGTTTAACAATGCATGTCTAATTTGGAAAAAGGAAAAGCGTTATCCAAATATGCCTCTTTTTCTTTTTTTCCTTTTCTTGCATCACTATTCCCTTCCTTTTCTCGCTTATTTTCATTGAATGTAATATTTGGGCTTGGATATAAAACAAACTCTTTCATATCTAGTTGATCACATAACTTAACTAGGTGGTAACTCTTTAAATTCACATTTTATTCACACACAACCAAACCACATGCACAATATACACATCTAAAAAATTCTACCCAGGTGGAGCTATTGGGATTTCATCACCCAATAAGGAAGCCACTATTGTGTTCTATCCATGTAATAAATTGTTTGACTATTGGTATATCAGCTAAGCACCCGACACCCTTATCATTGTGGTGCATGAAGTATTGGGCTAGCCCCATATATAAGGACAAGTACCAATAGTCATAACAAATTCGGGCCTCAGTACCTTTGGGTATATCAAGGAATCCATCCTTAAACACACCTAAAACCATCCATAGAGTGGTCATTTCTCTAGGTTCCCTTTGAGCCTCTTCCCTCTTCACATTCTATAAATAAGAAAGATAAAAAAATTTACTACTTGACTTACATGTTGCATTAATAGTTTACATAGGATTTTTCTTGTTTATTTCATGCCCATTGTTACTCACTCCCAAGATAAGATAATGGAGTAATCAACCACTTCTAATGACATCCCCATCTCAACCAACCCCTTACAAAAACATCTCGCACTCACTCTTGTTTCTTCTACACCTTTGATGACCTCATCCTTGGCCTCCCTATCCACTATTCCTATGGTTCCTCCTCATGAGCCCCATGTGGTTCAAGGAAATCCCCATATTGATACCAATCCCTTTATCTACCATCACTCCATCCCTTCTAGACCAGCCACACCTCCTTCCACTACTTCCTTAGGATAACTTAGACCCCCACTATCCCTCGTAGATGTTTGGAATTTTAAGAGCTCCTTGATGCTAACCTTGGCACCCTACATGACAATCTAGCTTATAAATCCATCAACATCCCTATTTATGGAACCCCTCTTCAATAGATTTATAATTATCCCTAACAATCCAAATCTATTAAATTATCATTTCTAAATTTTATGTCTTTTTCCCTAGGTCCATGAATGAGCTAGCATTAGCCCAAAACGAACATGTCCCTCATGAATCCTCTATCATGGTTCCCCAAACCCAACAGTCCACACAATTAGTAGTGCCTATCCCACCTAATCTACCTCTTATTAATACCGTTATGACCATCCCTACAACCTTTATTTGTATTCCCTCTTCATCTATCGTTATCATAATCTCTCACCACCAAACTCTTCAAGACTCCAACATACCTCCTCCACCACTCGAGCAACACTTTCAAATCTTGATGCCTCTTTTAACATCCCATGTCCATCCCAATGTTGCTATCTCATAACCTCACCCTTTGGAGTTGACTCAAACTAACCAACCTCCACTTTGAAGCATCTTTCGACATATGTTTCCCAATAAACCCCTTCAAACATCCCAACCACCTCATGTACATACCCAAACTCATCCAAAAAAATCCAATCCAATCCCCTATCACTCAACAATAACCTTCACAATCTTACCCATCTAACTACATCCATTCACAACATCTTACTTCGTAACCCACCCAATCAAAAACTTTTAATTATGTTCCTCCCTATCAACCAACCCCAAAAACTCCCAATTATGCCCAACATTATCAATCTTACTCATAACCTAATCCATCTAATTCCTACAATTCACAACTATGTAAATCAGCTCCCCATCCTCATACATCAAATTATCCTATGCAAGCCTTGTTGAGTAGAATGGATAACTTAGAGGCTGCTACCTTGGGCCCCAAAAGTACATTTACTTATGAGAAAATTTGTGATGAGAAAAACATTCCATCTATTTCTGTTAAGACATATCCTCCACATTGGTAGCTTTTTAAAATATCTAAATTTCATAGCAAAGAATATCCTCAATAAACTTTTCGTGCTTTTATGAAATCATGATACCTTATTGCAAATGATCAAGATATTATGCTTCGTAACTTTCCCATGTCATTAGTTGGCCCTGCTATAGATTGGTACAATGACATCCCTCAACATTCCCTCTTTTCCTTCACACAACTTACACAACTCTTCCTAGAACAATTCTTGATCAGCATAGTGTGCAAGATAAACATCACTGACAATGACACCATCAAATAGTTTGAGGATGAATTAATTTTTTATTTCATCGCTAGGTGGAATGGAATCATTAACCAACTATCCTCCTTACTACCTTAAAATAAATTTATTGAGATAATTTATAGAACATTTGGTAAGCACATTTCATTTACACTCCAAATTTAGTCCTTCCAAACCTTTAAGGAAGATTTTACAATGGCTCATAAGTTAGAACTACACACACTTGATCAAGGCCATATTAAACTTCTCTAATAAACCCAAGACTGAATTCACCAAACCATTCACCCATAATGAAAAATCCAAGAATGTGGAAAACAATATTGTTGTCAAAACCTCCTCCCAATCCACATCTCATACTGAGCTTCTGCAAATAGCACCTTAATCATCCCCGAACTATGTTCATATTAGCAAATCATACAACTCCATCTTTGAAAAGTGCATGGTTGTACACCTTATCCAACTTCCTCCCATCCTCCTTGTTCATGACTTACGCCCTAAACCCGCATGGATATCCTGAGGATAATTACTTCAAATATATTATTGTTAAGTATGTGACCATGACATCGAGAAATTATGTTCCTTTAAAGATTTTTTCCAATGGCTTATTGATCGTGGGGACCTCCAACTAGAAAATATAAATGCTCCTCCTAATCGACCATTGGATTTTTTCAAACAGGCATTCCTAAATCATCCACTAAGAAACATAACCAATCCTCTCACATATCCAACACCTCATGCCCATGCACTTGACACCTTAAGTGAAGATTCAACATCCGTACCCCTATCTACACCTATATCTACATCTACTTCCACACCTACATCTACATTTGTATCTACACCCTCATCTACACCCATAACTACCTCTACATCTACATCTATTTCCACATGTACATTTACATCCACATATTTAACCTCATCTACATCCACATATACATCCACATCCACATCTACATCATCTCTTGAAAAATCTATTGAATAGATATCTCCCCTCAATTTTGTCACAATTAATGTCTCTACCCCATCCTCATCTCCAAAAATACAATAAATCCTATATCTAAACTTCTAAACTACTCAAAATCCTCAAGACCTTCTAATTCCATCAAAGGTTATACTCAAGAATCATCCCCATCCTCAACCATCACATCTACAACACAACCCACATCCAAACCATCTTATCATACTTCTAAAGAAGACTCCATTTGTTGAAATCATTATTATCTCTCGCCAAAGGTAAAAATTCATGACAAACATCTAAGAACCTTGACACCCCCATCCAAAGATCCATTACTCATCCACACAAGAAATTAGAGCTTCCCCTCTAAAGCCCCATAAATCCAAACAACCCAATATCTAACCATCCATCTTAGGACCTCAAAAATCCATTTTAGGACCATATCCTTCATCTAAGTCTCCCATCACCACCAAATTCAAACCAAAATCATCTACTCTTATTTCCAAATCCAAATCTAAATCTAAGGTCCCTACAAAATCCCATAAGAATAAGGAACCTCTTTTCCTTCACCTTCCCCTCCTAAATCAAATCAATCCAAAATCCATGAGAATTCATATCCCAAAACCCCTAGTATGTATTATGCCAAAATCCTCCATCTCCTTATCCAATCATCCATGATTACTCTTCCCCCCATCAAGTACTTTGAATCATGTGAGTGGAAGCCCACATGGCTTGAGTACAATGTCAACTACACCTATCATCATGCCCTACAAATGACACAAAAAATTGTAAGGCTCTCCAAGTACTTATCAACAACCTCGTACAAGAGGATGATCTTCTCATCAAATAATACCACCCCCTTCCATCCACTAGCTCATCTACACCTAAGCATAACCCCTAAACCAAATCCACAACTTCCAAATTCTTTAAATCTGGCCCTCCATCCACACCTTTCCCACCACCAAATTCTATCCCTTCTAAATAGGGTCCCCCTCTTTACATAAATTCCATTCATGTTACCACTGCTCTTGTCCCGATGACTCTCAACATTCCACCTAACAAAAACTCGAGAGTTATCATCGTTTCTCCTCCTAACAAACCTATTTAATCTCCCTCTTCATCTAAGGCTAAGGTATCTATTCTAGCCACTCTACAAACCCAAGGGCCTATTACTATAAAATAAAGCATCGCAAAATAACGGCATCATGATCCCATCAAAATGTTCCTTTATGATATTATCCAAATTTCCCTTCACCATTGGAAGGCTCTCATCAAATATTTATAATGAATTTCAATCACAACCGATGAATCCCAACCTTTCATGACCATCATTGGAGATCTTACAACTTCTTCTCGCTATTTCCTTCGATGATTCTGAGATCCCCAACATTCTACCCAAATATCATGACCTTCCCCTCTTTATCACTATTTGTATTAATGACACCTTCATCAGATGATCCATGATTGATAACGGTGCTAGCATTAACATTATTTCATCCCACACATTCAATCAACTCAAGCTTCCTATCACTATTGTTTCCCCATCGTCCACGGGCCTTTAACAAAACTTTTTCCCATGCATTGGGAAAAATCATCCTTCCTATCCACATTGGTGAGAAACTCCTTCATGAAATCTTCTACATCATAGAAGGGGAATTCTAATACAACATCTTGTTTGGATGCCCATGGATCCACGCTATGTGTTGTGTCCCATCCACCCTTCATCATTGTCTTAAGTATGAACATGAGGGAAAATCCACACACTCCCCACTAATCTTCCTCCTTTCAAAGAATGTCACATGACCTATAGGATAAACAATGTGCCCATGCCCATGTAAGACTCCTCTATTGAAACTTCCACTAGTTCATATGTACCTACATCTAAGTTGCCTAATGATGAATCCTTCGACACCATCATGCATCATCTCTTATTAGGGAGTATCAAATTTTTTCTCTTAATTCTCTTCCCACTCTAAATCATTTTTTAAGACCCGACAAAGCTCCCATGTTCTAGTCTAACATCAGGGATATTATTTACTTCATCTCACCTCACTTGAAAAATAATCTTGTTTACAGTGGTCTTGATCTCCCTTCTTCCCACACCGAAAATCAACCCCATACCAAGTTATACACCAATGGATTTGATTTCCTTTACAAAAAATATTTTACCTACACTTATCTTCACCATTCTATGTGTAAGGGATTTGGTATGGGATACTACCAATAAAGTATACATTATCTTTCCCTTGATCAGTCCTACAAAACCCTAACAAAAGTATAGATTATGATTCAAGGAACACCCCACCTAATCTCTTACTAACACTTCTTCAGAATCCCCATGAACATGGATCCATCATCCCCTTTCCCATCCAATGACCCCATGGACAAGGATGACAATATGTCCCTCCACCCAAAATTTTTTAAAATATCTACGATTAATCTAAGATTGAGCACCTAACAGGATGAAGGTGAAACTAGGCCCCTTCCTCTTCAATTCCTTGACATGGAAGAGGAGGATTCCCCTATCATCAAAATTATTCAATATAGTGATGATGAATATATTTTTTCCTATATGGAGGCACAATATTATCATCTTTATAAGGCCTTAGCTCTGAAACATCCACACTTATTTAGAAATCCACCATCGATATCAACATAGGGAATTTGTAAGAGCCCCGCATCCTCAAATTTGTCTAATCCCTTGAACCACGAGAGCTAGAAACCTTCACTTCTTTCCTCTCCAATAATAGCGAGGAACTCATATGGTAATACACTAACATTCCAGGCCTTGATCCTAGTATCGTCATCTATAATGTCATCACCGTCTGTAATGCCAAGATAGTTAAGTAGAAGCTATGTTGTATGTATCCCTCCTTGTTATGGAAGAATTTATTTTGACCAAATTCATCCAACACATCGAGTATCGATAATGGGTTTCTAACATTATGATCACTTTTAAATCCTCTAGGAAGCTTTGCATATGCATGGATTTTTTAGACTTAAATCTCGCTTGTCCCAACGACAACTTTACCCTTCCTAACATCGATTAGCTCATCGAATTCACTTTGTTGGCCATGAAACGCTTTCTCTTATAGATGGATTTTTTGGTTACGATAAAATCCTTATCAGACCATAAGACCCAACATAAGAGATCCTTCATCACCCCTTGAATAACCTTCTATTATTGCATTATGCACTTTGGTTTCAAAAATGCAGGGGCCACCTATCAATGCACCATGAATTATATCTTCGCAATGTCATCCACAAAAATTTTTAATATTATTTCAACAACCTCTTGGTTGAATCCAAACATAAAAAATACTATTTTAATATCCTTAAAATACTCTTTGTGTGCCTTATCTCGATACTTCCATTGTCTCAAATCTCACCAAGGGCATGTTTGGTCTCTAACATTAAAAACTCCTTGGATTCATTATTTCCATCAGGGGTATTGAAGTTGATCCCACCAAGATCAAGGCCATCGTTGAGATGTCTCCTTGTATAAACCTAAAAAAATGTGTAGTTTTTAAGGCCAACTTCAATCAGTCCACTAGTTTATCTCGCAACTTCAATATCTTTTCCAACCCTTTCATCATGTCCTTCGAAAAGACACCCACTTCAAGTGGGATAAAAATTGTCAAAAGTATTTTGATGAAATTAAGAAATATATTCTATCGCCACATGTGTTCACGCCTCTATGTGAGGGAGATACTTTCTATCTCTACATCTCCACCATCGACCATGCTCTAGGTTCCATGTTGGCACACCAAAATGAGTAGGGTAGGGAGAAGGCTATTTATTATTTTAGTTGTAGGCTTCATGACTACGAAATATGCTACAATGAAGCCAAAAAGTTGTGTTGCACTCTCTACTTCAAAACTTCCAAGATTCACCACTACCTTCTCAATCACAAGACATACGTCATCACTAGCTTTAAACCACTTAAAACCATGCATTTCAAACCCTATCATAATGATTGCATAACTTGATGGATCATGCTCATGACTGTGTTTGACCTAGAGTTCATCTCTCAAAAATCAATCAAATGCCGGACTATCATTAATCAATTCACTAAAACCCCTCTTCTTAATAATCAGCTTCCTCATGAGAAATTTCCTGATGAATCCATCAACACAATCGATCATGAGTATTCTCCCTTAAAATGACACTATTCTTTGACAATTCTAAATGTCAACAAAGGAGAGGTGTTGGTATCATCATTATTCTTCCTTGGGAGACTCCTATCCCCATTGCTTACAAGGTAAACTTTGAATGTACTAATAACATGGATGAGTATGAAGCCCTTATCTTAGGCCTCCAAACTACTATCATGCTAGGCATCTAAATCCTTGACATTTATGGTGATTCCCAACTTATCATTAATCAAATCAAAGGATTTTATCAATGTAAAAAAGAAGTCCTCCAAAAATACAAGGACATCATCAATTTTCTCCTCGAATCCTTCAATTAATACACTATCCAAACCATTCCTCATTCATCTAACTACTTCGTAGACACCATGACATCCCTTGCATCACTCATCCCTTTGACAACAAAAAAATCCAAAATCTTAATTTTTGTGCATCGCATTGATCAACCATCCCATACCAATGAGCTTCCTTCTATCAATCTCATCAAAACCAACCAATCTAATCTCTAGTATACCCAGTTCTTTGATTATCTCTCTCAATCCAAAATCCCCTCTAACCTATCCAAAAATGGTAGGAGGTCATTCCTTAAACTTTCCAACCACTATGTTCTCCTTAGAGGAATTAATTACAAACGGGGTTTGATGGTATTTTACTACGATGCCTTAAAACCCATGAATCTATTCGAGCCATACAAGAAGTCCATGATGGCATCTGTGGTGGACACTTTAGTGGTTTTTCCATCGGCAAGCATGTTCTTCGAATGGGATACTATTGGCCGACCTCAACCAAAACTACTATGAATATGTTAAGAAGTATGTCAAGTTCTAGCAACATTCCAATCTCACCCATATCCCTAGCTAGGATTTGCAACCAGCTCAAGATCTATGACCTTTCTCACAATGGGGACTCGACCTCATTGGTCTCATTAATCCATGTTATTATAAAAATAATCATTCGGTGATCACTAATACTTGAATAATTCACTAAATGGGTGGAAGATATTCTACTCGTGTCAACCAAAGCTAACAAAATCGTCAACTTTGTCTATCAACACATCATCTATCACTTTAGCATTCCTCACAAAATCATCACGGAAAATGGAAAGTCATTCAAAAATAAAAAAATTAAGAAGATTTGTGACACCTTAGATATCAATATTATCTTATCTTTTCCTTACTATCCACAAGGTAACAACCAAGAAATATCTACTAACAAAACTCTCTGCAACATTCTTTCTAAAATTGTCGATAAGGTGGGTCAAGATTGGAGCCTTCGTATCCCCTTTTCTTTTGGGCTTATCGTAGTAGCATCCACACCTATATGGTAAATACTCCCTTCTCTCTTGTCTATGGTTCTAAATCTATCCTTCCTCTTAAAATTTAAATCCCATATTTGTGTGGTACTCTTTATGACATCATCTCTTACGGACTATTTCCAAGAGCGTCTAATACAACTTGAACCACTGGAAAAACATCGCTTAATTTCCATCTAACATCATCACATCTATCAAGAATGTATCAAATGGGTTTATAATAAACAAAACAAAAAACCCGACTTTAACATTGGTGACCTTTTCTTAAAAGAAAATTAGAATTTCACTACTCTGGAAAGGAGCCAACATGGGAAGTTTTCTCCGAACTAGATTGGACCATACATTATCACTCATAAGTATGGGTCTGGGGCTTACCACTTAGCCTCCCTCGATGGTAAACCTGAAATGGAACCTCTCAATGCCTTGCACTTGTGGCCTTTATATTGTTAACACATATTACTAATGTTCTATTAGCCGTATTAATGATCCGTTGCCATCACCAACTTTATTTATTTTCCATCCTAATGATTTGGAATCATGTGGTCTTCCATCACTATCCTATTTATGACCTTGAATGTGAGTACCACCGATCTGATCATAGCACATTACTTATGGACAAGTTCCTCATTTCGGTGGGAAACCCGTAATCATTACATTCATCTCCTTCTTACCTACTTACTGGAACCATGACTATGGTCCACATGTGTGGTTTGTAAATATTAATTCCCCTCTCTAAGTGGTCTACTAGTATATCCTCCACTCAACCATGAAATCAGAAAATTATGGATTCTCATATTAAATCTATATTACTCAAATATATATTGCTTCCTCGAAGGATAGTTGTTCAAATAAAGTAAATATCAAAAGTATAGAATGATACATCAAAGGATTGTTATCACATATTTTATCCTATCATCTAAAGCTAAAAACTCTAAATAAGAAATCACAGACCCTCCCTTAAAGGATGGATACTCTATCATATTGTGGTAGTAAAGGCTTCCCACATTGATCAACCTTTAAAATATCTAAATTAAAACACATCATTATAAAATAATGTATCCTAGGAAAGCTTTCCACATTGATCAAATTTCCCATTAAAAGCAAACTTCCCACATTGATCAATTTGTGCAATAATGCTAAGAGTTTGGGCATACACCTAGGAAAACCACCTAAGGAGAAACTATTTCCCCCATTCAAGCTACATCATAAACCCCTTGTCATGTCTACATTTTTTATATAACAACACCTTCCATATTCCCCTCACGATCTTACATGTGACTAACTATCATTAGTTATGTGTTAGCCCCTTCCATATGACTACAAGTGCATTATTTTGTTCATGTTCCTTCTCATGTTTTACCTCCAATCAAGTCTCATAGTGTCTATCCTACGTACACTCCTTACTATGATGAAAGTGTACTTCCTATATTTGGATCACCCTAACAAGGTCGCGTTCTATTCATACCTTTCAATCTAACCATTTTTGTTATCCCATCGTATCACACTCATCCACATTGAACACGGATTTCCATTCTGATCTATGTTCTAATCTATCACATTCAATCCAATCCAATTAACACATCTACCTCTACATAAAATCAACACAGATATCTAAACCCATCACATCATTTTCATATCTATTCTAACATCTAAATCTATCACATCAATTCCATATCTAATTCAATCAACACATCATATAAATTAATAAATAGATCACATTAATATCTACATCAACATATCTATATATTAAATCATTTTCATATCCATAATATACTCAACATAACAAAATCATAATCCATTACATACATCTAATCTACTCATCCACATATCTCAACACACATGAGACACCACAAAATCATATATATATACATATATCATCCAATTTTTGTTACATCGGTAATAGGCCTCAACTAGAATCTATCTAAATAAAATATATACCTATCCAATGTTCACTCACTAAGTGGTGAATTCAAAATTAGAGACTTTGTCTCCTAGCGTAGGACCCTGTCATCCTAAGTGTCCACCATCTAGACCAAAATCATGCCTAGGATGAAATACATTCATTGTACTTCCTGATGTTGCTCACTATCTTGATCTACTCTCACCGAACACGTGCGCCACATAGCACAAGTACATTAGAAAGTCTCATAATCACTATGTGCTCGTAGTACCATTCCTCCTCCCTTAGAGTCGTATACTACTCCATCATAAAAAAACTAGGATTATCTATATTTCTAATCCCCTTTGGATCTCCTTGGGTCTCTCCCCTTTCTTGTATGAAGGAGTAATTGGATCTCCATATCTAGCTCATAAGGCCTATCTCTACTTTTGATACCTATCTCTTTGCTTTAGATAACAAGGTCTCTCTCTGGTGCATCGCATTAATCTCTACTCATAACCATTATATCTATTTCATTATACCTCCATCTCTCTCTATCCCCATCATCACCTCACTAAGCCCTCTCCTTAACTCCCTAGGCTCCCTCCTCACATCCTTGAGCTCCCTCCACACCTCCATCCTCTTCTCTTACCTATTTTCCTCCATTTCTCTAAGAGCCTCCCATTATTGGGCCATCCACTCCATATACCACTCTTTAACCTCCACATCATCCTCACCATGTCAAGTGGCTCCACCTCCTACTCCGATGGATCTACCATGAATGGACTGGTAAGTCCTCTCCACTTCATCATGCCTATATCTCGATCGATGCCCCAATAACCATGTGCACTAATCCAAACTATCTCATCACCCATGGAAATTGTATCACATCCACCATCACTAGTATCTTACCCTAAACCCATCTCACCATATTGAGACGTGTGAGATGGATATCTATGGAAAATCATGTGAAGTACCCTTTGTATGGCCTCTATTTAATATCATCGATCGGAGGCTCCCTAGTCTCTCTCCATACCACTACCCTACCCTCTCCCATATCTCCATGAGATTGATCAAATCTCTACCATATTAATCCAATTTTCAATGCTATATGACCACATTTGACCCATGTAATCCATTTTGGTTTCACCGCTACTATGTGCTCATATGCCCAACAATGCAATAGAAATATCACATCTAAACCAGATCTCCTATTAGTGACATACATCCAAAGATCATGGTATATTTGTTCCACAAGACCTTCCCCGGATGCAAATATTGTCATGTGCTCAAGAATATCAACCACTACTACTTCTAAGGCCAATGAGAATATCACCCAACCTGAATCTAGCAATGCATAACATGATATTTCCATCATCACTACACATATTAGTCGGTTCCTTAGCACCAATGGATGATAATGTGTCTCAATATGAATATCCCCGATATAAAGGTGATATGTAAGGCCTCCACTCAAAAAATCCATCTCGGTGCATCTACCCACACCTTTTGTGTGATAAGAACTATAGGTATCCCTTGAATTGACAATCTCAAAATATGATACACATCCTCCAATGTGATCATCATCTCTCCTATGTGGAACCTAAAGGTATTAGTCGTGGGTCCCATCTCTCTATCAAATCTATAATCATCCATGTATCTCAAGGAACCCTCTAATAATGGTGGAATCTGCCTAATCTAACTATGTCTAAATGATCTTACTCTGCATGTGTGAAATTCAATTTGATCATCCCAAACATGGCTGAGAATATATCCCTCAAATATAAGGTGTCTTGGGCTTGTAAAACTAACTAAAACGCATCCATCAGCTCCAAAAAATAATCACTAATAATCTAAAACTATTAAAAAAATTCTACAATCTACCTAGTTGATGTTGACCCTAACTAGTTAACACCGAATTGTCCTAGGTCGATGAAAACCATGCCTAGTCATCGTTGATCAACCTTGGCCACCTTAAAACAATCCAAAATTCAAAAATAATATACTCAAATACAATCAAAACAAATCTAAGTTTTCGACACTTACCTCTCTCTATGATTTCTCGCACTTCCTTCCACCTCTATAGGGTCTATTTTTCTCAAATCACATGATTTTATATCACTCAAATATCTCTAATCATCAAATTCATGTCACTCAAATGAGCCTTGTTGGTCATCTTCATCAATTTTATAGGCATGGTAATCGAGTCACCGTTGACCCCCTAGTCACGGTCAACCCAAGACCTTTCGCCAAGAATCCGACCCACTTACCATTGACCAAACCATTTTTTTTCATCTTTCATTTTCTCTTGTCAAATCTACTTATCCAAATTATCTTTTCTTCCACTTCAGACTTGTGTGTCACCCATAACACACTATTCCTTTCCTTACATAGCTTATTTTACTATTTTTTCCTATCTACCTATCTTGTAGCACATCCTTCCTCATATCCAAAATCCCACTTTATGGCTATCTTTGTGTTCCCTCTTAGGGTACCATATCTCACCTTAAGTCCACCTTTGTGGCCATTTTTTCCTTTTCATCCCACCAAGATGCATATTTTCTTGCCTCCTCATATTTGAAGGACATCACATACTCTTTTCCCTGCTTTGTTGCTCGGCATTCTATCAGACCATTGTCTTGACCATATTCACATTTTTGCACATACTTTTGATGTCTTCCTTTGGACCATTGGTATCATGGCTTGCACATCCATACAATAAGATTCCCATTGGATTCCCTCCAAACCGCAGGTGATATTTTCGACTCACGGAGTGCAGTAAGACATTAACGCCACCTCTATTAAGGCCATGTTATGTTCCCTACCGATGTGTTTCTAGGATCACCACCATATTTATTTTAGTTTATCCCATCCTTCTTGTAATGGTCATATCACTCTCCACTTGGGAAATATTTTCTAACGATTCCACCCTTTCCTCCCTTCCTCCATCTATCTCTTTCAACCTAGTAATCAATTTTCTTTGTGTCATCGATCCCTAGTTTGAGGGGAGCACCTCAACCATTTTCTATCACTTTTAGTTTTTTTTTCTCATGGATTGCTTAATATAAACCACCTAACAAAAAGAGGGAAATGTAGACACCAAAATTTGTTTTACTATCCCCCAATTCTGTGTTCTCTTGCCCCTTTTTCATCAATGTGCACACTCACACCCATGTCCCTATTCAAAATCCCATTTCCCTCCTAAATAAAATTTATTTCCTATTTTCCTATCTTAATTCTATCTCTTCCCATCATTATTTCATCTCCAACTTATCACCCTAATTACACTTAGTCATCCCTAAACATGTTTACATCCTAACATATCCCATTTATCCTTTCAAGACTCACCACCTACCCTTATTTAATATTTCCAACCATCATACCACTACTTGTTATCCCTATAGAACTCCAAATTGCCTAGTAAACTTCTAGACCTAATCGAACCCTAATTGGGCCTCATGTCTTGAGTTGTGCATAATGCACACAAGTTAAATCAACGGTTCATGAAAATTGATGACAACCCTATCGGGGCACCGAGAACTCTATATATACACCATTACCCCCTTTCTAAGATGATGAAACTCTTGAGATCTGACCTGTAGCAAAATTTTGTAGGTTTCTTGTCTTCTTATGAGCTTCCACCAACCTCTTGAAGCCACCTTGGAGCCTTTATCTATCATCTTGGAAGATCTGAAGCTTAAATATTGTTGGAATACCTATCTTGTTTCATCACTTCTTCATCAACCATTTGTAAGTCCGTCGTCATTTTAGATCTCGAAATCATATCAAATTAACCTTGTTTCCTTCACATTTCTTGTTTGGCACCCATAAACCCTCATGAAACCCTAAGTCAACCCCATTCACCGACGATTATCCTCTGGTCACCATCAACCTTATCTATCTAAGCTATTTCTATTGCATAATGTCCCTCCTACTATCAATTTTTCTATTCTGCGACATCGAGATCCTTTAGATCTTTGTATTCTTCTTGACGAAATCCCAAAACCCTAGTTTTTTTCACATTCACCATCAAATGCCTCAAGTCTTCGTTTATCACTATCTATTTTACATTTTCTCTCAATTTATCATTACATCTGATCTCTATTTTAGCATAGATTTAAATATTTCTATTTTGGGTATCTTCTACATGATACTTGTTTCTTATTTTCAATCATTATTGTAAACAAGTGGGTTGATATCCCTCCTAGGAATTTCATTGTTTTGTGATTTGGCTATGGTTAGGCGGACCACTATACAAATCTACTAATATTTTATTATGTAGTTGTTATTTGTATTGTGTAGGGTATCAAGCTCGTTGCGAAAGGATTTATGTGAAAATATTCCATCACCATATTTTTCATACACTAGAGGTATCCTTAAACCCTCTCATATTTGGAGTTTATTGTTTTCTAGCATACTATTTCATTAACTTGGAACATGAGAGGAACAAACACCTGTCGAACCCAATATTTCGGAAAACCTTTTTTTTTTTACATCATTAGTACATATTTATCAATGGGAATTCCTAAGTTCCATATTTTATTACTTGATAAGATGTGAAAATGGAGCTCATCTCTTCCAAGTTATGTGTGATAATTTGAAACCAAACTCCCTTCTTTATCGCCTTGTGTTTTTCCAATTTTGATTTTTCCCAAATTTTGATCTCTCCTTTGAAGCATTATAGATATATTTTTAGTAAAATTATACAACTCGGCTTAAGTTTAATTATTTGAGATGAAATTTAATGCTGGTTGGCCACGAAAACCCAATCTGATTGCTTCTAGTTTTATGAATAAATTTTACAATTTATAGAATATCCTTATAAATATTTGTACATATAAATGATTAAGTTGAAATTTCTCACATATATCCCTTAATAAACCTCAATAAATTCTAGAATTGGTCATGATTTTGCATCTATAGAGTATGAAATTTGAACTAGAATTGGACCAAAAAATAACCGATTTTATTTTAAATAGAAAACTATGTTGCTTTCATTATATTTTATTTCATAACTTTCATTGAAATTATTATTAATTCAAAATTATTTTTGTTTTATTGATGTAGGTTAGTGAATGGGGTGTAAATATGTTTGAGGGTGATGCATAGGTATCCAAAATAACACCACTTCATTAGATCATCGAGTACCAAAAGAAGAAAATGAAGAAGACAAGGAGTGAACTATATTTTTACATTACCATCACCTTGTGTAGAGTGGCAATCCTGTAACCACCCCTAATAGAGAGGAATTCTTGTAGCCACCCCCTATGCTAGGTGGTGGTCCTGTAACTCATTGGTCTGCAAGTGGCGGTGGTTCTGTCCCTTTTGATGAAAAAATGGAGTATGATTAGTCTCATATTTGAAGCGTCTTGACTGTGTCTCTTCCCTTCCCTAACATTTCTCATTATCTAGTGCACGGGAGGACATTAGAAGGGTTATAAATACATGGAGGACCAAGAGAATTGGGCATCGAAGGATCTAAAGACAAGAGAATTCATGGGAGAAAGTGAGAAAATAATCTTTAGTGTTGGAACTTATGTGTATAGGAACATAGAAAGGAAGTATATGATAGGAGAGTTGATATTTTGTTTCTTTTTATACTCATTCTAATTTTTATTCTTGAACTATTGGTCAATACATAAGTGGGAAGAAAGAGCAATTTCCTTCCGAATGGTTTTACCTCACATTAGGGGTTTCCAAGATAAAATTTGTGAGTTGTGTTGTTGTATTTCTTCATCTCACTCTACAAGTTAATTCTATAGCATTATAAATATGTCAATAGCTTCAAATTTTTCATTTTCCAAAGTTTAAAGTAGAACAACATTAAATTTTTTATTTTGGTGAATTTTGAAAGTAAAAGATTACTGATTATTTTGGTATCATAGTTGATTATATATCCAAGACTGTGGTATTCGTTCTTGTGATTTTTATGAAAGTGACAAGGTCAAAAAGCGAAGAAGTTTTACCTTACGAAAAATATATTTATATGAAGAACTAGAAACAGAGAATTCAAGTGCAAATGGAAGAAGAGAACTTGGTCTGTAGAGTCGAGATGCTAGAGCCCATGATGGAAAGGTTGTATAGACAACGAAAAGAACTCTCGGATCTACAAAAGATGGGTTAAGTTAAGAAATATTTCATGGACTCGGTGGTTCAAACACTGGCCAAAAATTTTGGCATATGAAAGAGATAAAAAGAGGAATATGATATGGAAGAGCATGAAGAAGAAATCCCAATTGGAAAGGAAAAGGAAAAATCTGATCATACTCCCTTTAAAGTTGCAAACTAAGGTTGAAATTAAGAAATTTGAAGGACAAGTAGATACAGATCTATTAGATAAATGGTTGAAACAATTTGAGGTTTATTTTAGTGTGCATAATGTCATAGAGGCACAAAGGATTACCTTTTCATGTCTCAAAATTGATGGTCATGCTCTGGTTTGGTGGGTAACCCATATAACCACTTGTGAAAAGAGGAAATGTCCTATTATCAAGTACTTGAAAGGGTTTTAAGGAATTTATTATAGCTAACTTTTATCCCATTGGCCATAAGACTCAAGCTAGATTATTAAACGGAAGTACTTTAGGAAAATAAGTGGTCAAAGTGTGTAGGAATATACTATGGAATTTTGGAGACAAGCCATGTTACTCAATATGAAATTGGAGAATGAGGACATTCTGACCAAATATTTGGGAGGACTTCACACTCACCTTCAGAGGAAGGTAATCTCCACAAAGCCCAAGGATCTCAATGAAGCTTGTATATAAGCATACTACATTGATGATGAGAAAAAAAAAGGAGATATTGAGCCAAAGGAAGAGAAGTCAACAAATCGCAATAAAAGAAGCATAAATAAACATGTAATAGAGGTAAATGGAAAGGTAAAAAATCCACCACTATTTTGAATACTTGTAAAGATCATAAGAATTTCTATAAGAATTGTGATATAAATGGTCATACTAACACCACATGTTCGAAGTTGCATCTGGAATCGCACCCAAAGCACTCGAACCAAGGATTCTAGGAAATCCATGATGATTGTAAAAATAGATGGGGAGGTGGAGAGTGAGGATGATTCAGATCTAGATGAGATTTCGGGATGCACGAATACTAAAATGTACAGTGGTGAATAAGAAGAAGAGATGAATAAGCTATTCCAAATCAAAATCCAAATCAAGACAAGGTAAATGCTTTGGTTAACTCTAGTTCTATATCCAATTTGATTTATAATGCGGTTGTGAAGAAGTTTGGTCTTGAAACTTACGAAAATCCATATATATACCCATTGGGATGGGTGAAGAAGGGTGTAGAAATTAAAATAACGAGGAAATGTAAGTTCAATTTTGGGATAAATTCCCAATATGTAGATGTATTAGAGGTTGATGTAATTCCACTTGATGCATTTGATGTTGTTTTTGGGAGTCCTTACTTGTATATTAGGGATGCTATATTCACAAGGAGGGAGAACTGATACAAATGGGTCAAGGATGGATTCAGATTCAACATCTGGGCATGCCTACACAAGTTAAAGATTGTTATGGTAAGTGATAACAAAGAAAAGAGTCTAATTCAGGGAGATCATTTTTGCTTACTTTTATTAAAGGAAAAACAAAATGGAGTAGAGCTTTCGAGATATTTCTAAAAAAGGATGGAAGGTTTAGGTAGCAATATTCAGTTTGATCGAGAAGATTCCCAGACTCCCATTAATATTTCACCAAGATGAGAGGTAGAGAATGAGCTAGAGTTCCCTCTATTAAACATGAGATTACATGGGCAGTCCTTCTTTGGAGAGTACAAGTGAAGAGACAACCTTAGGAACTATTAGACCAAGGGGTAGTTCACACTTCCATGATGTAGTCATCATTTGATACATTATTTGAATATCTACCTGCTAATCCATTGGACATGATAGTTGGGAAGCAGGAATAGGAGGAGATACATGTTTTGGAGATGACTATCACAATGAAATTCATTGGGAGGATCCAACAAATTCATCTCAAGCTTAAGGAACACCAATGTCAAGCAAGAAGAACCAAGCCACTACAGTATGGACCATTCATCATACCCGAGTAGGTTGGAGAAAGTACCTTTAGACTTGGGTTTCCACTATTCACACGGATGCACTCGGTATCATACTATGAAAATTTGTACCTACATGAGATGTCCATGTTTGATGGAAGAGAGATTCAACTACTACCTTCTGTAGAAGATTGGGTCTTGGATTCTCAAGGAAAATTGTATGAGAATGAAGTTCGGAATAGAAAATCAACGATCCACAACAGTCCCGATAGATTGGAGTAGAAGGAAAGACACCAAGGTATGCTCGAGGTACTCAAAGGAGAAAGAGAGGGAATTGATTCCTCATCTACTCCCCCACTAAGATTTTGTGGGACCAAAATCCTCCTAAGTAGGGGAGGTATGATCCATAGGGATCCAAAACAACACCACTTCATCAGATCATCTAGTACTAGAAGAAGAAAATGAAGAAAACAAGGAGCAGGTTGTATTTTTATAGAACCGCCACCCTATGTAGAGCGGTGGTCCTGTAACCACCCCCTATGTAGGGTGGTGGTCCTGTAACCATCATTCTCGCAAATAATGGAGGTCCTGTAAATTTTGTGACAAAAATAAAATGGAGTACGAATAGTCTCGGTTGTAAGAGTTTGGATTGTTTCTCTTCCCTTCCATGACCTTTCTCATTCTCCAATGCATGGGAGGACATGAGAAGGGCTATAAATACATGGAGGAGTAAGAGAATTGGGAATCAAAGGATCAAAAGACAAGAGAATTTATGGGAGTAAGTGAGAAAATAATATTTAGTCTTTGGAACTGATTTGTAGGAGTTAAGTGTATAGGACCGAGAGAAAGGAAGTATCTAAGGAAAGGAGAGTTGACATTGTTTGTAACTTTTCTACTCATTATAATATGTATTATTGAAATGTAGGAAAATATATAAGTGGGAAGAAAGATTAGTTTCCCTTCCTAACTGGTTTTCCTCACATCGAGGGTTTCCGGAAACAAATTGTGTGTTGTGTTGTTGTATTTCTTCATCTCACTCTATAGGTTGATTCTATAGCATTAGAAATCAGTCACCAACTTCAAATATTTCATTTTCTAAAGTTGAAAGTAGAACATAAAATTTTTGAGTTTTTGAATTTCGAAATTTGAAGTTTATAGATTATTTGACCAAAAGCAGCGAATAGTGATAGCAAGGGAAATTATAAAACATCCTTCGATCCTTATCTTAGACAAGGCCACCGGTGTATTAGATATAAAGTCGAAAAAATAGTTCGGAAGCTCTTGACAAGACTTACCTAGGCTATCCAACACTGGTAGTGACACACCATCTCTCCATCATTTGCAATACATATAAAATAGTAGTTGTTAATAGTGGTGGGATGCTTTGAAAGCTGCAGAGACGAAGAAATCATTGACAAGCCCGATGAAACATATGCATCTCTAGTTTAATTACAACAGGTGAGCTCAAAGATTGAACAAACACCAATCAATAATATTATTATGAGTATTACCTAGCTAGTATCTTAAGAGAAACGTAAGATGAAAACGTCACATTGGAGGAAAATAATTCAAATTATTTCCAACCTTGTTTATCCTTAAGTGGCTATAAAGGCCACTCAAGTCATGTTATAAGTCCTAATATCCTAGGAACTCTAGATTACCTTCATACTTGAATAATTGGAGATCACTACTTCTAAAACTTCACCAATTTGGAAGGCGTGAGAATAAATGAATCATTTGGTAGTTGGGAATCCTATCTTCTCTTCCTTTAACACTACATGTCAAGCCTACAAATCAATTTTATTGAATCTGAAATATAATGAAAAGATCATTTCCTTGACAAGAGACTTCTCTTTCATCCTTTTGCTTGAGAAAGGAATTACAAAATTTCACGAATTTTACAAATTTGGGAAGTGGATGGAATGGACAGACCTTAAATCTGTCTATAAGCTTCCTTAACTTTAGTTCATAATGTATAAAATGATCAGAAATTATTTCACAAAATTAGAGCTATGAAAAGGATTACAAACAAATATAAGTTAGTTGTTCTCTTATCAAGATTCTCAAAACCCTAGCTTAGGGTTCATGGTAAATCCTTCATAACTTTGTTTAGACAATCTAGTTTTTCCTAAAAATTTTGAGAAACCATCTATGGATTATGCCCTTTAGGTTGGTAAAATATTAGGGTAAATGTAGTTTTCACTTAATGGATCTTTCTAAAATAAATATTCTCGATGAAACCCAGAAACGATAGGCCTAAATGAGCTACTACAAGTGTGAACTAGGAAGATTGTATGAAGAATTAGATAATGAAAAATTTTAGGCTGTAAAAGAACAAAACGATATTCGATATTATTAATAAAATGTATAGAAAATTAGATAGAATAAAAATCAATCTAAATTTCCTCTCTAGTAGACATACTAGTAGGGTAGGATATGGTATAAGGAAGAATAATAGATCTTATAGAAAAGGATAATGATGGTCCATTAATATCAAATTTTATGACTCTACAAGATTGAATTAAGTATAAATGATGACCATTCCATTTTTTATTCATCAAGGATTAAAGAACTCTTGAAATCCTTTTGAAGCATATAACAAATTAATTATCATATCTAAGGTCAAGGGTGCAATTTATTTTTTAAACACTAAAATGTAAAGTCTCTTAGACAAGTACCAACAAGTACTAGTCTCCAAGATACATTTTTTAGTTGGAGATGAGTCTTTTTACACCACTACAAAAAAAAAAATACAAGAGGTTTGAGTCAAAATTATACATATGAACAAATTCATAAGATCTTTCCCTTCAAGGCATTAGCTACCCAGTCCATGTTTCAATGGTTCTCGAAGACTAAGGCTTCAAAATAGAATTTGGGTCAAAATTTTGTTTTTATTTTATTTTATTCTATTATAATTTTCCTTTTGAAAAGCATAACCAAGGAAAAGAAATAAAATCTTATGAAATAGGTACATTTATGCATATCCAAGGCAATAGGACTACAAGTCCAAGAAAATTGAGTGTCCCTAAACTTAGCACAAAGAGATAAGTTATTTTGGTGAATGATTATGGAGCTTTGCCATCCTTGAAATAAAACATCCAAAGCTAAATATTTAGATATTAAGAACTATGACATAATCTTCATGGCCTTATCCTTCACAATAGGATCTCACACATTTCAAACTTCATAAGGAATTACAACAACAATCACCACCAAGATGGAAAGTTAGAAATGTGTAATCCATAGAATTTTTGGGATGACTATTAGGAAAACAAAATCCCTCTATTCAGTAGGGAAAATTTAATTCAAATAAGAGACTTGGAAATTCCATTTTTGGGATATAAGATGTGCAACTACTATAGTGAAAATCAATCTGCTTTCTAGGCACCTCAAGACATTAGAAAGAGTTCTTAAAATTTAGCTCCAAATACATATGCATTTTTCAACTATCATGTCATTTTAAGGGATTCTATGTGTATATGTTGTGCACCTTCCAAAACAAGAAGAACAATGCCACATTTTATTTACCATTCTAGAATCTATTGTAAAGGAATTTATGGGAGCTTGTGGGGACTCACTAGACCAACATGAAGACAACCTACTCCCATATACAATTTGGAAATGTGATCATATTGAGGCTAGAAATTATTTATTTCCTTAATGATTGTATTTAAAAAATTAGCAAGTGGTTGAAATTATATGAAATGAATGTAGATGTAATTTTTGTGTGATTTATCAAGAGTTTTAATTATGCAATTTGTATCTTGGGTTCCATGTTAATGTGCGCATGTGGCATATAATCATAAATACTAAAATAGAGATCAATTTTATTCGTTATTATTTATGAATCTATGAGTTCAAAAAGGACTAATCAAATTGATTAAGGAAAGTTATTATAGGTAGAAATAATTCTATACCAGCATAGAAGTTCCATCCATTAGTATTGTTTTATAAAAGGGTGTAAAGAAATTAATGGGGATTACAATCCAAGCAAGTTAAAAGTTTTGGTGTTGAATTGTCTTACAAATAGAATAATATTTGGACATAGGGACTAAATAGTTAGATTAAAATAATGTTCAACAAATTTTTGTTAAAGAACCAAATAAAATCTTAGTAAATTTGTGTTCCTACCATTAATATTTGTTATGAAATCGTTATGCTAACAAATCAAAAATATTATTTAAGTTCATTATTTCTTTATGCTGGGAAGAGACCAATGTTTTATTATAAGATATATGATCATAGAAGTGGGAATCCATTCACTAAGTAGATACATGATATAATCTAGTATTAAGGAAACAAAATAAATAACAACCATACTAAGTATTTACAAAAAGGCATGTGCAAAAAACTAGACTTATTAGAAATGCCAAGTACCCATGTACCATGCCTAATACGTACTAGGTGTGGGTATGGTTTGGGTACATTGTGGGTAGATACCCATAGGCCCTAGGTACGTCCCCCAGGGTATAGAAATCACGGGTTTTTCTTAAATGCAAAAACAACTTGAGGGATTTTACCAGAATTAAACCTTAGAAAGTTCTTATGGGCTTTGAAGGGTCAAGAGGGATGAAAAGGAATTCATTTGGTTGACTTAAAATTTAGGGATTTATTGTTACTCCTCATGGGTCCTTTATTCTTTAGTGAATTTGGAAGGCATGGGAACACGTGAAGCACTTGGTGATTGACCAACCTATCTTCTCTTCCTATGACACTAGGTGCCAATCATACAAATTGATTTCGTCAAATCTGAAATATTGTGACAAGATCATTGCCTTGACAATAGGCTACTCTTCCATCCTTTCATTAGATAAAGGAATTAAAATATTTAATGACTTGTACAAATTAGGGAAACTTGTATGGAATGGAAATACCTTAAAGCTTTCTATAAGCTTCCTTCAATCTCAGTTTAGAATGTATACAATGATGAGAAATTCTTTCATAGCTCCCCCTACTAGACTAATTATGGAGGATTAGAATGAATTTTGGGATACTATGAGGTGGCTCAAAGGGACCCCTCTCTAAGAGGCTATGTACCTCCAAATAACTCCATGAAAAGATTTCCTTCTCCCCATCCTTTCCCTAGGCCTTACCAAAAGTGGAATGTTTGTGAGCCCATTAGGAGATGGACTCGTATATTAAATGTTTTGTGGTATTCTTATATCTAGTCAAATAAATCTTGCTTTAGGTGGATTATGATTCATAATAAGCTTGTTGCAGGCTTTTAATATTTTATAGGTTCTTGACACTATAAGCTTGTCATTTTCTTCAATATTTTATATATATTTATATTTTTTACTTTATAAATATATATTGTACGAAAGTAACCATAGCGTACCATACCCAAAGGTTTTTAATTTTTTTGGTTTCAAGGTATTGTACCCATACCCATATTGGTACCCATATCCATACCAAAATAGTTTAGGAAAAAAGAGGAAATCAAGTAAATACTTTCAACTCCCCAACAAAAATAGAGAACAAATATGCCACATTGATATCTCTACCATATCTACTTCTTAGTGTTTATACAATGAGATTTCAAGTATGAGCATTATAACTAGGGTCCAACTCCTAAATCATAATGTCATCACTCAAACTATTTATTCTAGTGTAAAATCACCTAAAATCTGCATAATCCTACTTCTCGCTCTTTATTTTTCTTACTATCAAATCCATAAATGCCATAAAAATTAGATCAATTATTTCCCTATGCTTAGAACCATATAAATTCCATTTCCCTAACAAGGTATAAGCTAAATCCATAAAAACAAGGTTGTTTATCCATGTGTGTATATCCATATAAAGACCACATAAATTAGAGAGAAAAAGATAAGTATGGAAGAGAAAATTAGTGGGGAAAAGTGCTTTGATCCACTTTGTATTGACACACATATGGAGAGTGGGTCTAAAAAAATTTCCATCATACCCATAAATTCATTATCGTAAAATCAGATTTATAAATGGAGGATAATCTTTGATGAGCAGAATTACCATTGTGAAGGGAATTGTATTTTATCACACCGATCTCGGAGGAAATACTACAATGCAATATATCATTTAAATGTTGGAAAATAATTATCTCAAATAATGCCCATGTTGTAGTAGTGATTCACCCAAATAAACGAGACACATGTATATAGAAACACAATTGTAGACACCTAAAATTGGTTACTCAATTTAGTGTCCCTCACATTCGCTTACCTGCTTGGGTAACCTGGGGCACGTTTATGTCACCTCTATCCCCTTGGGATATTATCCAATTTGTGACTTAAACACCTATCCTAAATTTAATTCACCCCATTATATCTTACCAGTGAGTAATTAAATATTAACTACTTAATTACACTTCTTCCCTTGTATCCTAACCACTTATCTACCCTACATTTATCCTATCTATGTATCACCCCTATTTCTCCTCTTCCCCAAGTGGGATATTTTCCGTATTTGGGGTAATTCTCATCTTTCTAGAAATCGTTCATTTTGGCCATCTCGGGAGTCTGTCCCGCGATCGGCACCGACCTATACGGTCGGCGCCGATTTTCTAGGAGCGGCGCCGATTATAAATACAAGTCCAGAACTCAGTTCTAGGGACCGAAAAACACACACGACGAAGAAAGACGCGCACGAACAGAGAGAGACAAAGAGACAGATCGCGAAAGAGACACAGGTTGTAAGAAAGAGAGATCTTTTAGCATCAAGTGTATCAAATGAGATCGGATCCTGTCTCGAATCAATCCCTGAGAGGAGCACCGTTACTCTGCTCCTATCATATCAACATCGCACGTATCCATCGATCCTCTGGTGACTCTGTTCCAGTATCTTACCGACTTTCGCACATCCAATGACGTCGACTATCTGTCCATCACTTTCCAATTCCGAATCTTCTTGCACTGTCCCTGATCAACTGATCTACTTTCAGTCGACGCCGATCTTATACAGTCGACGCCGATTCTTCATAGTCGACGCCGATCACATCAGTCGACGCCGATCCTTATTAATCGACGCCGATCATCCTGCAGACAGGTAAAAAGGACACAGGTAACACAAATCCAGCTTTATTTTACAGTTTCCTGTTTTCTGTAGCTTTCTGTCTGTTGTTTAAATTCGGTTTCATTACTATAATCAGAAAATCTAGTCTTATATGTACATCTTTTATCATGTATGCTTCTCTACTTAATTGAAAACGTGGACTGACATCCGCCGAGGAAGCTTATCGCTTCCCGGACCCGCTTCTCGGGCAGTCCACCTAAATATCTTTTAACGCCATCTTTTTCTGTCAAGCATTGGTGTCTTGCAGGTTACTCGGATCTATTGTGCGAATTGCTCGTGTGCGCCCGTCTTATCTACATCGACCTCCTTATCCGTCTACATCTTCGGATCTTGTCCATCAGGTATCGATTTCATTGGAGTTTTTCAGGGTTTTTGTGTTTAGTTTGGTGCATTAACTTGGACAGGTAACAAGCGCGAAATCCTTGATCTACATTCTCACCTGGTGGGACCAAAACCAAAGTCCCTTATTGGTAAGTTCATTTCTTTTCTAGTTTTGAGCTTTGATTCTTTTTCTTTACTGATTTCTATCAGTTCTGCTTGAGCATTTCTTTTCTTGCTTTTTATGCGAGATCGTTATCTTGAAATTTTTCTATTTCCTTAGAATAGAAATTTTTCGTTTCATCATTATCTGGATATATCTTTCCGGATCTTGTTTGCTGTTTGCTTAACCTCTTCTTGTGGAGCACTTTGCTTGATCGTGGGATTGTTCGAGGGGAAGAGCTCAACAACGCGCTTTTTGAAGTCCACACACCTTGGAGAGCTAAATCTACAGGTATTTCTCTTTTACGGTGTTTTCTCCTTTTTAGGATTTCTTTGTTTGATTGTCTATCACATTCGAACATTTCAATTTTTGGTGCTTAAAAAGAATTTAATCGCATTTGGGAAAGAATTTGTTTGACTTGTCTTCATCGAAATCAAACACTTCGTTTTTAAAGTGCTTAAAAAGTACCTTTTCTTTGTCATTGCTGCATGTTTCTCATCTAGTTTTAATTAGGCTGGAAAATTGATCAAAATCGGTAGTGACACTATTTGATTTTTATTTTTCACCCTTGCACACAAAGCCAAAATCACTAGGTATAAAGCATTTAAACAAAACTCCTTCCCTGGCCTCGCCTACTTGGAAGTGATATCCAAGAGGAAGAGCCTACGCGGTACTCAGGCCGCGCTATAAATTCACGGAAGTTCTGGTATATATTGGCAAAGCACCCGACTCCCTTATCGCAGCGGTGTGTGAAGTGCGGGGGTAGGCCCCTATATCAAGCCACGTACCGGTCTTTTACTGAAGTGCCTTCGGGACTCCTCACCAAACATTCCCCAAACCATCCTTAGTTTGGCTATCTGAGTAGTTCCTGTTCTAAAAAGCCTTCCCTAATATTTTCTTTCTTAAAAGCATCAAAACTTAAAGGAGATAATCATCTGCGCTGCTTGAATTGTCTGTGCATTAGTTAGGTCAATTTTCTTTTCTGCGTGTTTATGACGGTCATCACTCGGTTACAATCTAGAAGAATGGCTCAACTGGCTCCTTCTTCTTCCGAGATTACCACTAGTGTGGATGTTTCGGCACCCCCCAAATCTTCCTCGGGACCGCTGCTAGTTGGTTCCCCATCCTGGTCATATAATCCTTTCTTTCAAGCCAAAGCAACCCCATCACGTCCAGCTTCCCCTAGTCCTTCAGAAATATCATCTACTTCTGACTCAGAGTATGTTCCTCGCGGGGATCCTGAATTTCAGGCGTTCCTCGATCGCAATCCGGTAGCCCTTATGGACTACCTAGTACACAAGTCTATTCAAATATCTGATCAAGGACCACCAATCCAGCAAGTGTACGATTATTCTCGTGAACCATCCCAGGCCTTTGTAGAACAGTTTGCATCATCTCTCTTGCCTCCAGTCACGGAGAAGGGGTGCCCCTGTGCCTCCTTTTTCTCTTCCACCAACCATATCGACTAGTTCTCAAATAGTCTTACCTATTCCTAACACCGCAGTTACCTCGAATATTCCACAACCTACTTCTGAGAGGTCCTCTGCCCTGGCTATAATGAATGCGTCTGCGCACCCGCATATTGCTGTTAATTCATCTATGCCCTCCATTGTATCCCAAGGTCAATACCCCTTTATGAGCCAACCCCCTCCGAATAGTCAGTTGGTTCCTGCTTCCCGTCCTCTAGTGGGTCTTTCTTCCAATATTCCAGCAACAGTGACCTTCACCCATCCTTTAGCATCAGCACCCTTAATGCCTAATCCGGCAGTAGAAGGCCCCTTTCAGGTCTTGTTCCCCAATATGTCCAATCAAATTGGCACTCATGTTCCTCAATCTATCCCGATTCAGTCAACAAGCATAGGAGTCCACCAATCACAGGCTCCACCCGTCATCCAACCTTCATTTTCTCAACCACTTATTATCTCACAGCCTGCCTATACACAAGGTACTTCACAGCAAATACCCCACCAGGTGTCACCCAGAACGCCTGGTTACTCCTCTTATCATCCTATCAATCAACAGATGAATCCTCCGTTGACACCTCAACAACATCCACCATTTGCTTCTTATGTAGGACATGCCAGTGTGCCTCCTCCTCAATCTGACGTGGTTCAAATTCTCTTCAAGAAAATCACAGACTTGGAAGCCTCCACAAAAGGGGCTCGTCCTTCATACTCCTTTGAAGAAGTGTGTAATGAACCCATTCACCCCTCAGTGGCTTTTAAGCCTTATCCTCCCCAATGGGAACTTCCTAAATTTTCAAAGTTTCATAGTCGGGAGGACCCTCAACAACATTTGCGAGCATTCAAACATGCTTGCTACCTCATAGTCCAGGATCAGGAGCTTATGCTCCGTACCTTTCCTATGTCTCTAGCAGGTCCTGCTTTAGACTGGTACAATAACATTCCTCAACATTCCTTGTTTTCTTTCTCTCAATTGGCCCAGATGTTTGTTGAAAACTTTTCAATAAATATCGCGCATAAGATCTCGATTACAGATCTTTATAACATTCGTCAATTCGATGATGAGTCTATTGCAGACTTTGTCGCTCGTTGGAGAGGGATAATCAACCAATTGTCTTTCTCCCTTCCTCAATCCCAACAAATCGAGTTGTTTACTCGATCTTGTGCTAATCACATTTCTTCCACTTTAAGGATCCAAACTTTTCATACCTTTGAAGAAGCCTTTACAATGGCACGCAAACTTGAATCTCGCGCCATTGAACAAGGGAAGCTAAAACTTCGCTCTAAATCTAAACCTGATTTTTCTCGGTTTACCAAACCAAATTCTTCCCCTTCTAAAGACAAGAATCAGGGATCCACCAATGCCATCGTATTAAAAACATCACGAGCCGATACTACTTCTAATCAAACACCACGAAGAGACTCCTCATCTTCTCGAAAAGGGACTTCATCATCTCGATCCTTCGCTCCATTGGGGGAATCATATGCCTCTATCTTAGAGAAAATGTTGGAAGTTCGCATGATCGAACTTCCCCCTATTAGGAATATCGATGAAAGCCAAGAACGTCCATTCTGGTATAGAGAAAATGATTTCTGTCATTATCATAGAACCAAAGGTCATGACATCGAACGATGTCAGACTTTCAAAAATCTTGTCCAGAAATTCATTGATAAAGGCGAGCTCATTCTGGATAACCCAAATGCTCCCCCAAATCAGGCAATGGATGTTTTTAAACAACCTTTTCCTAATCATTCCCCGAACCATAATGCTTCAGAGTCTCAAAAACCAAACACTCATACTATCAACTTCATCTCTACTGAAGAATCTTCTTCTGAAACCAAGCCATCTGCGAACACATCAACCGAATCAGAACCTCCTTCCACTCCGCCAATCACTGAAATTCCACCATCTTCCGATAGCCCGTCTTCGAATATTCCTACATTGCGAGATACGGGTTCATCTTTCTCCACTCCTTTGTCTCACCTTCCATCCATACCCGAGACAGTGTCATCCTCATCTGTCTCATCATCGAACATTCTTTCAATGCTCGAGGCAATTACATCCCTTCGAGTTTCCACTACAGATACATCTACTTCTGTTGCTCCCATTCTCGCTGCAACTATGCCCCTGGTGAACGTACCTATAATTGTGCCAACTCCGACGGAAGCGTCTTCGATTTTGACTCTTCCTGTCTCTTTTCCAACAGTAGTTCCACCCATAATTACTGCACCAGAAGTAGTCCCTTCGCAAAGAACTACTTCTTCATCACTCACTTCTTCCACCACTAGTGCTGCTTCGCCCATTAAAGGAAAATCAAAAGAAGTAGCACCAACACCTATACGCTCGGTTCCTGAACTTAAACCGAGACAACCAAAATCTAACATTGCGCCATCAGTACCTCCCCACTTGCTTCCTCCGAAAAGGTTACAATCACCTTATGCCGTTGAAGTTGTCACCATCCCTGAAAAAGGAAAGCCCATATTTCGAACCATCAAGACCCTTGGTGCTTTCCCACAAAAATCTCTCTCTACGCCCCATAAAAGATTGGATTTATCCGCTGAGAAGGCGTCTTCTTCTACACACTTATCAAAACCATCATCTTCTTCTACAACACATTCTTCACCAACACCCCGAAAAGTGGATTTACCTACTAACAAGACGCCACCTCTTCTATCAGGATCATCATCTTCATTACCAAAAGCCAGGGCGCCCTATGTCCCTCCGATTACACCTACTTTGGGAGCTTCTTCCTCATCTAAATCGACATTATCTAAATCATCAGTAAATTCAACCAAACAACCTCCTTTATCTTTGAAGACCACAACACTTGTCACATCTCCGTCATCTTCAAAATCTATTTTAGGGGCTCCTCCTCCACCAAAATCAATCATGTCTCACTTACTTCCATCTCAAATGCCCAAGCCTGCACCTCCAAGTGTCCAAAAGAATAAGATGATCCCTAAAAAGACTGTCAAACCTAACATGCAGGTTCTTTTGCCTCGGCAGTCTGTTAAGGCAAAAGAGGCACCTTCATCACCTCTATCCTCATCTTCATCTACCGGGTTCTACACCGAAATCCTTCGCCAACTTATCCAATCTTCATCCATATCCCTTCCTCCGATTAAACCCTATAACCCTAAAGGAGTTAAACCTACCTGGTTTAACTCTGATCTAATTTGCGCTTACCACCGTACCCCGGGTCATGATACTGAGGGATGTAAAGCTCTTCAAGCTGTTGTCAACAACCTTTTGGAAGAAAGTGATCTTTTGCTGGAGGAGGAGGAACAAGTATCTCCTGCCATCTTAGCCCCATCTGAGCCCCAACGATCCACTCAGACCTATAGTGATTCCACCCCAATGAATCTTCCACCTTCTCAAATTGACACAATCCATATCGCCACTAGAACCCAACACTATGATAATCCATCTTCATCTACAGCATCTCGACCACGGGTTGTCATTTCTGCAGCCCCTGAAGGAGTTCCTCCTTCCTCACTGCCCCACGACCTAAGGTCTCTATTCGTGCTGCCCTCGGGCTCAAATTCCCGTGTCAGTTGAGGAGAGTGTTATGAAACAACTCACCCAGGCTCCGGTCAAAATGTCTCTTTTTGACCTCATCCAATCCTCTCCACAACATCGCCAGGCTCTGATTGATAATCTGCGTCGCATCGCAGTGAAATTCAGATGAGCCCCAGCCCTTTGAGTTGGTTGTTGGATTGAATAGACCATCAACCGCCATTTCTTTTGAAGATTCGGAAGTTCCTCCTCTTTCTTCAGAGGATTTGGAGGCTCCCCTCTTTATCACAGTCCAAATCGACAACACCACATTAAAACGCGTTATGATCGACAGTGGAGCTGCACTCAACGTCATCTCCTCACACACATTTGAGCAACTTAAATTACCAAAGAACGTAGTGTCACCCCCACCTTTCGCCCTTCGATCATTTAACGATCAGTTAGCAGTTACTTTAGGAACTGTGGTCTTACCCATTCGAGTAGGTAAGAAGCTGCTTCATGAACTCTTCTACATTGTCGAAGGAAAATTCCACTATAATATGATCCTCGGACGCTCCTGGATTCGCGCAATGCATTGTGTCCCATCCACCCTCCATCGATGCTTAAAATATCAATATGAGGGCAAAATATATACTCATCCAGGAGATCCTTTTCCTTCCGCACAATGCGACATGACCACAAGGTCTGCCCCTCTAAAGGAAAATACTTCTTCTCCTGACGGGGCCTCATCTTCTTCCATACCTGCAACCAAACTACCGGATTTACAAAATCTAGAAGAGACATTGCAGCGTTTCTCACTGGGAGAGCTTCCTCTCTTTTCTTTCGACGCCCATCTCAATCCTAGTGAGTATGGTAGACCGGACAAACAACCTGAATATCAACCAGGTCTCGGTCGCATCGTCACCATTGGTCTGCCCAATCAACAGACTAATTTCATCTATGGTGGTCTTGATACGCCTCATTATCACCCAGATTCTCCTCCTAGGACCAAACCTTACTTAACAGGGTTCGATTATCTACAAAATCCCACGTTTGCAAAAACTTATCTATATCGATGCGCGTGGAAGGGTTTTGGTCTAGGAAAATATGAGCAAGGTGTGCATGACCTCACATCCATTCCTACTCTCATGCCACATCAAAAATTTGGTTTAGGATTTAAACCTCTTTCAAAAGCCACCGTCACTATTCTCGATGAGCCTCTTCCTATTGAGGAACCATCTTCTCCCGCTAAGTCAGAAGCATCACTCGATGTGGACGACGACATTTCCATCCCACCTAACTTTTTTTTTTTTTTTTTTTGATCAATACCATTTCCTTAGGGCCGCTAGCCTATACGACTAGCAACCGGTCCGCTTCCATACCGTTAATCTTCCCTGAAATAGTTGGAGATGACTCTCCTACTATCAACACTATCCACTGTGCGGATGATGATTCTGTCCTCACCTATCTGGGGGCAGAGGATTCATATCTTCCCAAGACTATTCCTTCTGACACGTCTACGCTTCTCAACGAAGCCACTGTCGACCTTAATATAGGGACTTCTGAAGACCCTCGCATCATTAAGGTCGGCCAATCCCTTAATCCACAGGAGTTAGGAGATTTTACCACTTTTCTTTCCAACCATCGTCAAGCCTTTGCTTGGTCATATGAGGATATGCCCGGACTCGATCCCGATATTGTGGTCCACAATATCGTTACTCTTCCCAACATCAAGCCAGTTAAACAAAAATTACGTAAAATGCACCCTAGAGTAGCCCTTCTTGTTAAAGAAGAGTTACAGCGCTTGCTCTCGGCTAACTTCATCCAACCCATTGATTATCCACAATGGGTTTCCAATGTAGTACCAGTAACTAAAGCTACTGGGAAAATTTGAATTTGTACCGACTTCCGGGATCTTAATCTGGCTTGTCCAAAAGATGATTTTCCTCTACCTAATATCGACCAACTCGTGGATTTAACTGCGGGTCATGAGATGCTTTCTCTTATGGATGGTTTCTCTGGGTATAATCAAATTCTCATCGCACCAGGAGATCAACATAAGACTTCTTTCATAACTCCTTGGGGGACCTTTTGTTATCGCGTCATGCCTTTCGGTCTTAAGAACGCAGGAGCAACCTATCAGCGAGCAATGACCTACATCTTCCATGATCTCTTACACAAAACTATGGAAGATTACGTTGACGATCTCCTCGGTAAGTCCAAACGTCGCCAGGATCATCTTTTCATCCTTGCACCTCTCTTTGAGAGGCTTATCCGCTTCTGTCTTCGTCTAAATCCAGCTAAGTGCGTGTTTGGCGTTCTCACTGGTAAACTTTTAGGTTTTATCATTTCCATCAGGGGTATTGAAGTGGACCCCGCAAAAATAAAAGCTATCCTTGATATGCCTCCCCCTTCTAACTTAAAGCAACTCCAGCAGCTCTCAAGGACGTCTTGATCGATCGTCATTTTATCTCACAATTGTCGGACCGTTGTCAGCCTTTTCACCATCTCCTCCGTAAGAATGTTCATTTTGAATGGGATGAACATTGCCAAAAGGCCTTTGATGATCTCAAAGCTTATCTTCTTTCTCCACCTGTGCTTACACCTCCACGCGAGGGGGAGCCTTTCTATCTTTATATCTCTGTGACTGACCATGCTCTGGGAGCCATGATTTCGCATCGGGACACTTGCGGTAAAGAACAAGCTGTCTATTACATCAGTCGCACCCTCCATGAGTATGAAACACGTTACTCCGAAGCTGAAAAGCTATGTTGTGCTCTCTTCTTCGCAACTTCTAAGCTTCGTCATTACCTCCTTAATCACAAAACTTATATTGTCACAAGTGTCAATCCACTCAAGACAATTCATGCAAAGCCTTATCACAATGATCGTATCACTCGTTGGCTCATGCTTATGACAGAATTTGACCTCGAGTTTATCCCGCAAAAGTCTATCAAGGGTCAGGTTATTGCAGATCAATTAGCTGATGCTCCTCTTCCGGACACTCAAGACCCCCTTGCTCAATTCCCCGATGAATATATCCAACAAATTGATTTTGGTCTATCTCCATTTAAAGTAAGGCTCTTCTTTGATGGATCCAAATGCCAGCAAGGGGGAGGTGTGGGTTTCATGATGATTCCTCCTTGGGGTACGCCTATCCCAGTCGCACACAAATTGAACTTTGAGTGTACCAATAATATGGCTGAATACGAAGCTCTTGTCTTAGGTCTCCAAAATTCCATTAATCTCGGCACTCGTCATATTGACATCTTTGGTGATTCTGAACTCATCGTTAATCAAGTCATGGGTGTCTATCAATGCAAGAATGATATCCTTCAAAAATATCGTGATATCGTTCTTGCTCAACTCCAATCTTTCGATAAATTCACTATCCAAGCTATTCCTCGCACTGCAAATCGATTCGCAGATACAATGGCTTCGTTAGCCTCACTTATCCCACCTTTTACCGAAGACTCGCGACTTTATGTGGCTGTACAACGATTAGATCAACCATCTCATCTTAGGCAACTAACTTCAATCCATGCTGTCACAACCCATACTCAGGATGAGTGGTATCAACAAATTGTTGATTATCTATCTCATTCGGTGCTTCCTCCAGATCTGACTTCCAATGGTAGAAGATCTTTTATCCAACGCGCTAATCGCTATACTATTCTAGGCGGGATTCTCTACAAACGCGGCTTTGATGGTATTTTGCTTCGGTGCCTCAAAACCCATGAATCATCTAAAGCCATCCAGGAGGTCCATGACGGTATCTGTGGTGGACATTTTAGTGGCTTGGCTGTGGCTAAACGCATCTTACGTTTGGGATATTATTGGCCTTCTCTTAATCAAGATTGTTGTGAATACACTAAGAAATGTATCAAGTGTCAACAACATTCCAATCTTACACACATCCCTAGTCAAGCTTTGCAACCTACGGCGGATTTGTGGCCTTTTTCGCAATGGGGTCTTGATCTTATTGGTCTCATCAATCCCCGTTCTTCACAACGCCATCATTCTATCATTACTGCCACCGAGTACTTTACTAAGTGGGTGGAGGCTATCCCTCTTTCTTCAACAAAGGCTAAACCCATAGTTGATTTCGTCTATCAACACATCATTTGTCGCTTTGGCGTTCCACACAAGCTAATCACGGATAATGGCAAGTCTTTCAAGAACGTTGATTTGCAGAACCTCTGCAACGCTTTCAACATCAAACTCAGTTTTTCTTCCCCATACTATCCTCAAGCTAACGGTCAGGCCGAAGCTTCCAATAAAACTTTGCGTAATATCCTCGCAAAGGTAACTAGTCGAGCTGGTAGGGATTGGCATTTACATATCCCTTTTGCTCTCTGGGCTTATCGGACTAGCATCCGTACTCCTACTGGTGCTACTCCCTTCTCTCTCGTCTATGGGTCTGAAGCTGTTCTTCCTCTGGAAGTCCAAATCCCGTCTCTCCGTGTTTCTCTCAGAGAATTTATCTCCGATGAAGACTATCGTCAAAATCGTCTAGCACAACTTGAATTATTAGATGAGCGGCATCTCAACGCTCTTGAACATCATCAAGTCTATCTCGAGCGTGTCAAACGTGCTTATAACAAGCATTTGCAGCACCGTGACTTCAAAATTGGGGATCTTGTTCTTAAAGAAAATCAAAATGTTACTACACTCGAAAGAAGTCAACGTGGTAAGTTTGCTCCCAACTGGATGGGCCCATACATTATCACTCATAAATATGGGTCTGGGGCTTATCGTTTATCTTCCATGGATGGTATACCTGAAGCGGAACCTCTTAATGCCTTGCATCTACGGCCCTTCTACTTTGTTAAAATCTATCTTACACAAGCCTAGTCGCAACACAGATCTTTCATCCATCTAAACAACCAGTCATATACTTTCATGGTGATTCGAAACTATGTGGTTCTCCGCCTATTGCCTCTTTTACCTTAAAATATGAGTATCGCGGCTCTACTCATTGCATGTTTCTTTTGGATATGTTCCTCCTCATGGTAGGAATACCTTAATCACCACTTCATCTGTCCCAAGTGCTTATCTTAATCGGATCTACTCGGGGCATGAGTGCATGTTCTTCTATGTTCTCTTCCCCTCCATCTGATCTATCTAGGTCTAAACTCAGCTTCTTCCAAAAAGATTTTCAAAAAAAAAAAAAAAAAAAAAAAAAAAAAAAAAAAGAAGAGATGCTATCCAAAAAGATAGACTGATCCCTTGAAGGACAGCTATCCCTACATTATCAAATGAATCAAAAAGAAAAAAATATAGACCATACCCTCGAAGGATGGCTATCATTGAAATTCAAAATACAGACCGCTCCCTTGAAGGACGGCTGTTTCTCAAAGATATATTCAAGGCTTCTTGCAATTAATCAGCCTTTCAGTCAGTTTATACACTTTTTAGCATCACTGAAAGACTTCCCGTATTGATCAGTCTTTCCATATCAAGCAAACTTCCCGCATTGATCAGTTTGCTTTTCTGCCAAAATCATGAAGCTGAGATTTAAGACCTTTTGTAGATCATATGGAGAATCCTATTTTCCCACTATGGACATGTATTCTGTCCCTTGTAAATTCCGACAAGGTACGTACTTACTGTTCCTTTCGTTTCCCTCCTAGATCTGTTTTGCGGCTAGTTAGTGTCAGGTTCATTTTAACCTCATATAGGGCCTTACATGCATGATATTGTGATTTCCTATCCAGATTCTATCTATGGTCGGTTGGGAGTCCAACTTGTCATTTTCTTTCTTATCCGGGTATATTTTCTTTATTCCTAGTCAAGGTCGTTTTCATTACCTCCTTGGCTCTCGCAAAGAGTATTCCCCATTATTCTTTGTTTTTCATCTAGTCAAATTGACATTTCACATGTTAATTCAATCAAAATTTATCTTCTATCTAATTTCATCTTATCTATCAAAGCATCTATTATCAACACATCTATTTCTGGCTATCTATTTTCATCAAAATTAAATTAACATCTCAACCATGCCGAGTACATCAATCACATCTATCTATCTATCCATCAAAATATCGAAAAAATGGTGCATCCAAGTTACACTACATCTATCTATATCCATTTTTCATCAAAATAAAATCCATACATCAATCACATCTATCTATCTATCCATCAACATATCGAAATCCAAGTTACATTGCATCTATCTATCTCTATTTTCATCAAAATTATATCCACATATCTATATCCATCAAATCACATCTATTTCTATCCTCTATCAGTCTATATCTATCCAATCACATCTATTCATCATCTATCAGTCTATATTTAGATCCATCACAATTATGCTACATCTATCCATGTATATCAACATCAAACGCATGAGATCAATTATATGACAAATAAAATGATGAATCTATATATACATGTGTGTCTGTACAACAAAAATGGGTGGCTTTCAATCAAGCCATCTATACAATGCCTTCCAATCGAGGCTACATCACTATACAGATACAAAATACATCAATCCCTATATGGTAAAGTCCGATGCATGGAGGACACTATCTCCTCCACCCTCCTCTGGACCAGGCTGTCTCTCCTGACCGCCGCCTATCGAGCTGGATGCACCTGCTGCTGGAGGTCTCGGCCCACCTCGGTCTCTCCCGGTGCTCCCTCCGCCTGAGGCCCCGCTCGCTGTAGCCGTCGCTGCTCTCCTCCTCGCACCGTACCGAGGCACATCTGGGGCATGTTGCGCTAAGGCATCCTCATAGTATCTCACCTCAGCGAGGAGAGACTGATATGTGCTCAAGCTCACAGTACCAGGTGCTCGTAATGGTGCTGCTGGTGCTGTTGGGGCTGCTGGCGCGCTGCTGGTGGTGCTCCTCCTAGGGTCGTACCCTGCGTACCAGACTCCGACATGGCACCTGTCTCCCCATATTTGGCCCTGAGGGCCTCCCTATGTCGAAGGTAGCGATCCCTCTGCTGGATCGCTATATCTCGCTCCTGGCGAGCGGTGTCTCTCTCCAAAATTAGGGCATCCCTCTCCTCTGTCAGAGCCCTGATCTCCTCAAGAGCTACCTGATGTGTCTGTATCAGGGTGGCATGCTCTCCCTCCAGTCTATCCAGCATCGCAGCTATGTCATCCTCGTCGGCATCTATAGATGCCGGGAGATGTCGTGGAAGCTCTGTATCATACCATGCTGCATAACCCTCATCTACCCCTGCGTCATCATCGCTGTCTGTGGAGGGTGGGGCCTCTCTCAGTGGATCTGCCGGGATCAAAATCGGCAGATCAGTCTCCCTGCTATCCCGCCTATAAGGCGTGTAGGTGGTCGGCACTGTCTGCACTAGGCCGAACTGTCTCAATACCCGCATAAACGGGACTCGCTCCCACATATCAGGCCTGCGGCCCCTAACCACCCTGCTCCGTCTCAGTGCCACCAAGTGGGCATCCTGACCAGCCCATGTCGGAAATGCCCGATATGGCCTCCAAATGACCTGATCCGGTGTCAGCGTCCTGAAACGCTCGCTGTACCAATCAGCCGATCTCCCTGTATCCCCAACGGCCATGTCAGCCCGCCATCGCCGGAATCCATAATCAACACCTCCCACTGCTGCTGGCATCCAAGGAAGCCCGGATGGCCTGATCACCGCTATATGCTCATAGGCCCAGCAATGGAGCACAAAACTGACATCTATACCTGTCCTCCGGCCTGTGGTGTACATCCATAGCTCATGGTATATCTGAGCTATCAGGGCATCAGCAAAAGCAAACACCTGCCTGAACTGCAGAATGTCGCAAACACAGTCTAATAACAACAGTGGGAATCTCCCACCTCCTGAATCTGGAAGAGCAAAGTAGGATATAGCCATCTGAATCAGCACTATCCGTCTGCTCCGGGACTATCCTGTCTGTACTGTGAGGCTATCCTCACTGCCCCGGACACTATCTCTGAGTCATCTGCCCTGTCTCTATATAATCGACCTAGGGCCCTCTGCTGCTGCTCTCGTGGGGTAATCTCGATAGGGTCCCCAGTGATCGGCAATCTCAGAATCCTGTATATGTCCTCATGGGTGATGGTCATCTCACCCGTCCTAAACCAAAAAGTGCACGTGTGGCTGTCCCACCGTCGCACTAGTGCCCGCATCAGCTCCACATCCCGCGGCACTCGTCTGTAGTATCTGAAGCCCCCGAGCCCGGCTAACTCTAGATGCCGCCAATCTGCATCGGTCACATCTGGGAGAATAGTCTCCAGTAACTCGGGAATAGCATCCCTCATGTGTAGAGCCTCTCGTGCCTGCACCCACGACAGCAAGAGCAATTTTAGTCTCGAATCAGAACATCCAAAACAACAACAAAAATCTTATCTATTCTAATCGGCGTCGATTTAATAAAATCGGCGTCGTTTATTATTGTGCATCAATATTGCCTTTCGGCGCATCTTTTCGATATTATCGTCTATTTCGGGTTTTGTTCCTTTGCGTGGGACACTCGTACTTTTTGGCAACTTAGAGTTAAGCGGGTCTGTAGGCACTAACGTCGTCTCATGACGAGACCGTCTAGTTTTTCCTACCAATGTGAGTTCCTTAGGTTGCTGCCTTTTTATTTATTTTTATGCGTCATCAATGATCAGATCTACTCCAGACATCCGACTGGGGCATCCTGCATTTTCATCTACCTCTTTCAAACTTGGGATCGTCTGTTCTATCACCCATCCCATCCCTAGTTTGAGGGGGGATCACATCATCACTCATTCTTCCCTTCTTCCATCTCTTTGTTTTTGTCTCATAACCTTGCTTATCGCAAGTTACTTGACAAAAAGGGGCAAAATGTAGACACCTAAAATTGGTTACTCAATTTAGTGTCCCTCACATTCGCTTACCTGCTTGGGTAACCTGGGGCACGTTTATGTCACCTCTATCCCCTTGGGATATTATCCGATTTGTGACTTAAACACCTATCTTAAATTTAATTCACCCCATTATATCTTACCAGTGAGTAATTAAATATTAACTACTTAATTACACTTCTTCCCTTGTATCCTAACCACTTATCTACCCTACATTTATCCTATCTATGTATCACCCCTATTTCTCCTCTTCCCCAAGCGGGATATTTTCCGTATTTGGGGTAATTCTCATCTTTCTAGAAATCGTTCATTTTGGCCATCTCGGGAGTCTGTCCCGCGATCGGCGCCGACCTATACGGTCGGCGCCGATTTTCTAGGAGCGGCGCCGATTATAAATACAAGTCCAGAACTCAGTTCTAGGGACCGAAAAACACACACGACGAAGAAAGACGCGCACGAACAGAGAGAGACAAAGAGACAGATCGCGAAAGAGACACAGGTTGTAAGAAAGAGAGATCTTTTAGCATCAAGTGTATCAAATGAGATCGGATCCTGTCCGAATCAATCCCTGAGAGGAGCACCGTTACTCTGCTCCTATCATATCAACATCGCACGTATCCATCGATCCTCTGGTGACTCTGTTCCAGTATCTTACCGACTTTCACACATCCAACAGACGTCGACTATCTGTCCATCACTTTCCAATTTCCGAATCTTCTTGCACTGTCCCTGATCAACTGATCTACTTTCAGTCGACGCCGATCTTATACAGTCGACGCCGATTCTTCATAATCGACGCCGATCATCCTGCAGATAGGTAAAAGGACACAGGTAACACAAATCCAGCTTTATTTTACAGTTTCCTATTTTCTGTAGCTTTCTGTCTGTTGTTTAAATTCGGTTTCATTACTATAATCAGAAAATCTAGTCTTATATGCACATCTTTTATCATGTATGCTTCTCTACTTAATTGAAAACGTGGACTGACATCCGCCAGGAAGCTTATCGCTTCCCGGACCCGCTTCTCGGGCAGTCCACCCAAATATCTTTTAACGCCATCTTTTTCTCGGCCCAAAGATTGTGTCTCTTGCAGTTACTCGGATCTATTGTGTGAATTGCTCGTGTGCGCCCGTCTTATCTACATCGACCTCCGTATCCATCTACATCTTCGGATCTTGTCCATCAGGTATCGATTTCATTGGAGTTTTTCAGGGTTTTTGTGTTTAGTTTGGTGCATTAACTTGGACAGGTAACAAGCGCGAAATCCTTGATCTACAACAATCACTCAATATGCATATACAAATTGTTTTGGAACTTTATGAAATTCCACTAATAATTATGCATCATAAAAATAGGAATAAACATAGACCAAAAATTACTAAAGTCAAAAATATCACCTTTGAGTGTTAACCAAACCAAGCTTGATGCTCTTTACCTATATCCTAAGGAAAAGGTAGTTATTGGCTATCTGCTACCTCCTTCACTTGTTAGGATGAGCTTCTCCGTTCATTTTGGATTACCTTACAACAAACATACTTGAGCCTTTACACTTATCTATACCCATGGGTCTCTATAAAACAATCCAATTTCTATATTTGCATATACAAATATTAAGATAACATCCCCTAAATCTTAGAGAATTTTAGAAAAAATATAAGAGACTAGGAGGTTGTTTAATACAATGGTAGATATAAACAAGCTCACATGACACTTGAGGAGATCAAATAATTTTATTCTCTTTTATAAAAAAATCCACCTATGTATTTAGGAAGAACGTTATAGAAGAACAAAAATAACTATTAACTTGTGTTAATGCTGCTACATGGGATAGAATAGATCAAGACAATTATAAAAGGAGAAGTAAGATGAAAACGCATGTAAGAAATGGAAAAAACAGAGTAGAGATGGGTGAGATATTTCCATACAAGTGCTTAAATAATTATTACATACCCGCATTTCAATGAAATCCCTTTTAGAGGAGACAAAATGAAGCCCTGAACCAATAAGAAGAAATTTTAATGTCAAGCTAAACAATATGGGATGTAAAAAGTAGATTCCCTATAGGTTTATTTACATTATTTACTTTCGAGGACTCTAGAGAGGCTTATAACTCTTTAAAAACCCGTTTCATATATCCCAATTACAAATTCCTCCTAGATGTGTATTTTAATGAAAACCTTTCTAGAGCACAGATTTGAACTCGTAACTACAATAATGGTCTACCTGCAAGAAGAGAACTATTTTCACGATCAACCGAGTCTCTCCAATTTGTAGTCTGTGAAAATAAAAAGATGAACATGATTTTTACTACTAACTCTAATATAATCGAGAACCAGTCACCCCTACATTATTTCATGTAATATAAATTCCAGGGGCCCTAATTTCACTTCCACAGGTGCCCATAACTAATCTCGCTAGGATAGTGATATTAAAAGTAAAAACTAAAGTGACGAATATAATTATATGTCTCAATATATTGTCAAAACTATGTTGTCAAGTAGCATTTAATATATTATAATCTTAGATATGTACTAGATGTAATGTTGAAAGACAAAATATCCTCTTGGTTCAATGGATTTGCACATGAAGCAAGATTGGACCCTATCTATAAGCCCTAATGCATTAAAACATTGTATACGAAAAGGGCCTAAAATTTGGTCTCCTCGGATAGAATGAACTTGATGTAGCTATCTCCCTTCAAGAAAAACCCCAAGCAAAAACAATGCGTTAGAGGATTCGAGAAAGGAACAAGGCATATGGGATGATCTAGGAAAAGAGTGTGCGCAATGGTCACAACTCCTTTGTAAAAATTATCCGTTGTTCACACTAGGAAACATACGAGTAGCCTAACATGCGATGCCACCATGCTTTTGTTGCAATTAGGGTTAATAATAAATCACTTGAGCGCAGAGAGAGACCGAGGGAGAGATGAAAATGGAAATACACTCGTAATAATTCTTTACAAAGTAAGTAAATTATTAAAAGATAATTTAAAACTTTAAAAATAACCTTAGAGACAAAAGTAGAATTTTGTCTCAAAGTTTTGTCTCATAAAGACCCCTTTTGTATTAGTGTCACTTGTGGATTCAAGGAATTAATGTAAGTAGGTGGTTCTTGTGTTTATATAATCATGTCACTACACATTCGTATTTGATTAATCTTGTGCAAGTTGTACCATAATCTAGACTTACCATACTTGCAAAACTATCATGAGTTAGTGAAAATAAATTTGATGATCATTAGTTGTATATCATATCACCTATGAGATATCTATTCATGTTAGATTGCATTGTAACTCATTTTATCTTGAATAAATAAATTTGTTGAGTTCTAATTTTATATCTCATGTTGTATGAAATTTTATTCCATTTAATTTGAGTACTCTTAGGGTTCCATACTATATCCATTCCCTTAATTGGGACCCCTAACCGCACTTGCATCAATTGATATGAGAAAAGGTTTTATTCCCTATAATTTTAACATCTTCTTCTATCAAAGATCAATATCTATTTTTATTGTTTCTCTCAAAAAATTATGAGTGAGTATAAAATGATCGTAGGAATTTTGCGGGAAATGAGTTAAATATAAGGTGTACAGGAATTAACATGAAAGAAATATTTTATGAAAAAATATAGAGTAAAGGAGATTGATTTAACTTTTTTGGGAACTAAATATTTCATTCCTTTTTAAGTTTTAAATGTTTGATCTAACATACATAAATAGGATGAAATAATGTTACAAGTGGATATTCTGATTTAATTAACTTCCAACATTAACTCGTAAAATTAGAAGAATGCTTTCTAAAGTGACTATTGATCTAGAAACTATCAAAATAAGAGGAAGAGTGAAATTAGCTAATTTTGTGTAGATATAGAAGGTTCTAGGTGATTTGAGTTTAGGAATATACTAATCTGTGATTGAAAATGATTTTTGTTGAAAGTGTGACTGTAACCGAGCCTGGTCAAAACCATACAACTCATTGCAAAGCGTTCATACAGTCTTGGAGCTTATATACAATCATGGAAATGTTTAGAATATGGGTTTTCAACTTCTTGAGTTCTTTCCTTTCTTGGATATGTGTGTCACTTTATGTTAATATTCTTTGATCACCTTCGGGATGGTTCTATAAACTCTGCTAAAACCCTAGAACCATTGTAGTCATGTAAGAAGGATTTCTTGCATTATAAAGCTAGGTGGGTTATGGGAACCCATGCGCCCTACTAACATCTCCAAAACTCGAAGAAGGATCGAATCACACGTTGTTCTCCTAGAATGTGATATCTACCATAGTTCAATCAAACTTAACAATTATGCTTTGACAATGCTTTGCTTGATTTTCAAACTTGCTCAAATACTTGGGAAGGGTAATTTTATTTGTGTTTATGATGAATACGAAGACTCCTAGACATGGAAGGATTTATCATACCTTTAAAGGTTACTGCCCTAATTTATGTGCATGAGTTATTTCATATTTTAGGAAGCATTAGGTGCCTTATTTTCTTACTTTTACATGAGTCCTTAAATTGTGAGGTTTTCAAATAAGGTATGATTTACTTGCTTACATATGCTCCTAAAATCTTTCATGTCATGAAAGATGACCAAGGGTGTATATTTTTCTGTAAGTATTTTGTAGAACTGAAATATTTAACTCAAGGAATGGTAGTCCAAAACCGTACAATAGGTTTGGATTGACATTTTCTTTACCAACCGAAAGTAATGTTTTAGGACTAATGGATTTTTTTTTTTAACTTTATGCACCTTAGAATGGATATTTGATGTAGGAACATTAGAAGAACATCATGCAAGTCTTGTAAATATGTCTTCAAGAGATGGAATAATGTCTTAGGGATCTTTAGAATTACAGAATATTCAAAATCATCCATCGTAAGTCAAAACTCATTTTCCCTCCAAAATGAGTAGTTTTGAAATTTGAATTACTTAGTATGATTCATAAGGATAAAAATCATTTGTAAAGGATTTCAAATGTGTTGTTATGGTCTTAAGGAACTATTATTATATTGTAAATGTAATTTCACCTCCATGTAAATATTAACTCACCTAGAGAGTCTTTTATACTTATCACCAACATGGAGGAGATAAAGATAAGTATATCTAGTGTATTTATGAAGATTTTTGATATTTTCTAAGATAATGAGGTTGGGTCAAGATGTTGTAAGGATAAAATCATCCTTATAGGATCCAAAAATAAACTATTGAATTACAATAGGGATGATAAATCCGGCATTTAGAGGTGGATGTAGGTGTATAAGTAGAACATAGCAAAAATATATATGAAAAACGAAGAGATTACGTAAATATAGATAAGTCTTTGTTTCTAACATGTGTTATTTTCATTTGTGAATTTCATGTAACTACAGGCATGAATAAATCTATAAATGGAATATATAAATGTTATGTTAAGCCACATTTATGAAGACTTGCAATGCAAAATTTGGATATTGTAAAGTGTATTCTAGAGGTACTCTGCCCAATCAAGTTCCAAAGAGAAGAAATTACTAATACTTGACTATAAATTACCTTTTAGGATCTCTTTTATTGTAGATTAATGTCTATCAAGAGTTCGGATATTTAATATGTGATGAGAGTTCATAGTCTCTTGCGATTACTTTTAAATCTTCTCGTGGTTTGTTTATTTCCCATATATTCCTAGGTAAATCTTATTGTACATACTCATACAAATAATATTATGCCTTTAAATAATTGATGGGGAAAATTGTATAGGGGTGTCTTAGAACTTATTAAAATAATTATGGGCTTTGAATAGATGGAAAAAATAATTTAAATCCAATTCTTCCCTATTGGGCACTTACAAAGCTTTGATCTAGGGTTTTAGAGTAAATTCATTATATCTTGCTCATTACAAATTTTTAACAACTAAAACTTAGAATATATAATCGATGAATAGTACTCTTTAAGATAGAAGCTTTTGCATGTTGTTTTAGCATAACATAATAAATTTAGGCATGACAATTTCTTTGGGCCATATTTTACACCTGTCTAGGACTAATTGGTCCTCATACAAAAGTGAACTAGGTTAAATCCATGGATATTTAAGTCATTAGATTTGGCAGCCTTCATATTCATGGAAAATGGTGTCTAAAAGGTTTAACAAAATTTGAAAAATCCAATTTTATGGTACACTACACCAAAAGTTGTCCTAAGATAGGCCTAATAGGCATAATTAAGGTAGAGTATAGAGCAAGTGCAAAAATTGCATGTGATGTCATGATGGAAGGGAATAAATATTAGATATTAAAAAAATCATATATGTTACTAAGTTTTAGGAAGGTGGAGAAATCTTTTTAAGAAATATTTCAATAGAGATTCACTATGAAAGTCCTCTTGTATTACTAATGGGATAGAATTTAATGTGCATTTATAAATGAATGAAATGATTTAAGACCTAAGCGAGAGTGATAACTTGGAATTATGTAACAGAAAAGAGAGATGAAATTGTAAAAATTGATTAAAGGAATTATTGTGATAAAAAAGTATTGTATTCAGTTTACTGACTCATATTTGAATTCCCATTATCTTGATGGGCTCAGTATAGGATAGAGGATATGGAGAAGGGGATATGATGTATTTTCCTCAAGTGTAAATCTTGATAGATAATCATAAAGGAGGAGCTTAAAAATAGTATAATATTATAGGAGGGGTATATGTTAATGCAAAATCATAGCACCCCGATTGCTTCCAAGTGAATGGTAGAGCGGTAAGTGTGACCGCATAACATGGAGCTTTTCCCAAAGTGTGGGACTTTCTAATCGAGAAATATCTTCGGATGAAGATTGGCTTCCTATCCTAACCTAGTGCCAAATACTCCAAAGTGCAGAGAGTTGTAGATATAACCCTAATCTAATATTCCCAAGGAGACAAAGATAGATAAAAATGCATGAAAATTAAAACCTACTCTAAGGGAAGGTGATGCACCAAGAAGGATGTTGGAAAACTTACATAATAAACACAACACTACTAGAACCTTGTAATGAAAACAAAACAATACACAATACCCTTGCATGCAATGAAATATCATAAATTTTCAATATAACACGAAGAGGGTTTGAAGCATCCACAAATCTAATTTTATTGCTCTTAAAGTTGATACAATACATCACATTTAGGGCTAAAGTCATAGATTTTGCATTACAATGTTCAATAGGGAGGTTTGAAATCTCCAAAAAAATATTACAAAAAGAAAAAGGGAGGGGCATATACAAGTTTTCTAACCTTCAAATGAGCCCCTCTTTACAATATATAGAAAGAGTGAGAGAAGGGAGAGATAAGGATCTGAAATCTTGCTTGAACCACCCTAAAATGCATTAAATAATCTTCAACAATGATGGGTGCCACGAAAAACCATACCTCCATGTAGTTTGCCTTGTTGGAGAAAAAAGGAAGCCCATACCTCTTCATTTTGGTAGGTGGGAAATATGGAAACACCCTCTAAAATGGCAGACTATAATTCTTTATTTTTAAATACTTAGCCTTGCTAAAATTAAGAAAACTGACAGACACTGAGAGATTTCCAAAAAGTCCTATTTTGTGTAAATTTGAGCTCCCAGTTAAAAATTTTGGCCATCTAAAGCTGAGGGTGCCATACTACAATAAATGCCAATGGTTAATATGCAATTTCATACTTTGAAATTGCATCGCACCCTCCAAAATCTAAAATTTCACTTTTTTATTCGAGCTTCAAGAGTTTGTACTTCGGAGATCATCGTTACTATTCATTTATTTGAGCTCATGAAACCTCCAAAATTTTGAAACCCTAAAGTTCAAAAATCAGACTTCGGGTTTCAGGGTTTTGAGACTTCGGGTTTTGGGGTTTCGGGACTTCGAGGTTTTGGGACTTTGGGTTTCAGGGTCTCAGAACTTCATGTTTTAGGATTTTAGGGTTTCAGGGTTAGATTATCGGCTTGGCACATAAAATATCCAAAATTCGGAAAGCTGAAAGTTTTAATTTTGGACTTTGGGTTTCATACTTTCTTCTCCCCACATGGCACTATTCACTGTGAGCTTGTGAAACCTACGAAACTCCAAAACCCCAAAGTCTAAATTTCAAACTTTGGGTTTCAGACTTCCAACTCCTTTTTTACGCTTCTTTCTACTGAGTACCTAAATTTCACTTCAGCCTACCTCTAAACACCCTCACCTCTGAAGTCTGAATTTCACACTTTGGAGCTTCTTCATTTCCCAAACATCTCTATGCTCAGCCTGCTTCATCGACTTCCTCAAATCGAGATCAAAACGTGAGCTCCCATGGTCGAATCGATCCTCCTATTTTCTCTCCATGGGGGTTTGTTTTTCCAATTTCTCTCGAGGGGAAAAATTGTATAATAATATCCAAACATTCTTAAATTACAAGTAGAATAAGTAAAAAGAACAAACTTGAATTTCTTACTCTTTGAGGTTGTATGCCATCATTGATTAAATAAGAAAGTGAGCATTGAAGGAGATAATAGTTCATTAGATTGGTTAGAAACATCAACAAAAGGTCCTAAGGACCAAATTGATTTGAATAAACTTTACAAGATGTCTTTTATTTAATTCTATATGGCTTAAGGAGAAAGATAGTTCTAATTCAATTGTAAAATTCTTATGAATGGTTCTTTAACATTTTATCTTGACGAAATTTTGGATAGTGAACATGATGAGTATATATTGCTAGTAAACATGTAAAATATTTTTTAAGGAACAAGGTGGTTATCAATATTTCTAGATGTATTTTATGAAGTTAAAATTCAGAGACAAATGATAGGGAAGTGTGCAAAGATAATAATTTTCAAGAAGTGCTATCGGGGTGTGCTAAGAGAGATTGAGGTGAGTGCATTTATCCATGCAAATGTGCAATATAAATATCAATAGTGTTAAAGGATAGATATTTAATTTTGAGTGTCTACATTTCATCCCCTTTAACTATAAAATGAAAGTACATTTTTAAAAATGAAGATACTAGAGTTTTTAGACACACTTTGTGTATTCTCACAATCACTTTATTTTTGTATCTTTGTGTTGGCATGCTTAAAAATGAAGCCTACAACACATAATTTAGTCAATTCGTAAGATAGAAAATTGAATTAGAACTCAATATGTAATGAAAGTAATGTAAATAAATTTACATCAAGAAATGCCAAAAGAGATGAAAAAATTGAAGGACTACACTTGCCTTTTTTGGAGAGGGAATGTGCTTCAATTCTTATGAATTGGGGATTATAGATTTACTAAACTCCGAGTAAGAATGGGGGTGATCAATCCTAATTTTTGCTAAGGAGGATCAATATGTTAGATGTACAAACCAAGAAAATTATCCCAAAGATAAAACAAAATATGAAGAGCTAATGTACCTGCCAGGAAGAACACCATCTATCAAAGTCATTCAAGAACTACATGATATATTATCCTTATGTGGAAGAGGATACAAACAATTTTCCTTTCAAAAGCATAACTACTTGATGCCTTCCATAAACCCATGGAACATGTTGGTGTAGATTGATATAAACCAAAATTTTTATATTAGGGAACACATTAAAAGGAGAAATAAGTTCCCCATATACTTCCCATGTGCCACAACTAAGTAGAAATTAAGCGGTGATTGAATTCGGAATCTAAGTGGAGAAAGGAGACCAATATGCCCAATGAGTCTAAAAATTAAGGTACAACCGAGTATCATGGAGAAGGAGAGAATGAAATACTTCATGCCCCTTGAATTTTTGCCAAATTGACTCAATCTAAGCATAAAACTATATGAAAAATTTGTTCCAGTGATGAAAAACCTAAGATTTGTTAAAATATATGAAGAAAATACCCCTACGAAAAAACCATATAATAGGGTCAAAACCATCCATACGGTCCTAAATAAGTTAGATATTTTTAAACATGTGCAAATTTTACTAAATTGTTGTGTCTTAGTCCAATTCGAGGCATTTGTTTTATCCCTACATATTTCTATGCCGAGAGAAAAATACCTACGTCTATTGGAAAAGTATAATAATCCCCATATGTTTCCCCCTATTTTTAGGCATGTGATGAATAATTTGAGAGCGTGGCTAAAAAGAAAAGATATATACCCATGTATGAGAACTTGACAACTTGTGTATAACCTCTGAAAATATGATGTGGTGGCCACTAAGAAGAAATTGTATATGCAATGGGGATTCACATGGTAGAAACCATGATAGAAAAACAACAATAAACATGATGATAATAACATGGTTGATGCAACAAAAAATAATAATAACAAATATAAAACCATGTGTTAGTAGAAAATCACTACATTCATTGATGAAAAAAGTGTAAACATGTCAAACAATTTCACAAAAATGGGAAATGCATGCATACGTGGGACACCCACGGTGTTGTAAGAAAATCAAGGCTCTTGATCTTGTAAATAAGAGGCATATAACCACACAAGGCGTAATGCCAAAAACATGTGACACCCACGGTGCCAAAATAAGATCTAGGACATTACGTAACAATCAAAGTAGAAGATGAGCATACACACATAACTATGAAAGATTTATGAAAAAGTGTGTAACAATCCCATGAGGTAACCATTGAAAGTGAAAACACCACATTAAATGTGATTTTTGTGTTTCGTAACTTTCTCACATTTTGTATTGTAATTTTTGACTAGATCGATGGGCATTCAAGCGGGAATTTTTTCAAAATTCAGGGGGAAATTTGGGCAGTGATCATGGATCTCTCCCTAAGGGATCTTGGGCTGAGCGTGATGCAAGTAGAAAATATCTTGCCTCTTCCCTCCCTCCCCTGAACCCGACTAAGAATCATGAAGAACCAAATTTTTCATCCCGGAGGAGTTGGTTAAGCGGGAAAGTAATAGATATGGGCTTGCTCTCTTTGGAAGGTTCACGGGCATCAGGCCAAATGTTGATCTTGTCAGGGCTTGGGCAAGAAGAAAATGGGTGCGGTCTGGAAGCATATCACTGGTGGTTATTTCTAATAAATATTTATTGTTTCCTTTTGACATGGAGGATGAGTATCTCAAAGCCATTAATGGTGGACCCTGGCTTTATGGGAAGACTATGTTGCACTTGGCCAAATGGTGACCTGGGTTAGACATGAAATTTTTGAACCCAATGCTTTCCCTTTTGGGTGAAGCTCCCTAACTTGGCTCTCGAGTTCTGGGAAGTTGAAGTGTTGAGGGGGATTACAAAATCCATTGGAGACATTTTGGTCATCGATCCAATGACCCTCACCAGGACTAGGATGGTCTCGGCTAGATTGTGTGTGAATGTTGTCCAAGGAAAAAAATTTCCTGATTTTATTCAGCTTTTCTCTATCCATGGGGATATCAAAGAGCAACTACAATACGAGAAATCCCTAGTGTTTACAAAAATTTCAGTGTCAGGGCAAGTGATAGGGTCCTGGAAGGGTCCGACTTTTGATTGGAGGATGAAGGAATGCATGGAAGCTAGTGTGGTCTTTCCAAATCCATCTCCTCTTATTATTTTGGACTTATCTGATGGTGGGGTAAATGGGGATATGTTGATAGTTGGTGTTAAGGTGATAGTGGGTTGATCTATGCCCTCAAATCATGTGCCCCTTGGTCAAAGCAATGGCATGCAATTCCCTTGAGTTTGGATCGTGATTCTTTTATTTTTGGGAATATTAGTGCATAAGACAGTGACACATCCAACGAGATGGAGGAAGAGGACAATAACACCTCAGAATATGAAACGGAGGACTCAACGAAATTACCAGCTATTTCATCCCATGTTTCATTAGAGAATATGATGAAGATGGAGGCATTGTTGTAAGAAGAAATATGGAAGTATTATTCAAAAAAATAAATCAGATAGTACCATATCTAAAAGATCAAATCCGAATGGAGGGGAAATACCGGAGGAAAATTAGAGGTTGTTTTGGAGATTAAAAGGAGGACAATTTGAAGTCTTCCAGAACTTTCAAAACCCAAATCATTCTGGATTACCTAAAGGTTCTGGCCTTTTAGGAAAGTGAGAGATAGAAATATTATATCAAGGAGACTTTTGGGGGAGTCCATAATCCAGATGGTTGGAAAAGCTGTGCATTCAAGAAGAAATAAATGTTACCATTGACTATCTATAGATTGTCTTTGTCTCTTGGGCAGTTTGACTTTTTCTGGTATCTATCATGGCCATGGCCCTTCTCAAGTTAAGTTTGTTTAACTCTCTCTTTTGGCCCTATTTCTTTATTTTGTTCGTTTTTCGATGTCTTCACAATGCATATTTTCTTGTATGGCTTCACGGGATCCAAATTCCCTTTTTTCCTAATCTAATAAAACAAATTTCTCACATTTGACGGACAATTAAAGCTAAACTTATAAAAATATTCATCATGAGAAAATTTTTGATTGAGATCTATGAAAATTTTCTTTCTATATTGTAACTTTGGAAATAAATTTTAATTTGAAACACAATGTGTTCTTGAACAATAAAACCTCCCTTATGTTTATCACTTTGGACATGCACATTTTTACTATTATAAATCATAATCATTACCCATCAATATTATACATATATAATAATAGATATCGAGTATGTTAAATTTGTTACGAATATATTGTTTGTAACATTATTAATATTGTATTGTGTGTGAGTATTTAATATTATTATTTAAATGAGATGTCAAACTCATTTAATAATAATATAGTGTGAGTGAATGCGAAGTTGTAATAATGTAACTCATAGGTAGTTTAATAGAGTTGAGTGAAAGAATAAAGGGATAAGAAGATAAACTAGAGAGATTTGTGGGATTTATAGTTGGAGAAAACTCCTTGATAGTAGGACCTATAATGCTCTATATATGTAATCACTTCTCTATGTAATATATCCTGGATGAATAAAATTTGAGTGTTGTATTATTTTTGGTGTTATTTGATTTGTGTGCATGTAAACTGAACCAAAATAATATCTTGTATCAGATTAGGTTCAAGTGATGGAGGCTGGAGGAAACAGAGGAAGGAGGTTGATCAGCGACCTCTTGTCAGGCACCATCGACGAGGCTACGGTACTGATTTGGTGGCCAAGTATTTTTAGTTGTGTGTTTGCTTTCAGTTGTGTGGTAGATAATAAAAATAGATGATACATTCCTGTTATTGTAATGTGTGACAAATTCCTATATGTAACCTTCTGATGAAAAATATAGTGGGGAAGTAAAAAAACACATGCAGACATGGATCTTGAAACGCTTCGTGGAGATCCAAAAAACCACATGAAGTGAACAATAGAGTGGAGAATTGTTCATGTCCATGTTGGTGGTAAACTTGTTGTATGACTATAGAAGGTTGAGTGTTTCTCCTTTCATTTATATCAAGGTCATGAGCTACATGCGTGCCGCAGGGGTTGGCATTCTGTTGAGATGTGTAAACATTTTTCTACCTTGTTCACATTAGGGGAGTGTATATTAGGAATTAATAATGTTAACAATAGGGGAGTGAATGTTACAAATATATTGTTTGTAACATTATTAATATTGTATTGTGTGTGAGTATTTAATATTATTATTTAAATGAGATGTCAAACTCATTTAATAATAATATAGTGTGAGTGAATGTGAAGTTGTAATAAACAACTCATGGGTAGTTTGATAGAGTTGAGTGAAAGAATAAAGGGATAAGAAGATAAACTAGAGAGATTTGTGGGATTTATAGTTGGAGCAAACTCCTTGTTAGTAGGAGCTATAATGCTCTATATATGTAATCACTTCTCTATGTAATATATCCCGAGATGAATAAAATTTGAGTGTTGTATTATTTCCGGTGTTATTTGATTTGTGTGCATGCAAACTGAACCAAAATAATAAAATTTTCAAGGGAGAAAAAGTATGGATATTGAAAATGGTCAAAAGAACCTCTTTATGTTTGTTACTTCATTTGACCATGATCATCTAGCCAATAGGCTATATAATCGGAGGAAACTCTCCTCAAAAAAACTCATCATGCCAATAAAATAGTCTTCATATTGGCTAGAAAAACTCCCTAATGTCGTCTTTAGACAATGTAATACATAGAGTAAAATAAGATCGTAAATTATTATCCACTTTTTAAGTCTACCTAGCGGTAGTCATTGTCTATCTTTTTAATCTCCATATTACCAATTCATTGAGTTATTTTTAGTGAAATATTTAATATTTTTTTGGGATTAAGATCAAAGATATGTAAAACTCCATTTCATCATTATTTTAGTAAAATATAATTGGAAACAATATATTAAAGTGTGATATGTTTCCCTATCATATAATGCTGCTCCTTTGTCTTCTATTCAAAAATGCTACCAACGCTTGCGTGAAGGGGGTGACCATGAACATGGTTGGTGTTGTTGGCTCAATGGATCTTGTATTTTCTTCTACAAGTCTAACAATTTGCATGTTCAATAAAAATCAATCGCACTAAATTGGTTGGCATTAGCCGTGGCAATATAGTAAAATATTTATGCTAATAGTGACAACATCACACTTTGGAGGTGGCCCTCTCACTAATATAATGGTCGATTAGTTGTGGGATTATATTTACTACCTAGCCACCTAGGATAAACATTTATTTTCATTACATCTTGGAATTTCTCCACCGAATCTAGAAACTCTCGTATTTTTACTATCGGCATAAAATTGCACTTTGTGTTGTTTTAAGTTATAGTATATTTCTTTCTAAAAGTATATTGTCGAAACACCATGTGTTAATTTAAGAGTGTTAGATTAGGCTATGACCATAGGTATCCAAGTTTTAAACCAATGTCACCTTGATCAAATAATTTTAGCTTTAAACCTAATCACAACAATCACCACTTTTTTCAAATAGAAGTAATGTCATCCTAAACAATTAAAATGTGTACAACAAATTGCAATGCATATGATAATAATGAGAAACAAAATTTAGATATGATGCATCATGGTGCTTATCCCTCATGCAAATTCACAGCTTAACAAGCTTCCCATTTTCTCATTGATTGTGAATTTGCATAAATGTTTTGACACTATATATGTCTTGATCTTGAACCTACAACCTCCAACTTTCCATGTCCATGTGTTACCTTTTCGCCTTGTATTTGTCTTTGTACATGTTTTTGGTGCATTATTAAAAAGGTAATAACACATTACATTGTTAAATTTTTATGTAACAACACAATGTGTTGTTACCTTTTATGTTAAAACTAATGGCGATACTAACGGAAATTACTTTTGACTGGAGAACGTTTTATGGGAGCATACATGAAGGATAGGCTAAAGACTAGACATGAGGGTTGTCACCATGTTTTTATTTTTTTATCAACAACGACATGTGGTGTCAAATGCATGCATGCATGTTATCTACATCAACCATTATGATTTGTTCTTTTATCCTCATTGAGTTATAGAGTTAGTTTCATTCAAGCTTCTAAGTAAAGGAAACGAAAGAGATGAATGAGAGAGAAGGGCATTGAGAACAAGTTGGCCTAAGTAAATCAATTAGGACCTTCCAAGCTAGTTATAACACATTCGTTGTCTTTCCATTCATTCTTTAAATCTTATGAGGAATTTACTTGTGTGGCGTGAATTGTAAATCGAATAATAATAATTAGTCAATGCAATGGATCCGAGAAACATGGAGCGTTCATTACCGTCGGTATTTTTGCGAGTTGTTTCGATTTTGATTTGGTGTCAAGAATATCTTTCTTCCTCTTGTAAAGTTTCACTCCTTCAATTTAAGTTTTTCAACACATTTTTATCACCATCTCTCTGTCTCATGGAAATCCTTAAGATACAACGTTTGTAATCGTCAATATAAATGAAGTTGGGGCATATATTTAGCATTTGTGTGTGTGCAACTCTGAAGCGGTAAGATACAACGCTTGTAATTTGAAAGTCAGCAGTTTGAGTGTTTTGGAAGTCGACTTACGCTCATTCCTTCTCACATATGATTGCTAGTTTATGACCACCTATCTAAGTATCAAACCGTTGTTATCTTGAGCCCATACTTTAAGCTTATCATCTTTGAAAAGTAACTCTTGGAAACACTAGTCAAGGTTATCAAACCCAACAAAAGTCACTCTTCGAAATATATACTTTGCGTGCTACACAATTAACATGTGCGGCGCAAATTGCAAAGCATGTGGGCTAACTATCGATGTTTCGCTTTTGCTCAACCCACCATAATATTACCAACCCACAGAAACTTACAAATTCACACGCACAAAATTTAGATATGAGGCGTCACCGCAAACCTAAACATGAGGCTGCCACCCTTTTTTGATTTTTATGTCAGCTATAGCAGGTAGTATCATATGCATGCATCTACGTTTTTACGTCAACCATTACGATTAGAGTTTTTATCTTCATTCAATTACAGAATTAGTTTCGTTTAGGTTTCTAGGAAAAGGAAACGAAAGAGGTAAGTGCAGGGAGGTAAGAGCATCGGGAAGTTGGTCTATATAAATCGACTACGCCAATTATAACGCATTCGCCCTTTTCCTTCCATTTTTGAAATCTTATGAAGAATATTTTACAGTGCGACGTGAATTCTACCACAGACAATAATAATCAGTCCATGCAAATAATCCATAAAATTGGAACGTTCATCACTGTCGGTATTGTGGCAGCTGTTGCGGCTGTGTTTTGGTTCAAAGAATATCTTTCTTCCAGAGCTCCGAGTGCACCATACATGTTTTTACTGTCTATCATCATGACAGTCATTCTCACCAACAGTTCAACACTGTTAAGAAATTCAAATGTGGTTCGAGATTACTCTGTTTCGTATGAAGATGGAGTCTTTGGCGAGATAAACGAGATTCTGTTTGGTGATCCTTCTGCAGTGGAATCACCCACAAATAAGGGTGTTGATGACGATAAGACTGACTTGGAAGAATTCAATAAGAGGGTGGAAGATTTCATTTCCAAATTCAAGCGCCAGATGCGTCTTCAAAGGCAACAATCTTTAATGGCTCGCTGTTTTCAGAGTTATATAAAAGCAATTTAAGTTCTGCGGACTGTGGACACCTGACTCTGAGCGTAAACAGCAAGCGAAACGGTTGCGACAGTTGCCTGTCGACTGTCGTCGAAATGCAAAATTATATCCATCTAACATGTGGCGGCTTTACTTAAAATGAACGGTCTGACTACCGACGGATTGGGGCCCTTTGGGGGCTGTGGATGCAATGAAATTTACGTCCCTCTGAATTAATGTATTAACCGACAAAAAGGTCGGCTGTTTTATTTTATTAAATTCTGAATAAATCTTTGCAAAGATCGTTTGTGTGACGGCCACATTATCAAGCCACGTGGAGCCCATAGATTTACGTGTTTTGTCGGCCCCTGCGCATTATGTTTGGAGTAGTTAAGCAATTGTTTATTAATGTATTATTTCTCTCCTTTTAAATTATGTTTTTCAATACGGTACGAAATGGTCGGCTGTTTAATATTTATTAATATTACTTTTACTTGGGAAAAATGTTTTAAGTTCAATTCAAACAAAACAATCGATAGTCAAGTTTTGTTTTCAAAGCTAAATAGTTTTGGTCAAAAACTTTCGTCACACTCAGTCGTCGTGTTTTGCATCAAAATATTTAATTTGACTTTTAACGGTTTTAGAATTATTTACTTGTTTTTCGATATAAAAATTTGTAATATTTAAAAACGACACTAAAATTTTAAGGTATGTATTTTAAATTAGCATCAATGATTATGTGTTAAAAATTAAGTGTTTGATCAAACTAATTTTTAATCGAGTTAAATGTAGTATTTTACTATTAAAATTGCCTTTTATTCATTGGTAGGCGTCCACCTTTGAAGATGCCTTGGCTGGAAAGTGTCAAATTCCGGCGGTCTTAATTTTACAGGTTGCCGGATTTTAGATATTTTTCTACAGTCCTAGATATTTACTATCTTAGATATCCACAGATTTTAGATATTTCCTATAATAATATCTAAGATCTGATTGTTCTACTTTAGATTTTTTTTTAGGCTACAATGTTTATCTACTTTTTGGATTATATATAATCTTCAATCCGATTGGCCATTCTTGACTTTGTAATAAGAGAAATCATTTCCTTCTGTAGTTGCAGTCTTGCAGATATGCACAGTCAAACTCCAGTGAAGGAAATATATCATCTTGGGCACAGGGTGGTGTCAAGTGAGAAAGATGTCTATGAAAGGCCCAATTATTATAAGAGTATGTAGAAAAATTCGACTCCTATTTATGGCATTGTGGAATTCTACAGAAAGAGGTCGATACTTCCCATTTTGGGCCTTTTCATTAGTTGAAATCTAAAAAAAATGATTTCTTCATTTTCGGGGACTTTTAACAGCGGAGACAACGAGGTTGTGGGAAAATAATGGTACTTTATAAGATGTAGAATATTCTTCGGTGTTTGATTTGGCCTAGATTATTTGTAATATTTCAGTCACCCAAGGCCTTTTTGATTTGGTGTGGATTGTTGAAATATTTCATCTTCGCTCAATTTTATAATTTAAAGGCTTTTCTTCTCAACGACTCTAGATGACCTATAAGTTTTAATTTTTCGTGGCTCGATATCATCTTTTTGGCTTATTTAAGTAAGGTTTCATTCAAAGATTTCAACATTCATTGCTTTGGCAATCTATAATCGATTTTCGATCTAGATAAGAAATTTCTAGTTATAAACCATTTGTAGAATTGAAGTTGATCCATCATTATGATGAACCACTTGAGCGATCCGTAGTTGACCAAAAGAATATGTTGGTGATTTATGTTACTAAATCTAAACGTGGTAAACACATGACACGACTCTATGGGGTTTGTAATTTCTTTCACGTTTCGACCACTCAAATGATGAACAACTTAAGTTGTCCTAAATGTGTAACGCCCGTAAAAACAACCCACTTGAGACCCAAGAACAACTTAGGATTAGTTAGGAAAATTATGGAATCATTTTTTTGTTTAAAAGAGTATATAACTTGAGTTCTGACAACAATAGTTGTCACAAGCAAGTTTCAAAGCCAAATGCTATTAATAGCTTATAGTTTTATTAATACGACAATCATAAAAGATCACAAGGTCCAAACTTAGGGTTAGATTATTGATAAAAATAACGGGTAAATGATCACTTACACACTCTCGAAATTCACTAAAAGTTTCAACCTGATTTTTCACATAATTAATGCACTCAAAACTTCCTAAAAACATTCCCATTAGATAGTAAATTTCCTCACCTTTCCATTGATATAAAGAAGTCCTCCTAACTCCTCATATTTCTCAAGTTATGGGCCGGTGAGCCTTGGGGTGAAAATTTTCCCAAGAATGGGCTTGCGGGCCTAGGGAGGAAAATTTTCCCGAGGGCGGTCCTATGGACCACGGGAGAAATTTAGCCGGAGAAGGAATCGCAAAGTGGCGGAGTGAAATTTTCCAAGGCACGGGCTGGCGGAGCGAGGAAGGAATTTAGCACTTTTGCCCTTTTGGGACAAAGGCACAATTTACCTCCGCGCGCCCGCGAACCCGAAAGGGGAAACATGTTAGCATTTCAAATTCCCACGTTTCGATCCTCAATTCATGCGGGAAAAATAGAATTACAGGGAAACACAATAATTTTAGACTTTGATTTAAAAAAATGCAAGGGTTAAGATTTACCCGCATCTCCACCGACGCAAAATCTTTGCCACGTGGCAGGATCTCATTAGGTGTGGGTTGGCGGGCCGTCGGAGGGACTTAGAAAATTTAGAATTTAAAAGAAAAAGGATACAAAGGGTTAAAATGCTCCGCGCCTCCGCCGATGCCTAACGCTACCATGTGTTAGCCAACCATTGGGTGCGGGGCTACGGGACGATGGAGAAAGTTAGGAAAGTTTGCCAAAGGGTTTTAATAAAAAAATTAAATTGAACACGCGGGCCCACGCACCCGCGAATGTACATTTCCTATGCAGGATGGGGATGCGGGGCCCTGAAGAATTTTCAGAAATTTTTCCAAAGTTATAATCAAAAGGGTTAAGTTAAAGCACACACTTGCGGGAACACATTTCAAAAGCAAAGGGTGGGGCGGCAGGGACACGGGGAAAATTTTCCCAAATTTTCCCTTACCAAACTTAGACTAATTTTGATAACAATGAGGTTTGTGGGCTAGCGAGGGCAGCGAAAAACTTCGTAACTTTAGCGCTTTTGGGAAAAAAGCGCAAAAGGGAAAGCTTAAACCCGCGGGTCTGCCAGTGAATATTTTAATCATTTAAATTTGACAGTTAGATTGTTTTTAGGCCAAAAATGAAGTAAAACTTTAGAAGACTATAACTTTTGATAGGGAACTCAGTTTTTGGAAAACGAGGACTTTCTAGAAATCTCTTGACGCCCACTTTGCACAGATACTTAAGAATTTAATTTTTATGATGTTTAAATTGTCAATTTTGAGAAAACGTTTTGTTGTCACTTAAAAAGTGAACTAGTCATTTTAACTTGTAAAGATTTTTTCAAATTTGTCATTTTCTCTTTCTCAACATGCCTACCAGGCATGGAGGATTTCACTAGGAAGGTTTTGGGATAGATTGCAAGGTTAAATTTATTTGATTGAGTTGCATTTCAAAATTACCAATTTTTACAACAAAAAGGTCTGCAATTTTTCCTTTGCTCGATTTGAAAGTTTCTTTAAAAATTTCTTAAGTGTTTTAGTTTGTTTGGTGTCATTTTTCCTTTACAAATACAAATTTATATTTAAATTGGTCTTTTAGATATTATAGTGTCATGTTGTTAAATTTTTTATTAATATTTGTTAGTAAGAAAAATTACCTAACAAAACTTCAAATTCGAAAAGATTTGTTACATTCACCAACTTAAAACTATGAATTCATTCCATGCTAGTAAGTTGTATATTTCATCTTTCCTTCAATCCAAAGCATAAAAACACAAATGCAGTTTCTATCTTTTTCCAAAGTCAAACATTTCAGACAAAATGGATTAATACATTTCCTTCATACACATTTCACTTTTTTAACTTTCCTACAGATAATTCATAGTGCATTTGAATGATCAGATTTCAATATAACAATGCCATTATGAAACAAAGTAAGAAAACATCTATTATTTCCATGAATCTTTTACAACCTTTTTTTTTCATTTCTCAAATACAATATACAAAATACAATTTCTTTCACATTTCTTTCAAAGATAGAAATAGAGTATATCTCTTTCACATTTCAAATTTACAATTTTCATGAGGCGATCTGAAACATATTTCCATCACAATAAAATACATGGTCATCCACTTCAAAGTGAGAAAGGGTCACAATAAGAAATAATCTCAACAAGAATTGTCAACACTTTGTCTTTTTTTCCTACTCCAAATCAGCAACATGCGGTTTCTCCATTTTCTTTATTTCAATTTGATCACAACAGAACAAGGGGAAAGGCAATGCTCTCCACCCAACCAAGACATCCAATGAAGAGGAGAATCCATCTTAATTATCCCCGAGCCACGACCATAATGCAATAGAAGATGTGATTCAACTCATGACAACAAGGGCTTCCACAACACACAAGCAACATTTTCACATTTAAAACACAATCCAAAATAGAATGTACTTTACAACTACATTAAAACATAGCAAACAAAACTTGAGCTTCATCATGCAATCCAAAGAAGCAAGAAACTATGGGGGATGCTACATATGCCTCCCAAAGAGGAAATGGGTATCGCCACCTGATTTCAAACCGCTAAAATATAGTATATCAAAGCCCTGACATGCCCTTATTCCTCCCCCAAGTACCCCTTATTCCTCACATTTCCTTATGCCTCCCTAGCCTCTTATGGCACCCCATAACGAGTAAAGAAATACAAGCTATTTCTTTGTAATATGGAACCCAAATCCCAACTCCCTCCACACTTATACCTCCCCAAAACACTTTTTCCTCCCACAAAATGAACCCCATAGTCTTCTCCTACACCATACCTAGGCCATCTACCCAACATCCCACAAACATGCCAAAACATTCACAACAATAACAATTTCATAAATAGAAAAGAAGCATTACAAGATCCAAGCTCCTACCTCTCCATGATGAATTTGTTCCAAGTTCCAAAACAACAGCTTTATCCCAATGCAAGCAATCCAAATTAGCCAAGCACAAGCATTCAAAAATCTTCCAAAAACTTTTCCAAAGCAAGAGCTACAAAAAAGCTAAAGAATTCACCTTAACATGAGTTTCCAAAAGTGAAGAAACCCAAAACAAGGCAAGCAATTCAAATTTTATAGAAGAGGGAAGAGAAGAGGATGAGGTGGATCCATGTAGGATGCCACATCACATATCCTCAACCCCAACCCCAAAAGTCAAATTAATTCTCCAAATCATAATAAATAGGTGGGTGAATAATATGACAGTTTACTTACATACTCAAATCCAACCCACACCCCAAAGGACTGAAATTAAACCATGTAAGAAAAGTGCAATTAAAACTTACAATTTGTCTTCTCAAAATGCATAATGAAAGTCTAAATTCAACTCTCCAATCATAGGTATGGTTGGTAAATAAATTTAGGAGGTATGGTAAAAGTTTAACTTGTCCCACAAGCCTCCAAAATCAGCCTCCAAGGACATTCGAATTTCCAAGAAGGTGGAGTATTTCACACTCAAAAGTTAACTTACACATTACTTACTCATTCTTACAACACTTTAAATCATATAACCAATAACCATATTAATTACATTCTCATGATATCTTTTAATTAGTTAATTTAACAACATGATTACTCAAAATATTAACACCACATTAAATAAATAATGAAAGGGGTAAGTGCACCACATAAAACACATGCATACATTAAACAAAAGGGACCAAATAAAATAAAAACATAAAATCCCTTAGTCACATTAAAAGGTGATCCCCACCAAGGGAATCCCTAACAAAACAACGACACACAAACAATACAAGTTGCCATGGTGACCTTGTTGAATTCATCTAGAATTCCAATGTGGTTGGTCTCCAATCCCCCAATGTTTGTTGTTAATTTTTTACGTGCAAAACACAAATACCTCCTTCACCTCGTGGCCATATCGAACATCCAAAATAATATAAATGAAATTCCAAAATCATCTAGATATATGAATCACAAAAATTCAAGAAACCAACAAGATCATTTACAATTTTACCCAACAGATATATCATCATCAAATAATTTCCATTTCTAGGTATACTCACAATATCCAAATATCACATGTTCGAACAACATCCATAATATAACCATGTCAAATAGTATATCATCATAGATATACAAAGTGTCTCTAATAATCATCATGCATCATAAATGAATCAAATTCAACCATAATCCATGATCTAATATCTAACATCACACTAAGCCAAAACTATAATAACGTCCATAATATAGTCAGCAATATCATGATCAGTAACAAAAGTGTCGAAGGGAAGTGGGCACTACATCCCCCTCTCCTTAGACACGACTTCCTTCTGGAAGTCACTGGAACAGATGTGGGAATTGAGCTCGTAACACAGTAGCATCCTCCCAAGTAGTTGTAGTCTCATCATATTTGTCCCACTTGTACTCATGGCGATCAATCTCTCTTCCTTGAAGGCCTAGGGTGCAGCAATCTATGATGCAAATGGGATCCACCATCACCGCCCTTGATCCCGCACCTATAATGATGTTCAATCTAACACATGAGAAGGATTTGCAACATATCTCCTAAGAGCTGAAACATGAAACACATTATGTATACGAGACAAACTAGGTGGAAATGCTAGACGGTAGGCCAAAGGGCCGATACACTCCAAGATCTCAAAAGGACCAATGAATCTAGGAGATAACTTAGAACCTTTTCCATAACGGATAGGGCTCTTATGTGGCCTAACATGAAGGAATACCTTCATTCCCACATCAAAACTACGGTTGGTCCTATGTTGATCTGCGTACTTATTTTACCTGTCTTGTGCCTCCGGCAGTCTTTTCCTGATCATAACCACCTACTGCTCCATGTCCTGCAACAAATCTAGTCTAAGAGAAACCCTATCCTCTAACTTGTCCTAACTAAGAGGTGTCTTGCACTCTTTTCCATACAAGTTCTGGAAAGGATCCATGCCTATAGAACTCTAAAATCTATTATTGCAGGCCTCCCATCTCACCTAATGATCTATCACATACATCCTAAGCATGTCCTCTAAAATTTGATTCACCCACTTAGTTTTTCCATCTATCTTAGGGTGATATGTTGTGCTGAAGTTTATTCTTGTCCCGAGGGCATACTGCATGGTAGTCCAGAAATGGGAAGTATACAAAGGATTGCGGTCACAAATAATCTTCCACGGGATGCCATGTAACCTGACAATCTCATCCAAATATACCCGTGCCACTGCACTAGCTGTATAATTGGTCTTCACTAGAGAAAATTAAGCCACTTTTGTCAATTTATCAACCATGACCATGATGGCGTCATGGTGGTATCTTGACATTGGTAGCCCAACAATGAATTCCATGGAAATGGTGTCCCATTTCCACTCCGGTATAACATGAAGAAAGAGAAGACTAGCTGGATGTTGATGCTGGGCCTTCACTTTTTGGCACTCTAAGTAGTGTGACACAAACTGAGCCACATCTCTGCGAAGTCCTCTCCAAAGTGATACAACTATCTCAAAGTAGCGTGCATCTTCTTCACCCCAAGATGGTCTGAATTATGCCTCTGTCAATATGTCTTGCCTCAAGCCTACATATCCGGGAACATAAATCGACCTCTGTGCTTGAGAAGTCCATCTGCCTCTAGTGAGAAACCAAAAACTTCCCTTTAAGGGGTCCACAGGACTTGATCTTTGCTCAAATTGCAATGTAGAAGCTATCAAGGCGAAGATGATGAAGGATCCTTCTCCGTAAATTTGTGTCCACTAAAGTGGACATAAAAACATGTCTCCATCTATTGAGAGTGTCTACCACATTCTCCTTCCCCTTCACATGCTCTATCTCCATATCATACTCACAAAGAAACTCCATCCAACACCGCTGACGAGTGTTGAAATTGGGTTGCGTGAAGAGGTGGCAAAGACTCAAGTGATCTATCCTAAGTGTGAATCTCCGACCAAGTAGAAAGTGCCTCCATCGAACCAAAGTGTGCACAACTACTGCAAGCTCAAGATCATGAGTTGGATAATTAAGCTCATAATATTTGAGTTTGTGAGACTCAAAAGCCACTACTCTTCCCTCTGCATCAACACACCTCCAAGCCCTACTAAAGAAGCATCTATGTAAATGAAAAAATCACCTGTGGATCTAGCACTATAAGGATAGGTGTTGTAGTGAGACATTCCTTCAGTTTCCTAAAGGCACCTTTCTCGCACGTGTCTAACCAAACAAACTTCTTCCCTTTCCATTTGAAGGAAGTGATGGGAGTCTTGTGATTTGAGAGAATTCTTGAACAAATATCATGTAGTATCCTACTAATCCCATGAAGTTGTGCACCTCTGTCACAAAGTAGTGGGTGTCGGCCAATCCATAGTAGCACTAATCTTGTAAGGATTAACGGTGATACCTTCTCCATAAATGATATGAACCAAATATTACACCTCCGTTTGAAAGAATGCACACTTCTCCAAGTTCTCATAAAGCCACTGATCCCGAATACACTGAAGAACCTGGTGAAGGTGCACCTCATGCTCCTCACGTGTATGTGAGTAAATCAAAATGTCATCAAGGAAGATGAGCACGAAGCGATCTAAGAAGGTCCTAAATACCCCATTCATCAAACTCATAAACACTGCAGGGGCATTCATCAAACCAAAAGGTACCACTGTGAACTCATAGTGGCCATATCTCGTAATACGGAAGGTGGTCTTATGAATGTCCACCTCCAAAATCCTTAGCTGATGGTAGCCTGACTTAAGGTTCTATCTTAGAGAAATTGTGGCTCCTTCATCTAATCAAACAAATCATCAATGCACGGAAGGGGTAACGATTCTTGGTCGTTACTTTGATCAGTGGAGGTAATCAATACACAACCACAAGGATGTGTCCTTCTTCTTCACAAAGATCACCGGTGCACAACAAGGGGACACATTAGAGATGAATTAGGCCTTTCTCCGAGGAAGGCCCTCAAGTTGTAACTTGATCTCGCGAGTTACAGGGTGGTCATCGATAAGGTGCTCGTGAGATAGGCTTTGCTCCTGTTGGTTGTCAAATAGGACTTTTATGAAGAGCAACAGTCAGGGGACAAGAAGTCCCTCCTCTTTAATGGGAGAGGTTCCCTTATTCAGAAACAAACTTATTTACAAATATACAAAATATAATTTTCTGGTTAAACTTGGATATTACGAAAGTGTCTTTCGTAAGGATCATCAATTACAAAAGGACTGAGTAATGAGAGTGTGAGAATGAGTAGAAAGGCAACATGCGAGAATTATATAGGTAGCGAGTAATTCTTTATGTATGCGAAGTTACAGTGAATTTAAAACAAGATCATTCGTATCGTATAAATAAGATGGAATTTAAAGACACAAAGTTCTGTAAATAACATCTGCAGTGTTTATCGTATGTGGAAGAATGCCTTCTTCTACCAATGTCTTTGGTATTTGCTTTAGCACTTGGAAGCTTCATGAAGTCAAATCAAGTCATCAGGTTCTTGATGAATTCCTCATCCATCTTCTCTCCTTCCTTCTGAATCTCTGCCAAGGACTGATGAACTTTCACCACGTCTTGAATTACTTCCTTCCCTTGTTGGAGCAACTTTTGGATCCATTCATCAACCACCCTTCCTTTTTTAGTAATCTTCTCAATCGTAGGCACCGATGAGAAATCGAATCCGGCAGAAGCAGAAGCAGATGGTATGGATTCCAGGGGTGTTGAGAGTTTAATCAAAACCTCTGTCAACTGCTCCACTTTTTCCTTAAACTCATCTCTGCTGACCTTTGTTTCTTTCAACTTTTGGCACAGCACGTCTATGGAAGCCCGTGCATCTTGTTGCACTCATACATTACTTTCCTAGAGCCACCTTGGTGATCTGATAATCAGCAGCTGTTACATCATCCCTAGTTTTGTCAGCTGAGGGAGTGGCAATCTCTGCGAACTTATCTCCTGAAGCATCTACCAAAACCCTTGAAACTGTTTTGGGTTTCTTGGCTGATCTCGCAGTAGAAGCCTTGAGTGAGCTGAAATCAAAGGTGGTGGGAGAGTGCAATCACTTTCCTCTTCCTCGGAGTTTGTTCGAGTAGCCATTGTGGTGTATCGGAGAAGCTGCCAATGTTGTAGTGCTTGGTATTCTACTCTCGGGAGCGAGATTCTACTTATTGGAGGGGAACAGCGATCAGCGTGGTAGTAGGTGCAATGAATAAAGGCACGAGGTTGTGGGGGGGGAGTGTTGGTGATCACTTGGGTTCCAGTAGAAAGGGGTGAGAGCCCGGAGAAAATATTGGCCATGCTTGAAGAAGTGGATGGGGAATGAGGAGGCTGAAGTGGTTGTTGAGGGGGAGGCACAGATTCAGTCTCCAAAGCCTTGACTGCCAGAGATAAGGTCTCTTGAGTTGAGCAATCTGCAAATGATGAAGTCAGGGTGACTTCCTCCTTCCAAATTAATTTCTCCCATTTCGGTGGTGTTGGTGATTCTGGCACATCCACCGTTTGAGTTGGAGAGATAATTGAAGAGATTTGTCTTTCTTTCCTCTTCTTGGGAATCTTGATTTTTATAGACCCCGCAGTAGATTCCTTGTCCTTCTTCTTTTTGGAGGGCCCCTCAGGAGCAGCCAATTTTGGAAACTTGTCATCTTTAAAATTCATGCCCCAAGAAGAGAGCCATTTCTTTGTACGAGCCAAAATTAGGGCTGACCTATCGGTGATAGAGGATTTTTATTGCTAGACGAATCAATAGGCGGAAAAATGTATCGATCTTCGTTAAGCCCATCATAGGACATATCTAACACACTTTCATTGTCCCTTATACCATCGGCCCGATCAGAAATCTCTAGCGTCTGAATCTCATCAATAGTTAATCTGCATGATCTTTTACGAACATGCAACTTCGTTCTGTGAGATCCACCCAGATATCCTCAATGTTGGGCCTGTGCAGATGTAGGGCTCCATAAGTTCTCAGTACTCCTCGGATGTCAAAACCATCCCGAGATTTCATATGCTTCTTTAATTTCTCCTGGAGTTCACATTCGACATTTTTAGCTTTTGCCGCTGTTGAGCAAGTATATCTCCCAATAGAAATTGGGAAGGATACTGCTGCCTTGTGCTTGCTCTGTTGGAATTTGTGGAAATCCAATAAGCTGTCTGACCAATTCTATTAGTATCAATCTATCGCCGGGATAACGAGGCAGACGGAAAGGTTCTCGGAGTACATGACCGTTCGAAGGTAGGTAAACTTCTTGAACTGTAAGAAGATACATCCCCATTTAGATACTTGGCCATGCCTCGTCGAGACCCTTATCTTTCTCAGCCATTACTGGATTGAGTGGCGAGATGTTTTCGTAGAAAAGGCGTCATTTACCCTCTAAAGTGATCCTTGGACCCCTTCTTCGTTATTTGAGGATAATACTTATAGGCTGGATTTGTGGTTTTGCTTCCTTTAGTCTCCCGATACTGGATAGCTCCTCATCCCAGTACAACTGCATAGGCCACATATGAGAACATATAAAACTTTCCGGTTGTGGGACCGTCGTCATCAGGAATCAATTTCATCACTGATAAGGGTTCCCCAGTCAATCCCTTGCTTGTTCTGCCTAATGGTGACCATAAATTGGTACATCCATCCATGAAATAAATTTGATTCCGACAAGCCAAACACCCGGCTCAGTAGGGTGATAATATCGTTGATTTCTTGGATGAAATCCGATCTAGGGATAGTTCTTGGAAATCTAGATATTACTGGTTTTGCCTTAACCAAGAACTTCTTATTAACATCCTTAATGCAATTCTCCTGGTTACTGTCCCAGGCCTTCTGAGCCAATTTCATGTCTAGGGCTCCATACTCTTCAAAATTTGGTAGTTTCGGAGATCATCCAAATAAGCCCCATCTAGTTTGATAACTACTTCACCAGCCTGATTCCTTACGGACCGAGAAGCGGAGTCGTAGCTGGATGCACAAAACAAACTCTGGACATTGGGCGGACATGGGGAAGCCATTGCGAGGGCAAGCCACTATTAGCTAAAGCCACCATCCATGGGGTTTGAGAAGAACTCTTCACCCTGTTCCAGAAATCGTCCATATCTATGTTGCCCATCTCAGTATCCCTGATATCATAATTACGATCGATATATGACGGGGATTACAGTTTCTTAAATTTGTATTTCATCTGCTAGATTTTTCGGCCTTCTCCTGTACTGAACCAGGATCCGACATGAAGAATATTGGAAGAAGAAAGGCTCGGAACTCCGGAGATGCTGTGCACACTGAAAAACCTGATTGACGGAAGGCGTCGGAAGAAGCGAAGAACCCGACACGCAGAAGAAGATATCGGAAAACTTTGAGAACCCGACAGCGTCTGATATGTCGGAGTCTTGGCGAAACCCGACACTTGCTTTCAATGGCGGAAACAGGGGAAAACCCGGCACTTGCTGTTAATGACGGAACCTGAAGAAAACCCGGCGTCCACTGTGGATGGCGGAACTTAGGAGGTGCCCGGCACCCACTGTTGAGGTCGGAATGTTGAAAAACCCCGTCAGCTGCAGAGCTTCCTTTGTATTTCGAGACTTTTGAATCTGCAATACAAACTTCAAAATCAGGAAACAAAAGCGAGCCTTTCCTTTGAATTTCTACATACACATCTTCCTTTCTTTCTTGTTATTCATATTCCATACATTATGCAAGTAATTGGAATTTGGAAGGAAACAACACCAATTGATAATCTCAAAAAAGAAAATAAACCCTAAAAACCCAAAACCCTTTCCAAAACAATACGAGCGAAGAAGGAAGAAAAACCCTCAACAAGCGGCAAGAAATTGGAAAGAAAATATACGCGAGTTGATCGAGAGAAATCAAGAATAAAGAAGGAGCGAAAAATACCTTGATTCGAGACAAGTAAAATCGAAAACAAGCGATCCCGATCAGTTACAGCGAGTTTGTGGGTTTTGGAGGCGGAAGAGCATCACGAAAAATCCACGAATTAAAAATATGAGCGGTAAAAATGGCGTGGATTTTTACGTATTTATAAGAAAATTAGTAATAAATACGCTCCAGCTCGGCACGTGCCGACTCACCAACCATTCGGCATGAACGCCACGTCAGCGTGTTGGAGGAGTCCAAAAACCCGACACGAGGAGATTTAGTGCATTTCGGGTTTCGGGCTTGGAAAACATGGAGCACAAAACATGTTTTGGTACATGAATGTTCCGATGCATTGAACTTCGAAAACCCGATTACTAAGGATTGTCTTAACACAAGGCGGGTTTCGGGTTTGGAAGTCACGCGACAAAAGCATGTCTTAACACAAGTATGTTCGATCGTTGAATTTCCGAAAACCCGATTTGAAAGGATTTTTCAATCTGAGCGGGTTTCGGGTTTGGAGGTCATAAGACATAAAGCATGTTAAAACTTATGTCAAGCTGTTAGTAACACCCGAAAACCCGATTTGCTCTAAAAGAGATCATAATGCAAAATCACTTCAAAAATTTTGTAGGGGTTATCCGATCGTTTCGTCGTGAACTCAAAACGGGGATAACAGCTGGCTCCAGTTGGGGACTTTCTTTGCAATACCAAAGGAAGAGAACTCAGAATCTCTGGTCTCGCGGACCAGGGCCTTATCCATTGGGCTACGGAGTCAAGGAGAAAACCAAAACAAAACAAAACGAAGAAAGACAGAAAACCAAAAGCAAACACACAACAAAAGCAAAATATGTACAATGCAAGAGAGCATCTTGCATTAATGGTGGAACAGCTTTAGATGTTGCCCACTGAAAGGCAACGGAAGTAATCCTCCATCCAGATATGATAGTAGGAAACTATTTTCGCCATTCAGCTGATGAATTTTGAAAGGTCCTTTCCATAAAGAATCAAATTTTCCATGCATTCCTTTTTGTTCTCTTCTTTTATCCCAAAGCAACACCAGGTCTCCAATTTGGAAGTCACGTTGCTTGGATTTTTTATCAAAAATCTTCTTCACCCTGCTCTGATGATCTGCTATACGATCAATCACCTTGATTCGCTCTTCTTCTAGCTTGGTTAGGTACATAACCCTCTTTTCGATTGAATTCTGAAAAGCTACGTCTTCAACCGCTTTCGCTAATTGCAAGGCCGGCAATTCTACTGAGATAGGAATTTCAGCATCAATCCCGTATAGCAATTGAAAAGGGGACATCCCTATGGCTCGCTTTGGAGTGATCCGGTCAGCCCACAATGCATCATACAATGCTTTGTGCCAATTCCTCTGATTTTCGTCCACTAGTTTCCTGATTATAGTAACCAGATTCTTGTTGCTGGATTCAGCTTGCCCATTTCCCTGGGGATAATAGTCAGACGAATGAGCCAAAGTAATGCCGAATCCATAGCAAAACTCAGTTAGCTCGTGTGATGAGAAATTGGAAGCATTATCCGCTATGATCTTATGAGGTACACGAATCTGACAATTATGTTTTCCTTAAGGAATTTGCAAACAGCTTCAGAAGTTGCTTGCTTGATTGGCGCGGCCTCTACCCACTTGGTAAAATAATCTGTAGCAGTTAGCACATAGTTGTGTCCAGCACTGGAAGCAGGATTCAATGTTCCGATAAAATCAATCCCCCATTGGCGAAAAGGTTCTTCAATCACCACAGGCTTCAGAGGAAGAGCTGCTAACTTGGGACGACCAACAAAATGTTGACAAGCTTCACATTTAGACACCCATTCTGCTGAGTCCCGGAAAAGAGTAGGCCAATAATACCTAGCCCGTAAGATCTTATACTGCTGTTACAGAAGACGAAAAGTGTCCTCCGCATGCTAGGCTATGAAAGGATTCTAATAACTTTTCCTGTTGTGATTTATCGACACAACGCAAGAAGATACCATCAATACCTCTCTTGTATATTGCATTATTCCACAAAAGGTATTTTGCAGATCTCAGCTTGATGGTCCTTTTCTCCTTTTGATTTAAATGCGGAGGGCATTCACCATAAGTTAGGAAGAAAGCAATGTCCGCGTACCATTCATCGGTCGTACTTACAAAAAGCACCATAGGCAGCTCTGAGGAAGTGTCTTGAATCTCTTCATACTCTGCTTCAGCATGATTCTCTGCAATCAATTGACACAGGCCTCTTCCTCGTACCAACTTGGTAGGTTTGATGTCCAAGTCATACTCCTGAACCTTAGCAATCCAAGTACCTCGTTGGCTTCCCAGCTCTTGTTGAGTTAGAATGGACTTAACAGCAGTATCAGGAACGAGAACACGAGTATGAGAATTCAGCACATAGTACCTGAAGTGTTTTACTGCTCTTACCACTGCGTAAGCATGTTTTTCAATCTGCGACATCTTCAATTCATGCTCTTTCAACGGACAGCTCATGAATGCGATAGGAGCTTCAATGCCTTCTCCATTTTCCTGCATCAGGATCGCTGACACTGTGTGGGCTGAAGCATAGCTATACATGATGAAATCTTTCTTAAAGTCTGGACATACTAGGGTCGGAGCGCAAGCAACTGCCTTTTTGATTTCTTCAAATGAAAGTTTCCCTTCTGCACTCCATCTGAATGGGACTTTGCCTTTCATCATTCCAAGGATATCCTTGGTTTTGTCAGCGAAGTCAGGTACAAATCTTCTCAAGAAATTAACTTTTCCGAAGAAAGAATGAACTCCGGTTTTACTTGTTGGTAAAGTAAGACTCTGAATGGCCTTTACCCTCTCTGGGTCAATTTTAGTTCCTTCTCTGGTCACAATATGACCCAGCAGCTTTCCTTCTGTAACCCCGAACATAGACTTCTTAGGATTCAACGAAATTCCGTGACGCCTGCATCTCTGAAGTACCTGTTCTAAATGATCATAATGATCACTTCGTTTTTTAGAAAAGACAGTCAAGTCATCCAAATACACGACTATGACCTTACCCATCAGATCTCTGAATGCTAGGTCCATAGCTCTCTGAAAAGTAGCTCCTGCGTTGATCAAGCCGAATGGCATCCTTCTATAAGCAAAGGTACCCCATGGGGTCGTGAAAGCTGTCTTGTGTTGATCTTCTGTGGTTACTTCGACTTGATTATATCCCGAAAACCCGTCGAGCATGGATAACATTTCTGATCCAGTAACAGTTTGTAGTACTTGGTCCATGATCGGCAAGGGATAATTATCCTTCAGCGAGGACTGATTCAAGTTCCGAAAGTCAACACAAATCCGGATCTCGCCATTCTTCTTTCTGACAGGAACGATGTTTGCAATCCAAGTGGAGTGATGGATTGGGAAAATAATTCTGGCATCTAACATCTTCTGAATTTCTGCCAGAATAGTCCCTGAAATCTTCGGATTGTAATGCCTTTGCTTCTGTCTATAAGGCTTCACATCAGGCTTCAGAGGAATACTGTGCTGAACATCCTTGGGCTTGAAAGATTTCAAATCTGCATAGGACCAAGCCATGACATCGATGTATTTCTTCAAAAGCAAAGTAAATCTTACCTTCTCTTCAGGAGAACAACATTTACCGATATTCACCATCCGAGGTTGATCAGATGAACCTAGATTGATTTGATCCACTTCAGAGGAAGAAGCTCCTTCAACCTGCCTTTTGTTTTGGATGAAGCGATCATGCTTGTCAAACAGACCCTCCAGAGAAACCAGACCTTTTGGTATCTTGTTGCCTTTCAGCTGGATATATTCACCATCAACCTCCTGATATGGATCTGAAATAGTTTCACGAAAGGCTGATTCCGAACCTTCAAAATACAGTTCACTGAAATTGTCAGCCTTTTTCAGGAAAGCCAACACTTGTTGATCATCATTGAATACCTGCCAGTGAGTTGCATTATCTGGGACGCTAGGGCGGTACACAATCTCGATAGAGTATGTGTCTTGCTTGAACTGAGGATGAGGAAGAAGAAGAGATGCAGATACGGCCAAAGAATCAGCCTTGTCATTATAATCTCTTAACACTGCCTTAATAGAAAATGCATCAAAGCATTCTATACTATCCCACACTTTGTTCCTATAATGCCTCAACCGATCATTTTTTCACCTGATATACACCCTTGACCTGATTAACAATCAGCTCTGCATCTCCCTGCACCTTGAGATTCTGATTCCCTTCTGTCTGGCCAATTCTAATCCTAATAACAGGGCTTCATATTCGGCCGTGTTGTTAGTATTATCAAATTGCAACTTATAAGCTGATGGGAAAATCTCGGAGCTAGGAGATATGAGAACAACACCAGCGCCTGATCCAGAAGTTGAGCAGCTACCATCAAATTCAAGCGTCCAAATTGCATTGGGATCTTCCTCTTTCACATCTACAATAGGTATCTCTGAAGCCATGAAATAATTCCCAAAGCTAGCATCTTCGAAAAGGATCTGAGCTTTCGGATCATCTGATTTGGTCACCAAATACTTTGCCTGCGGTTCAGGATGAAGAACCTGTTGAACCCCTTTGACTGGGATCTTAGCTTTGGTCCAATCCATACTAATCTCTCCTCCGACATCTTTACAAAATCCTCTACCCAAGAGAATGCCGTAAGCTGCAGGAATGTCTGCAACCAGAATAGTCATTTTCACTCTCTTCTCAGGAAAAGCAACAAATGCAAACTGTGCGTCCTTAATTTGACCAATCAGAGGGACTTGTTTAGTTTCCATGGAATAGCACCGTCCATATGATTTAGTCAAAGTAAGCCCAAGGGCATGAGCCACTTTTGCGGGCATAACATTATCAGAGGCCCCTGAGTCAATGATACAATTGCTGAGTTTAAACCCATTTATAAGTAGAGACAAATAAAATGGTTCAATCTTTCCCGAGGAAGAAACAGAGGTCAGATTATTCTGAGGTGTAAGTTGAACAGGATTTGGAAGGAGACCTTTTGACGGTGATGGAACGGCCGCTTTACTTCTGATAAACTTGGCCAGCTTTTCAAATTGTTCGGGATTCGACTGAAGGTATTCTGCTTCCGACATTTGAATTTTTGTTCTCTTCGCATGATCAATAATGTCGAAAGCAGTGTAAGAAGGAATGATAGTAGGCTCAGTTCTAATTATATGAGCTTGTGCTGTGGGAGTACTGGCCTTAGGAGAAGGAGAATAAGGAGCAGCTGTCTTTTTAGTAACCTCTCTTTCAGTTTGTGCCGAAATAGGGGTACCCCTTTTGACTATGGATACAGGAGGTTCCTTATTCTTCTCCTTAGTATTTTCCAGAGGCTTTCTGGGAACCTGAGATTGGGACCGAGTGAAAACAGCAAATGATTGACCATCTGGCTCACATTCATCTTCATCATATTCCAAATAACCAATGCTGGAGTCGCCAGCTGACTCATCATAAGACTCATCAGCATATCCTGAAGCTTCGAAATCCTCGGGGAATCTTGTTCTTCTGGTTCATCATCTTCTTCAATTATTTCCACTGCTGCATTAACAGGCGGAGCTTCAATTGCTAATCTCGGTTGAGCAGGAGCTAACCGTGGCCTATCTCTGGCAGGTACACCATTGTTATTAAAATTCCGCCTAGGGATATCCCGGTACGGAACATTGCTCACCTGCTGAGACACTTGCTTCTTTAAAGCAATCAAATCATTAGCCATTTTTTGAAACATAGGGTCAGTATTACCTTGAGAAGAACCTTGATTTTTGAGTTTGGGTATATCTTTCTTGATCCTTCCAGCTAAGATGAGATCATCCTCTATTTCAGTAGCCGTTGACTGAGCAGTAGCCAGATCTGGGATAACCGACCTTCGTAATAAAAAGCTTATATCAGGAGGTTGAGCATTGATGAAAAAGCACTTTTGATTTTCTAGAGTTGGTACAGCTATAACTGGAATTTTCCGGATCAGCTTATTGAACTTAGCCACGAATTCCCGCATAGGTTCATGCGATTCCTTCTTCATATGAGTAAGCTGAGCTAACAATGCATGAGAATCTTCGGCTGGTTTGAAACGTGCCTCAAACTTGGTCCGCATGGTAGCCCAATCTGGAATGCATGCATTCGGGAGGTGATAAAACCATTCAGCTGCTACTCCCTGCAATGTTTCAACGAAGAGTCGAACAGAGACATCTTCGTGGGCTACTCCGAGGACACCGCATGCAACAAAGAAAGACGCAATATGCTCATCAGGATGCTGCTTCCCATCCCCATTGAACTTGGGAATGTTCTTACGTGATCCACGTGGTAACTCATGCAATGGAGGAGTCAAAGTAAGAGGACCAATGACTGCACCCCAAGGCACAGGTTGAACCGCCATCCTTCTGAAAAGAGTGCGTACAGGGATCCGGGTATCAGACAAGAGTAGTGCACGACAAGTTGCAGATGTTTCCCGTTCTTCAGGGATCCGATTTCTCCGAACAGGTGAAGAACTTCTGGCTCGGTTAGAGACAACGCTGTTGGGAGAAAGGCTGAAATTGTGCTGTTGCAGCAACTCAAAAAGTGGATCAATTTCACCTTGAGCTCGGCGGGACCGAGTGAAGATCCTCCTGGCCAGCTTGAACTGAAAGGAGATCTTATTAAAAATAAGGCAAATATGGAGTCGCCAGACACCGAGAGGATAAGCTTTGTACTATTGATCCGTATTTCCCCAGCGGAGTCGCCAAAAACTGTTGGTTGGATATTTTGTCAAACCAAAATATGAGGTTCAACCACAGTACATGGGATTGAATCCCTCCTCAAAGACAGGTGAGGCTGCTGCTTATTGCTAATCTAAAACACAGTAAATAATATATACAATATTCACACTAATCTAACCATTGGGGGTTGGGATGAAATCCCGAAATCCACATTCACACGATTCAAGGATATTGCTTTCGTACATGAAATAGGTTAGAAACTATTACAGTGAAAGAAGCACGGTAGAAAAGAAATGGGAGAAACGTATTTTCTTTCGAGTAAACACAGAGCACGAAATAATCATACGAGTTTTAGATCACAGATATAGTGTCCGAGATAATTAGAAACACTGAGATTCTATGCAAAGAATAGCTTTAAGATCATGAACATAAGAACAATATCTTAAATAAGATATATTTCACAACACAAAGTCTGCAAAACAATATCAACTTCTATTCTTCAAAATGATTGAAAGAAAACACAAAGTTTTTCTCCTTTCCAATAGCCTCTTAATGCTTCAAAAATTCTCGACCCTTTAGAATGCACAAGCATCCCTTTTTTATAACAAAAGAAGCTAGAGTTTAAACAGAACAGATCCTGAAAAGTAGCATGCTAACTAGAGTTTCAGCTTTGCATGATTCTCACGCAGGAGATCAAGTCAAAGTATGAATTAAAAATAATGACAAAATGGAAATAAAAGATATGACATTCTAAAAATAGAAATGACATGGGACGTTGGAGCTCAATCCGAGTCATCATCTTTTGATTCTTCTCCTTTCTCTTCCTCCAGCTGAGACTGTTTGTTCCGGAACTCCTGGAACTTCCGAATAATGCCTTGCATTTCATTTTCCTCAGGTGCAGTGGAATGATCATTCCACATTTCGCAGGTCTCATGGATATCACTGGCACTGCCGGGAAGTTTCTTCAATCTTTTGTTGAGCTTTCTTAAGGCCTCCAACGTATGTTCAATCCTTACAAACTGACCAATGACTTCAAGGTCGAATCCATCTACAGGTTCATGTTGAATAGTCTCTTGAACTTGTTTGAAGAGATCATCTGCTGATAGGGCACTTGAGTTCCCAACCGACACCTTTGGACAAATCTTTAGCAATTCTTCTTCCAGATCACTTTTCCCATCGATCAATTTATCTCTTGATTCTCTCAACTTGCTGCAGGCTTCGTTGAGGATCTTTACTCTGAACTTGATGGCCTTGATCAGCTGAAAGTGTTTATCTGTATGTGGAAGAACGCCTTCTTCTACCAAGAGATGTGCTGGTATTTGCTTTAGCACTTGGAGAGCTTCACAAGTCAAATCAAGTTGTCCAAGTTCTTCAGTGAATTCCTCATCCATCTTCTCTCCTTCCTTCTGAATCTCTGCCAAGGACTGATGAACTTTCACCACGTCTTGAATTACTTCCTTCCCTCGTTGGAGCAACTTTTGGATCCACTCATCAACCACCCTTCCCTTTTTAGCGATCTTCTCAATCGTAGGCACCGATGAGAAATCGAATCCGGCAGAAGCAGAAGCAGATGGTATGGATTCCAGGGGTGTTGAGAGTTTAATCAAAACCTCTGTCAACTGCTCCACTTTTTCCTTAAACTCATCTCTGCTGACCTTTGTTTCTTTCAACTTTTGGCACAGCACGTCTATGGAAGCCCGTGCATCTTGTTGCGCTCCTTCTGTTGTTACTTTCCCTAGAGCCACCTTGGTGATCTGATAATCAGCAGCTGTTACATCATCCCTAGTTTTGTCAGCTGAGGGAGTGGCAATCTCTGCGAACTTATCTCCTGAAGCATCTACCAAAACCCTTGAAACTGTTTTGGGTTTCTTGGCTGATCTCGCAGTAGAAGCCTTGAGTGAGCTGAAATCAAAGGCTGGTAGGGGTACAATCACTTTCCTCTTCCTCGGAGTTTGTTCGAGTAGCCATTGTGGTGTATCAGAGGAAACTGCCAATGTTGTAGTAGCTGGTATTCTACTCTCAAGGGGAGCAGATTCTACTATTGGAGGGGGAACAGCAGTCAACGTGGTAGTAGGTGCAATGAATAAAGGCACAGGTTGTGGGGGAGTGTTGGTGATCACTTGGGTTCCAGTAGAAAGGGGTGAGAGCCCAGAGAAAATATTGGCCATGCTTGAAGAAGTGGATGGGGAATGAGGAGGCTGAAGTGGTTGTTGAGGGGGAGGCACAGATTCAGTCTCCAAAGCCTTGACTGCCAGAGATAAGGTCTCTTCAGTTGAGCAATCAGCAAATGGTGAAGTCAAGGGCTGACTTCCTCCTTCTTCCAAATTAATTTCTCCTATTTCTGGTGGTGTTGGTGATTCTGGCACATCCACCGTTTGAGTTGGAGAGACAATTGAAGAGATTTGTCTTTCTTTCCTCTTCTTGGGAATCTTGATTTTTATAGACCCCCCAGTAGATTCCTTGTCCTTCTTCTTTTTGGAGGGCCCCGCCTCAGGAGCAGCCAATTTTGGAAACTTGTCATCTTTAAAATTCATGCCCCAAGAAGAGAGCCATTTCTTTGTACGAGCCAGAATTAGGGCTGACCTATCGGTGATAGAGGATTTTTCGCTAGCCGACCAATCAATAGGCGGGAAAACGTATCGATCTTCATTAAGCCCATCATAGGACATATCTAACACACTTTCATTGTCCCTTATACCATCTGGCAAATCAGAAATCTCTAGCGTCTGAATCTCATCAATAGTTAATCTGCTATGATCTTTTCTGCGAACCGCATGACTCCGTTCTGTGAGATCCACCCCGGATATCCTCAATGTCGGGCCTGTGCAGATGTAGGGCTCCATAAGTTCTCAGTACTCCTCGGATGTCAAAACCATCCCGAGACTTCATATGCTTCTTTAATTTCTCCTGGAGTTCACATTCGACATTTTTAGCTTTTGCCGCTTGTTGAGCAAGTATATCTCCCAATAGAAATTGGGAAGGATACAGCTGCCTTATGCTTGCTCTGTTGGAATTTGTGGAAATCCAATAACTGTCTGACCAATTCTATTAGTATCAATCTATCGCCGGGATAACGAGGCAGACGGAAAGGTTCTCCGGAGTACATGACCGTTCGAAGGTAGGTAAACTTCTTGAACTGCAAGAAGATACATCCCCACTTAGATACTTCAGCCCATGCCTCGTCCGAGACCCTTGTCTTTCTCAGCCCTGGATTGAGCTGGCAGATGTTTTCGTAGAAAAAGGCGTCATTTACCCTCCTAAAGTGATCCTTGGACCCCTTCTTCGTTATTTGAGGATAATACTTATAGATTTGGATTTGTGGTTACTGCTTCCTTTAGACTCCATACTGGATAGCTCCTCATCCCAGCTGCTGCATAGGCCACATATGAGAACATATAAAACTTTCCGGTTGACAGGACCGTCGTCATCTGGGAATCAATTTCATCACTGATAAGGGTTCCCCAGTCAATCCCTTGCTTGTTCTCCCTAATGGTGACCATAAATTGGTACATCCATCCATGAAATAAATTTGATTCCGGCAAGCCAAACACCCGGCTCAGTAGGGTGATAATATCGTTGATTTCTTGGATGAAATCCGATCTAGGGATAGTTCTTGGAAATCTAGATATTACTGGTTTTGCCTTAACCAAGAACTTCTTATTAACATCCTTAATGCAATTCTCCTGGTTACTGTCCCAGGCCTTCTGAGCCAATTTCATGTCTAGGGCTCCATACTCTTCAAAATTTGGTAGTTTCAGGAGATCATCCAAATAAGCCCCATCTAGTTTGATAACTACTTCACCAGCCTGATTCCTTACGGACCGAGAAGCCGAGTCGTAGCTGGATGCACACGCCAAAACAAGCTCTGGACACTGGGCAGACATAGGGAAGCCTTTGCTGCGGGCAAGCCACTATTAGCTAAAGCCACCATCCATGGGGTTTGAGAAGAACTCTTCACCCTGTTCCAAAAGTCGTCCATATCTATGTTGCCCATCTCAGTATCCCTGATATCATAATTACAGTCGATATATGACGGGGATTCTGGTTTCTTAAATTTGTATTTCATCTGCTAGATTTTTCGGCCTTCTCCTGTGATGAACCAGGATCCGACATGAAGAATATTGGAAGAAGAAAGGCTCGGAACTCCGGAGATGCTGTGCACACTGAAAAACCTGATTGACGGAAGGCGTCGGAAGAAGCGAAGAACCCGACACGCAGAAGAAGATATCGGAAAACTTTGAGAACCCGACAGGTCTGATATGTCGGAGTCTTGGCGAAACCCGACACTTGCTTTCAATGGCGGAAACAGGGGAAAACCCGGCACTTCTTTGTTAATGACGGAACCTGAAGAAAACCCGGCGTCCACTGTGGATGGCGGAACTTAGGAGGTGCCCGGCACCCACTGTTGAGGTCGGAATGTTGAAAAACCCCGTCACTGCGAGCTTCCTTTGTATTTCGGACTTTTGAATCTGCAATACAAACTTCAAAATCCGGGAAACAAAAACAGAGCCTTTCCTTTGAATTTCTACATACACATCTTCCTTTCTTTTTTGTTATTCATATTCCATACATTATGCAAGTAATTGGAATTTGGAAGGAACAGCACCAATTGATAATCTCAAAAAGAAAATAAACCCTAAAAACCCAAAACCCTTTCCAAAACAATACAGAACGAAGAAGGAAGAAAAACCCTCAACAACTGGCAAGAAATTGGAAAGAAAATATACGCAGTCGATCCAGAGAAATCAAGAATAAAGAAGGAACGAAAAATACCTTCGATTCGAGACAAGTAAAATCGAAAACAATCGATCCAGTCTGGTAACGCGAGTTTGCGGGTTTTGGGAGAGGAAGAGCATGCGAAAAATCCACGAATTAAAAATATGAACGGTAAAAATGACGTGGATTTTTACGTATTTATAAGAAAATTAGTAATAAATACGCTCCAGCTCGGCACGTGCCGACTCACCAACCATTCGGCATGAACGCCACGTCAGCGTGTTGGAGGAGTCCAAAAACCCGACACGAGGAGATTTAGTGCATTTCGGGTTTCGGGCTTCGGAAAACATGGAGCACAAAACATGTTTTGGTACATGAATGTTCCGATGCATTGAACTTCCGAAAACCCGATTACTAAGGATTGTCTTAACACAAGGCGGGTTTCGGGTTTCGGAAGTCACGCGACACAAAGCATGTCTTAACACAAGTATGTTCCGATGCGTTGAATTTCCGAAAACCCGATTTCAAAGGATTTTTCAATACAAGGCGGGTTTCGGGTTTCGGAGGTCATAAGACATAAAGCATGTTAAAACTTATGTCAAGCTGTTAGTAACACCCGAAAACCCGATTTGCTCTAAAAGAGATCATAATGCAAAATCACTTCAAAAATTTTGTAGGGGTTATCCGATCGTTTCGTCGTGAACTCAAAACGGGGATAACACGTAACACGATTCATTAATCAAGGACACAAAGTTCCTTCTTGGTTGTACAAGATCACCATGTATTGCAAAGTTGAAGAGTATGCAATCAGCGAGACTAACAAACTAGTAACAAATGATCTTCACAAACATTAAACGAAAGCTCAGAGATAACGGAGATTAGATAGACAAAGAATGGAAAGCCCTTTTGTATTGATTTCTTTGTAATCTATTTACACTTTTAGAAAATATGCCAAGTTCTTCCTCCCTTTTGAATGGCATAGAGAGGCCATTATATAACTTACAAATCAGTTACTCTTCGTAACCACTTCTTTTAACCAAGAATAGTTAAGGACTGCCAACCGCAATACCTCAACCTTTTACAAAGAAAACGGAAAAAGAAAGGGAAGAAGAGAAAAGAATAAGGAGAAGAAGACAGGTGGTCAGTTACTGAGAGGGACCCACTGACTTCAAAATCTGCTGCCTGAACTTCTTTAATGCCTCAGCTATGTCTCTGCCACGAGGGACTGACGTGTTGGCCATAGACTGAGTCCAAAATCCAAGACACTTCTCCATCTCTTTATCAAACTCGACATGAGTATGATAATCTTTATTTGCTTCTTCAATGGCAGATTGAAGAGAGCAAATCTCCTTCATTTTCTCCTTGGAGATGGAACTTTCCTTGAATAAGTTATCTTTGACAAAAGCTCTGAATTGAGCTTTGATTTCTTGCAAGGAAAGGGGTACACCAGAAGTTTCATCTTGAAGATGGCAGTGTATATCTTTGAAAGCAGAGACAACCAGTGTCTTGAAAGCTTCACCCTTCTGCCAGCTGTTCTTCAGTTCTCCCAAAGCCTCCTCCAAGACTTTGATTTTCCACTCCACACTGTAAACCCAGGATTTTGATAGATTATCCTTTGCATCATCAAAAACCTTATTCGCCAGTAAGATATTCTCATCTGTCTGTCCCATAAGGCGGAGGTCTACTATGTCTGGCTTGCTCCGAGTTTGAGCTCTTTATCCATGATCCCAATAGTAGAGGAGAGCTTCATTGCAAATTGTTCACTTTTCCATGGAGTTTAAAGCTTCATCGATGAAGTTCAACCTGCAGACAAGCATATCATCCACCATGGCTTCCATATCTCTACCATAGATGGAATACTTGTGCATGTCTTTGATACTCATGCTTCATCTTGGCTCAAAATTACAGGTGGTGGAAGAGTGGTCAATGGAGTAGGGTCAAAACTTTGTCCTTAGACAAAGAGACTTGATGAAACTTTGTGAGAATTTGGGCTGTTCTTCCAACTGTTCAATAGTTTGCTGCCCTTTCTCTACCCTCCCAATGAATCTTGTGACTGTTTCTTGGAGGTTGTGAATCTCACCTTCAGGGGTAGACTCTCCCATTGGAATCCTCGAGAGCTCTAAGTCAGATGCCTGCAAGTCCTGCTCTGACTTGTCCATTGTAGGCTTAGCAATCTCCAGGAATTGCTGACCTTGAGCATCAGACACTATTCTGGAGGTAGTTCTGGCTTTCTTGGCATGAGAAGGAGTGGTGCCCAACAAGGCTGCGACAACATCAAAATTTGACCACGAACTCAGGAGGAAATTTTCTCTTTCTATTGTCAACCAAAGGTTGCACCCATGCAAAAGAGGAAGAGGAATCAGCAGGAGGGGCAAGAGGGCCGAGAGACAGAGAGCTCATGACACTCAAGGTCTGCGCAGCTGTGGTCTCAAGTTGAGACGTGAGAAGGGCGCTGGACACAATTGCTGCTGAAGAATCGATAGCACTTGGAAGTTCAGTGCTCTGGACTTCCTTATCTTTATCTGCTGGACCTTCAGGAGCATTTGCAGGGGCTGGCACTTCACTTTCTTCACTTTCACTGAGAACAATGATGTTCTCCGGTCCCATAGGCACTTCTACCTGCTTTCTTTGAGGATCATTTTCCACAGGCTCCTTCTTAACCTCCTTGAGTTTCTTCTGGTACACTTGAGTGGATGAAGAAGGAGTGGAAGCTGCAGGTCCTTGTATTGATGAGGCAGGTGGGGTTTGCACTGGTGTTTCTGACCTGGGAATTGATGCCTCTCTCCTTGGTGTTAAACATCCTTGGAAGAGGATTCTCCTGAGTGCCTTCTGAGCTCTCGAACTTTCCTGTCAAACCAGACCTTAGTCTTGACTAAGACTGGAGCGAGGATCTCAGCCAGATCATCTTTTTCTTTCCTGTTCCAATCCAAGTCCTCCAGGGGTGTGCTTAATCACCTTTGTCATACTCATATGAGTATAGATCAGAATTGTCATCCTGGAGTCCTTTGGGAACTTGGTACAAGCCGAGTTCTTGGATCAATTGCAGGGAGAACCTGCCACAATGCCTTCTCCTGGCCTCAAAATCATCTGCACATCAGCCCGGTAGTCTTACGTATACGCCTATGATGGTAGATTATCTTGATGTTACATTCATGAACTTCTTCAAGTCAAAGCAGGTTCTTGGCTTGAAGAAATGAACGGTGATAGGGACCAGGGCTCTCTCTATGTTCTGTGCGTCCAGGGCTGTTTTACAAGTGTAATTTCCCAAAGAGATGGGAAAGTGCAAACCAGAAATCTTCTTGTCTCTGCAGGTTCTGTGTAGTTTGTCTAATTGCCTACATACTTCGATCAAAGCCATCTTATCATTGTAGAACATGGGAAGCCTCAGAGGGGTGCTCTCATAGCCAGCAAGCCTGATATAAGAAAATTTTCTGAATTGGATGAAATAAGCACCGTAGTGCGATATCAGATTCATGGCTTCATCAGAAAATCTCCTAGCAGTATCACCTTCGAGCAGCCTGACCACGTACATGGTGAAAGCGTCATTGACCCTTCTGAAATTACGATTGCTGGTCTCCAGGGTGAACTGCGGGCAGTAGGCATATACTGGATCATCTTTGTGAGCGTCAATGTAAGAAAAGCCAAACCATTGCCGTGACGCTGCCAGGGTATACATCAGGTAAGAAGTCATGTAGAACTTCTTCGTTTGTTGTACATTGGACAGCTGCTCTGCCAAATTCATGCTGATGATCTCTGCCCAGTTGATATTTTGCGTTCCCTCGCACACCATGCTGATGAGCGGGCACATCCAGAAGTGAAATTCGTTGGTAGAGGGCAAACCCATAACCCGAGCCAGTAGAATTATAAAGTCAAACAATTCTTCATTAAAATCTACCCGGAAAAGAGTTTTGGACAGGCGAGAGGCTCCTTTCTTAGGGTTCTTCAGCCAGGACTTCACCACCCGCGCCTTGTATTTGTCATTGTCTTGATTGAACAGAGCCTGTGCTTGATCCCGGGAAATGACTATGGCATTATCCATCTCTGGGATTCTCAGTGCGGTACTAATGGCGGCGTCTAGCTTGGCGATGAGTTCCCCGTGTATATTGGTTAATTCACTTTGAAACGGGGTCGAAGTGAGCTCCATGCAAAGCACAGTGATGTCAGCGCCTTTGTCATCGAGATCGGAAACCTCCAGCAAAAGCCAAACCACTATCGTGAATCATTTGTGCCATTGGTGTAGGGTTTGCATCTGCCACCCTCGCCCAAAAATCACCGAAGTCAAGATGCTGAGCTTCACTTGTCCCCCGATATTAGGAGCGAGCGATTCTAGTGGCGAAATTTGTTCTTGTCCCTGGAACTTGATCTTCATATTGATAGCAATAGAGCTGCAACCTAAACTCGGGAAGGAATTACAGAGAAAAGGGATACACGCGTAGGGAATTAGGTTGCAAGGGTTCGAGCAAGGATAGCATGGAAACAATGTGAAAAATGCAAAGGGGGATGCTCGTTATATAGCCGTTTAGGAGAGAGAAAGGCCATGAATGCGCATTTAATACATACCCACCAATTTAAATAAGCTGGATATTCGGGTAGAGCGGCAAAAACTAGCACGAATGACACTTGGTTCATTAGGGACATGTGAGACGTGAATGCGCGAAACACGCGGCTCGGCCGATTCGGGCGAAGCGGGGAAAAGATGCACAAATGCCTTTTGGGACACGCGGGACATGAGTGCGCGAAGTACGCGATTCGGGTGAATCGGGCCGAAAAGGTTACAATGGGTCCGGAAAAGTTTGGGACATTTGGGACGAAAATGTGTGCGAAGTACGCGGTTCGGGTGAATCGGCTGAAAATGGAACAACTTGCACAATTTGACTTGGGACATTTGGGACATGAAAGTGTGAAGTACGCGGTTCGGGTGTTTCGGCCGAAAATGGAACAACTTGCCCGATTAACTTTGGGACATTTGGGACGAAAAGTTCCGACGGGCCCGAAAATGGAACAACTTCGGGGATTTCGGCCGATCGGGGAACAGAACGCACTTTTGAACTTGGGACAGTTGGGACAAAATTGTCCGACAGGCCCGAAAAACACACAAAAAGACCCAAAAATGCAGACTTTTCTCAATTTCACGACTTTTAACAATTTCAGCACAACAGAGAAGACACTAAAACTCAAAATTTTGAAAGTTCACTTTCTTTAAGAGTAGGGAATTTTGAGTGGACAACAGCTGGCTCCTTCTGGGGATGACTTGGCATAAATTCAAGGAATGAGACAAGGCAAGAACTTAGACAAACTCGGGAAGCAGACCAGTACCTTATCCATTGGGCAACGAGTCAAAAGCAGACCAATACAGAGGACAACACACCAAAAAAAAAAGGAAAGAAAAGCAAAAAAAAATGCATACAGAATATACAAGGGACTCCCTAATCACCTAGGACTTGAACAACTTGAGGTACTACCCACTATAAGGAAGTGGGAGAGGAGAACCATCCATGTAATCAAGATAAAAGGAATTCTTACCAGCAAAGTGTCTGATCTTGAAAGGTCCGAGCCAAAGGGAATCAAATTTTCCATGGCTGCCACGAGGTTCATGCCTTTTATCCCATAACAACACAGTGTCTCCAACTTGGAAATCTCTGAACCTAGCTTTCTTGTCAAACAGGACCTTTACCTTCTGCTGGTGAACAGATATCCGATCAGCAACCTCCAATCTGTCCTCATTTAGTTTGTGAAGGTACATAATTCTCTTATCCAAAGCATCACTGAAACTAGTATCTTCAATGGCCTTCATTAGATGCAAGGCCGGCAGTTCCACTGTTACTGGCAGTTGAGCTTCTACTCCATATACCACTTGAAAAGGAGACATTCCAATAGCTCTCTTTGGTGTAATCCTGTCTGCCCAAAGAGCATCGTAGAGCTTCTTGTGCCAGTTTCGTTGAGACTCATTGACTAACTTCCTTATAATAGTCACCAGATTTTTGTTAGTGGATTCTGCTTGCCCATTTCCCTGAGGGTAATAATCTGAAGAATGAGCCAGGGAGATGCCATATCCCATAGCAGAAATCCATTATCTCAGTTGAAGAGAAATTCGAAGCATTATCTGTTACAATCTTATTAGGTACACCATACCTTACCAAGATGTTCTCTTTAATGAAGTTGCACACCACTTCAGAAGTAGTACTCTTAACTGGAATAGCTTCCACCCATTTGGTGAAATAGTCAGTGGCAGTTAGTACATGAGTATGACCAGCACTAGAAGCAGGATTAAGTGTTCCAATGAAGTCCAAACCCCACTGTTGAAAAGGTTCTTCAATTACAACTGGCTTAAGAGGCAAAGAGGCCAATTTGGGTCTTCCCACGAAGGTCTGACAAGCCTCACATTTATCAACCCACTTGGATGCATCTTTGAACAAGGAAGGCCAGTAATATCCTCCACGGAGTATCTTATGAGCCGTAACCATTGATGAATAGTGCCCTCCACATGCCTGATCATGAAAAGCTGAGAGCAACTTTCTCTGTTGTTCCTTGTCCACACACTTCAAAAATCTCCCATCTAACCCACGCTTGAACAAGGCGTTTTCCCACAATACATATTGCACTGACCTCAATTTAACAGTCCTCTTTTCTTTGGCAGTTAAATGAGAGGGGCATTCCCCATAGGTGAGAAAATGGGCGATGTCAGCATACCATTCATCAACTGAGCTAAGGAACAGAACGGTAGGAAGGTCAACTTTCTCCTCCAGCAACTCATGTTTAGCTCCTTCAGCAATGAGCTCACAAAGGCCTTTTCCACGAACCAGCTTGGTCGGTTTGATGTCAATGTCATACTCTTGGACCTTAGCAACCCAGTTCCCTCTCTTGGATCCAAATTCTTGCTGTGTGAGAATTGACTTAACAGTTGTATCTGGGACCAACACCATGGAATGAGAGTTGAGGATGTAAAAGCGAAACTGCTTGACAGCTTTAACCACTGCAAAAGCATGTTTCTCCATCATAGTGTATTTCAACTCATGATCCTTTAGAATATAGCTCATGAACGCAATTGGGAGCTCATGTTCGTTAGAGTCTTCTTGAGTCAAAACAACAGCTAAGGTTTTATCTGTGGCATAGCAATAGATAATAAAATCTTTGCTGAAATCAGGACAGGCTAAAACAGGAGTTTTAGCGATAGCTCTCTTGATACCTTCAAAGGATTCCTTTCCTTCAGAAGACCAACCAAATGTTTGCTTCCCTTTCATCATCTGAGAAATATTCAAAGTTAACTCTGCAAAATCAGGGATGAATCTTCTTAAAAAATTGATCTTACCAAAGAAGGAGTGCACGCCCTTTTTGCTGGTTGGGAGAGGAATTTGTTGGATAGCTTGTACTCGTTCAGGATCAATCTTAATACCATCTTTGGAAATGATGTGCCCTAATAATTTTCCCTCTGTGACACAAAAGACAGATTTTTTAGGATTCAAAGAAATCCCATGCTCTCTGCATCTTAGCAGAACTGTCTCTAGGTGATCAAAATGATCCGCTCTTGTCTTGGAAAATACTGTCAGGTCATCAAGATATATGACAATACACTTCCCTTTCAAACTTCCAAAAGCCAGATCCATAGCTCTCTGAAAAGTGGCACCAGCATTAATAAGCCCAAAAGGCATTCTCTTGTAAGCAAAGGTACCCCAGGAGTAGTGAAAGTTGTTTTGTGTTGATCTGCGATGTCAACCTCTACTGATTATATCCGAGAATCCATCAAGCATAGATAACATTTCAGATCCATTCTGCTTGCAGACTTGATCCATCATAGGCAAAGGATAATTATCTTTCAAAGAAGCCTGATTCAGGTTCCTGAAATCAACACAGATGCGGATCTCACCATTTTTCTTCCTAACAGGCACAATATTTGCAATCCATGTTGAATGGTGAATGGGAAAAATGATTTTAGCCTTCAACAACTTCTGTATTTCCTGAAAGATGGTGTCAGCTATTTTGGGGTTGTATTGCCTCTGTTTCTGCTTGAAAGGCTTAATTCCAGGCTTAAGAGGAATAGAGTGCTGCATATCTTTTGGTTTGAAAGCTTTCAAATCTTCATAAGAATAAGCAAGAACATCCTTATACCTTTTTAAAAGATCAATTGCTTTTCTCCTCTCATCTGCTGTGCAACATTTTCCAATATTCACTAGCTTAGGGTCATTAGGACTCCCAATATTAATCTTGTCATGTTCAGCTGATTGCTGAGGTCCAGTAGAAGCTCTAGACTTCACATACCTGTCATGTTTATCAAATAGTTCCTCCAAACTCACCAACCCTTTAGGAATCTTGTTTCCTTTGAGATTGATGCATCCATCCTGATCTGTTTCTTCCCCTTGGGTGACTGCTTTGTCAAAGGGCACACTCTCACGAGGTAGGTTGTCACTTCCCTCAAAATACAGTTGTTTGAAATTACCCTTGAGTTCCAGGAAGGAAAGCAAATGTTGATCATCATTGAAAACTTGCCAGTTATTGGTATTATCAGGTACACTAGGCCGATGGACCATCTCAATGGTGAACTTATCCTGAGAGAAGTCAGGATGAGGAATCAGTAGTGACCCTGAGACTGCTAGTGAATCAGCCCTGCTGTTCTTCTTCTCCTAGGTATTGCCTCAATGGAGAAAGCATCAAGAAATTCAATGGAATCCCAAACCTGATTCCGGTAATGTTTCAGCCTCCCATTTTTTACTTGAAAAAGGTTTCTGACTTGCTTTACAATCAATTCTGCATCACCACGAGCCAGAAGATTCTTTACACCTTGTTCTTTGGCCATTTGCAGTCCAAGAATGAGAGCCTCATACTCTGCTGTATTATTAGTATTTTCGAACTGCAACTTGAATGAAAAAGGATGTAGGCTTCCTTCAGGTGACACCAGTAGGGCACCAGCTCCAGAACCAGCTGAGGAACAACTTCCATCAAACTCTAAAATCCAAACACCATTAGGATCTTTAGGAGACACTTTGGGGAGTCGAACTTCATCAGGGGACATAATCATGTAGTTACCATGTCCCATATCCTCATAGAGTATTTGTGCTTTAGGATCATCCGTTTTTGCACAATATACTCAGATTGCTTCTCAGGCATCAGCTTCTTCATTTGTCCATTAACAGGTACGAGTGCATGTGACCAGTCCATTTGGATTTCTCCACCCACATCTTTGCAGAAGTTCCTACTTAGCAACATCCCATATGAAGGAGGGATATCTGCTACTAAGATGGTAGCCAACACTTTCTTTTCAGGCAAAGCAGCAAAAGCCACTTGTGCATCTTTAATTCTTCCGACCAGGGGCACTTCTTTACTCTCCATGGAGTAACAAGATCCATAAGTGCGTGTGAGGGTCAAGCCTAAAGCATGAGCTACTTTAGCGGGCATCACATTATCTGAGGCTCCGGAATCTATGACACAATTACTGAGCCTATGGCCAGCTATAAGAAGTGTTACATAAAAAGGCTTGATTTTGTCATTGGGCGAGGTGAATAGCGGCTACCAGACTAGGCTGTGGTGCAGAAGAAGGAGTGGGCAAAAGGCCTTTAGAGGTGGTCTTAGAATGGGAATTAACAAAGTGAATCATTTTAGCAAAAGCTTTGGGATGGGTTTGATAATACTCAGCCTCTGAGATTTGGACCTTGGTCTTTTTCAGGTGATCAACAATATCAAAGGACCCAGAAGTGGATGGGCCATCATCATTTGAAATCCTAGGCTTATCAACTTTAGGAGAAAAAGAAGTAACTTTACTAGTAGGATTGATAGGACTCACCTTTGGTGTAGATGAAGTAGGGATAGGAGATCCTCTTTTTGCAATTACGGGAATAGTTGCCGACTGCTCCTTAGATTTCTTGATGGGCTGTGTCACCTTCTCCCTCTGATTTGTCTGCTCTCGAGTCATGACAGCAAATGATTCGCTATTCATGTCTGCTACCACTTCATCATAGTCATCTCCATCATCAATGCCCTCAGTGGTGAAGAAATTTACTCGAGATCCCTCAAGTTCATCTGCTTCATCATCAACTTCTTCCACAAACTCCTCGCAAGCTTCATTATCCTCATCATCATCTGGTTCTTCCACTTCACAGGTCGCATTGTCGGGACTTTAACAGGAGGTCCTTCGAGTGCTAATCTTGTTTGAGAAGCAGGCAAAATGATTTCGGGGCTGGAAATTCCTCCTTGGAACATCTGCATAAGGAGCATGCTGAGCCAATTGTTTCTTTATAGCGATGAGATCATTCGCAAGTTTTTGAACTAATGGATCAGTATTAGGTCCAGGGGTGGAGGAGGAGGAAGCAACAGACTTAGATTTGGAAGGGTCTCTCCTCAACTTCCCTGACATGATCAGATCATCCTCGACACTAACAGCAAGAGTTTGATCCTCCACCAATGTTGCGAGATTAGCCCTTCTCAGCGCATAGCTAACTTCAGGCGTTTGGGCATTTAGGAAGAAACATTTTTGGATTTGATCAACAGGTCGAGTATTTACGGAATTTTATTATTAGCCTGTTGAATCGGGCCACAAATTCTCTCATGGGCTCTTGCGAATCTTTCTTTATCTGAGAGATTTGAGCTAGCAAGGCATGCACATCTTCTGCTGGTTTGAAACGGTTTTCAAACCTAGTTCTCATGGTGTCCCAGCTAGTGATAGTGCCAGCCGGAAGGTGATAGAACCAATCAGCAGCATTATCTTGTAAAGTCTCAACGAACAGTCTCACGGAGACGTCTTCATGTTCAACTCCCAGGACTCCACACGCAACAATGAAGGCTGCGATGTGTTCATCAGGATGCACTTTGCCATCGCCTTTGAATTTAGGAAAGTTCTTCCGGTTACCTCTGGGTAACTCATGTAAAGGCTGAGGAAGAGCAAGGGGCCCGACACGATGACCCCAGGGCAATGGTACCGCCATTCTTGGAAAAATGGCTTGGAGAGGAACTGCAACACCAGCAAGAATCAAAGCTCGAAGATTAGGACTAGCAGGCTCTGAAGGAACACCACCCGTAGGATTTCTATCTTCAGAGGGTGGGGTGCTTATTGAACGAGTTCTTCTATTTGTTGTCGAAGGGAAAGGAAAACCTGCTTTGCTCAAAAGCTGGCGAGAATCTTGATACCAGGGCCCTCCTCCCTCGAGTAAAATGCGGAGTCGCCAGATCAAAAGATGATCAAAAATTACAGAACTGGAATATGATTTTCCCCAGCGGAGTCGCCAAAAACTGTTGGTCGTCAAATAGGACTTTATGAAGAGCAACAGTCAGGGGACAAGAAGTCCCTCCTCTTTAATGGGAGAGGTTCCCTTATTCAGAAACAAACTTATTTACAAATATACAAAATATGATTTTCTGGTTAAACTTGGATATTACGAAAGTGTCTTTTATAAGGATCATCAATTACAAAAGGACTGAGGAATGAGAGTGCGAGAATGAGCAGAAAGGCAACATGCAGAATTATAGATAGCAGAGTAATTCTTTATGTATGCGAAGTTACAGTGAATTGAAAACAAGATCATTCGTATCGTATAAATAAGATGGAATTTAAAGACACAAAGTTCTGTAAATAACATCTGCCAGAACACAAAGTTTCTTAACGTAACACAGATTCATTAATCAAGGACACAAAGTTCCTTCTTGGTTGTACAAGATCACCATGTATTGCAAAGTTGAAGAGTATGCAATCAGTGAGACTAACAAACTAGTAACAAATGATCTTCACAAACATTAAACGAAAGCTCAGAGATAACGGAGATTAGATAGACAAAGAATGGAAAGCCCTTTTGTATTGATTTCTTTGTAATCTATTTACACTTTCAGAAAATATGCCAAGTTCTTCCTCCTTTTTTGAATGGCGTAGAGAGGCCATTATATAACTTACAAATCAGTTACTCTTCGTAACCGCTTCTTTTAACCAAGAATAGTTAAGGACTGCCAACATGATACCTCGAACTTCTTACAAAGAAAACGGAAAAAGAAAGGGAAGAAGAGAAAAGAATAAGGAGAAGAAGACAGGTGGCGATTACTGGGAGGGACCCACTGACTTCAAAATCTGCTGCCTGAATTTCTTCAACGCCTCAGCTATGTCTCTGCCACGAGGGACGCGTGTTGGCCGTGAGGCGAGTCAAAATCCAAGACACTTCTCCATCTCTTTATCAAACTCGACATGAGTATGATAATCTTTATTTGCTTCTTCAATGGCAGATTGAAGAGAGCAAATCTCCTTCATTTTCTCCTTGGAGATGGAACTTTCCTTGAATAAGTTATCTTTGACAAAAGCTCTGAATTGAGCTTTGATTTCTTGCAAGGAAAGGGGCATACCAGAAGTTTCATCTTGAAGATGACAGTGTATGTCTTTGAAAGCAGAGACCACCAGTGTCTTGAAAGCTTCACCCTTCTGCCAGCTGTTCTTCAGTTCTCCCAAAGCCTCCTCCAAGACTTTGATCTTCCACTCCATGCTTTGTAAACCCAGGATTTTGATAGATTATCCTTTGCATCATCAAAAACCTTATTCGCCAGTAAGATGTTCTCATCTGTCTGTCCCATAAGGCGGAGGTCTACTATGCAACTGCTCCAGAGTTTGAGCTCTTTATCCATGATCCCAATAGTAGAGGAGAGCTTCTGTTGCAAATTGTTCACTTTTCCATGGAGTTTGAAAGCTTCATCGATGAAGTTCAACCCTGCAACAAGCATATCATCCACCATGGCTTCCATAGCTCTGCCATAGATGGAATACTTGTGCATGTCTTTGATACTCTGTACTTCATCTTGGCTCAAAATTACAGGTGGTGGAAGAGTGGTCAATGGAGTAGGGTCCAAAACTTTGTCCTTAGACAAAAGAGACTTGATGAAACCTGTGAGAATTTGGGCCTGTTCTTCCAACTGTTCAATAGTTTGCTGCCCTTTCTCTACCCTCCCAATGACTCTTGTGACTGTTTCCTGGAGGTTGTGAATCTCACCTTCAGGGGTAGACTCTCCCATTGGAATTCTCGAGCTCTAAGTCAGATGCTGCAAGTCCTGCTCGATTTGTCCACTTTGTAGGCTTAGCGATCTCCGAGGAATTGCTGACCTTGAGCATCGAGACACTATTACGGAGGTGGTTACGGCTTTCTTGGCACGAGAAGGAGTGGTGCCCAACAAGGCTGCGCTGACATCATCAAAATTTTGACCACGAACTCAGAGAGGAAAATTTCCTCTTTCTATTGTCAACAAAGGTTGAACCCATGCAAAAGAAGAAGAGGAATCGGCGGGGGGGGCAAGAGGGCCGAGAGACATAGAGCTCATGACACTCAAGGTTTGCAGTTTGTGGTCTCAAGTTGAGATGTGAGTGGGGCGCTTTGGACACAATTGCTTTGCTTTGAAGAATCAATAGCACTTGGAAGTTCAGTGCTCTGGACCTCTTTATCCTTATCAGTTGGGTCTTCAGGAGCATTTGCAGGGGTTGGCATTTCACTTTCTTCACTTTCACTGAGAACAATGATGTTCTCTGGTCCCATAGGCACTTCTACCTACTTTCTTTGAGGGTCATTTTCCACAGGCTCCTTCTTAACCTCCTTGAGTTTCTTCTGGTACACTTGAGTGGATGAAGAAGGAGTGGAAGCTGCAGGTCCTTGTGTTGATGAGGCAGGTGGGGTTTGCACTGGTGTTTCTGACCTAGGAATTGATGCCTCTCTCCTTGGTGTTGAAACATCCTTGGAAGAGGATTCTCCTGAGTGCCTTCTGAGCTCTCGAACTTTCCTGTCAAACCAGACCTTAGTCCTGACTAAGACTGGAGCAAGGATCTCAGCCAGATCATCTTTTTCTTTCCTGTTCCAATCCAAGTCCTCCAAGGGGGTGTGCTTAATCACATTTGTCATACTCATATGAGTATAGATCAGAATTGTCATCCTGGAGTCCTTCGGGAACTTGGTACAAGCCGAGTTCTTGGATCAATTGCAGGGAGAACCTGCCACAATGCCTTCTCCTGGCCTCAAAATCATCTGCACAGTCAGCCCAGTAGTCTTCTGTATCTGCCCTATGATGGTAGATTATCTTGATGTTGTTGATGAACTTCTTCAAGTCGAAGCGAGTTCTTGGCTTGAAGAAATGAGCGGTGATAGGGACCGGGGGCTCTCTCATGTTACGTGCGTCGGGGCTTTTTTTCAAGTGTAATTTCCCAAAGAGATGGGAAAGTGCAAACCAGAAATCTTCTTGTCTCTGCGGAGTTACGTGCGGTTTGTCTAATTGCTGCATACTTCAATCAAAGCCATCTTATCATTGCAGAACATGGGAAGCCTCAGAGGGGTGCTCTCATAGCCGGCAAGCTTGATATAGGAGAATTTTCTGAATTGTATGAAATAAGCACCGTAGCGTGATATCAGATTCATGGCTTCATCGAAAAATCTCTGGCGATATCACCTTGAGCGGCGACCACGTACATGGTGAAAGCGTCATTGACCCTTCTGAAATTACGATTGCTGGTCTCCAGGGTGAACTGCGGGCAGTAGGCATATACTGGATCATCTTTGTGAGCGTCAATGTAGGAAAAACCAAACCATTGCCGTGACGCTGCCAGGGTATACATCAGGTAAGAAGTCATGTAGAACTTCTTCGTTTGTTGTACATTGGACAGCTGCTCTGCCAAATTCATGCTGATGATCTCTGCCCAGTTGATATTTTGCGTTCCCTCGCACACCATGCTGATGAGCGGGCACATCCAGAAGTGAAATTCGTTGGTAGAGGGCAAACCCATAACCCGAGCCAGTAGAATTATAAAGTCAGACAATTCTTCATTAAAATCTACCCGGAAAAGAGTTTTGGACAGGCGAGAGGCTCCTTTCTTAGGGTTCTTCAGCCAGGACTTCGCCACCCGCGCCTTGTATTTGTCATTGTCTTGATTGAACAGAGCCTGTGCTTGATCCCGAGAAATGACTATGGCATTATCCATCTCTGGGATTCTCAGTGCGGTACTAATGGCGGCAGCGTCCAGCTTGGCGATGAGTTCCCCGTGTATATTGGTTAATTCACTGGAAACAGGGTCGAAGTGAGCTCCGCACGAAAGCACAGTATCAGCGCACTGTACCGAGATCGGAAACCTCCAGCAAAAGCCAAACCGCTATCGTGAATCATTTGTGCCATTGGTGTAGGGTTTGCATCTGCCACCCTCGCCCAAAAATCACCGAAGTCAAGATGTCGAGCTTCACTGTCCCCAATATTGGGAACGGCAGATTCTAGTGGCGAAATTTGTTCCTGTCCCTGGAACTTGATCTTCATATTGATAGCAACAGAGCCGCAACCTAAACTCGGGAAGGAATTACAGAGAAAAGGGATACACGCGCAGGGAATTAGGTTGCAAGGGTTCGAGCAAGGATAGCATGGAAACAATGTGAAAAATGCAAAGGGGATGCTCGTTATATAGCCGTTTAGGAGAGAGAAAGGCCATGAATGCGCATTTAATACATACCCACCAATTTAAATAAGCTGGATATTCGGGTAGAGCGGCAAAAACTAGCACGAACGGCACTTGGTTCATTAGGGACATGTGAGACGCGAATGCGCGAAACACGCGGCTCGGCCGATTCGGGCGAAGCGGGAAAAGACGCACAAATGCCTTTTGGGACACGCGGGACATGAGTGCGCGAAGTGCGCGATTCGGGTGAATCGGCAAAATGAAAAGGTTCTGATGGGTCGGAAAAGTTTGGGACATTTGGGACGAAAATGCGAAATCTGCGGTTCGGGTGTTCGGCCAAAAATGGAACAACTTGCACAATTTGACTTGGGACATTTGGGACATGAAAGTGTGAAGAAATCTGCAAATGGATTGGGTGTTTTCGGCCGAAAATGGAACAACTTGCCCGATTAACTTTGGGACATTTGGGACGAAAAGTTCCGACGGGCCGAAAATGGAACAACTTCGGGGATTTCGGCGATCGGACACTTTTAATCTCTGAACAATTTCAACACAACAGAGCACTTTTGAACTTGGGACAGTTGGGACAAAATTGTCAAGAGAGGAATTTTGAAAAAAACACACAAAAAAGACCCAAAAATGAGACTTTTCTCAATTTCACGACTTTTAACAATTTCATTTGTGAGAGACACTAAAACTCAAAATTTTGAAAGTTCACTTTCTTCCAAAGCCATCTCAATGTCCCAACTAAGACCCTACCTAGGTGCCATAAGCCTGCATCGCTCTACAAGAGATGGTGCAATGAAAGAATCGAAGAACAAAAATCAAACAAAATGGAGGCATGAATGCCACCAATGCTACTCGTAGTCTCAATAACGTATTTTGATGTTCTTCCCGGTGGTTCTCAACCGCTGCATAAATCCCGTGTGACTACGACCCATGTCACCAAAAGTAGGCTCTGAGATATGTGTCTTACCCTTGTTATTACTGATTGTATGGGAAGTATCTCCAAAAATGTTCAGTAACACCACAACCAAAATAACCACACTCGATCCTCTCCCCTCACATGTAGCATTTCTGGTCAGTACTTTGGAGGTCTGTGGTGTGGATCCTGATGATATAGCTATGGTCTAGTGAGGTCTCTGCTGGCGAGCTCCTGCTAAGTGAGCTCTCTGGCACCTCGGTGTCTGATGGGACCCCTAAGAGGAGGCCCCATACTCTGACCTCTCTATGCATCAAACCTCTGTGGAGGTCTATAAGGTGGGCAGGGCTCACTACACTCATGCGGTTGTTATGGTCTAAAGATGACTGTGCCTTTGAACTTTGTCCACCACAAGGAAGAGGTACTAACCCCTCGATCTGTTGTTATGCATCACTTGTATGTGGCTCCAGACTTAGTCTCTAGCCTGTTGGGTCTTTCCCCGAGTCTCCTCTAGCTATATAGGCCTTCTTGACAACCTCAGCTAATGTTTGTTGACAATGGATCCATACTGCACCTCCAATGTCTAGATTCAAGCCCCGGATGAACCTATGGATCCGCACCTTCTCATCCTGCATGTAATCAACATACTGGAGTAGATCTAGAAATCTACTCTCATACTCAGCCACTATAAGAGATGCCTATTGAGGTCATGAAACTCATCAATCCTCTACTATATGAACCTCCGTGACAAATATTTTCTCATGAATCACTCCTCAAAGAGCTCCCAGATAACTATCTCATAATCAACATGGAGCTTCTGCTCCTCTATCCACCACCGCACACCGTGTCCATCCCTCGGTGAGGTGGATCACAACATGAGCTTTTGTGTTGCTAGAACAAGGACAGAGCTTGAAGCATCCACTCAAGCTCACTAACCATGCCTCTGCTTGAAATCCACCTATGTCACCAGAATAATGTGATGGCTGAATCTTCAGGATCTCCTTGATGTGATCTGCAACTATGGTCTGACGGCCTCTAGGCCTCTGTGTATGATCATCCCTAAGCCTACGGCTCCGAGACCTCTCTCTATGTCCTGAAACTTAGTCTCCCTATCCCCTCTGCAGGTGACTCAACTCTAACTGACTCCTCATGGGATTTCTCTCCTCTATTCTCCTCGTTATGCTAAGGAGATGCACGAGCCTCAATGGATGTCACCCTATCATGTCCAACTGAATTTGCCCATACGGTCCCTCCGCATAGAGCAACATTAACATCCTAAAGAGTCTACAAAATATGTGGTAGGATGGCTACTACAACATGATCTAGAGGTGGTATGCCTAGGTCTATGTGAAAAGGCTCCTCATCTTGTCTGTGCCTCCTGCACAGAGCAAAATGAGAGTTAGTTCCTTATTCTAGGTTTTACTTAGTTTCCATGTTTACTAAAATATGCAATTTCTAAACTAAGTTGTTTTCTAGATTTAAAAGTGTGTTAGGTTTAAAATTCATGTCTCAAGTTTTCTAGTGTGCCCAATGGCCCAATATTTTGAACCATCACTCTGATACCAAGTGTAACTCCCGTAAAAACAACCCACTTAAGACCCAAGAACAACCTAGGATTAGTTAGGAAAATTATGGAATATTTTTTTGTTTAAAAGAGTCTACAACCAGGTTACAAGACAACAGTTTTCACAAGAAAGTTTCAAAGACAAATGCTATTAATATCTTATAGTTTTATCAATATGACAATCATAAAATATCACAAGGTCCAAACTTATGGTTAGATTATTCAATAAAAATAACAGGTAAATTCTCACTTATCCATTCTAATTCACTAAAAGTTTCAACTTGATTTTTCACATAAGTAACACACTCAAAAATTATTGAAAATATTCTCATTAGATAGTAAATTTCCTCACCTTTCCAGTGATATAAAGAAGTCCTCCTAACTCATATTTCTCAAGTTATGGGTCGATGGGCCTTGGGGTGAAATTTTTCCCAAGAATGGGTCTACGGGCCTAGAGAAGAAAATATTCCCGAGGGCAGTCCTACAGACCACGGGGAGAAATTTATCTTGGAGAAGGAATCACAGAGTGGTGAAGTTAAATTTTCCAAGGTGCGGGCCGGTGGAATGCGGAAGGAATTTAGCACTTTTTCCCTTTTGGGACAAAGGTGCAATTTACCTCTGCACTTAGAAAGGGGAAACGTGTGAACATTTACAAGTGCCATGTGTCGATCCTTGATTCACATGAGAAAAATGAACTTATGGGGAAACATATGAATGTTAGAATTTGAGTTAAAAAAATATCAAGGGTTAAGATTTACGTCCTTCAATCGCATCTCTGCCGATGCCAAAATGCTACCACGTGGAAAAATCTCATTAGTTGTGGGTCGGCGGGCATGGAGGGACTTAAAAATTTTAGACTTTAAAAGAAAAAGGATACAAAGGGTTAAAAACCCCACGCCTCTTTGAAACCTAAGGCTGCCATGTGTCATCCAACCATTGGGTGTGGGGGTTTTGTGGGATGGCGGAGAAAGTTAGGAAAGTTTGCCAAAGGTTTTTAATAAAAAAGTTAAATTGAATGCGCGGGCCCGCGTGCCCACGAAAGTATGTTTCCTATGCAAGGATGGTGATGCGAGGCAGTGGAGAATTTTCAAAAAAAAATCCAAAGTTAGAATCAAAAGGGTTAAGTTAAAGTGCCCGCCCGTAGAAACGCATTCCAAAAGCGAAGGGCGGGGACACGAGGAAAATTTCCCAAATTTTCCCTTTCCGAACTTAGACTAATTTTGATAACAATGAGGTTTGTGGGCCAATGGGGTGGTGAAAAACTTCATAACTTTAGCGATTTTGGGCAAAAAGCACAAAAGGGAAAACTTAAACCCGCGGGTCTGCCAGTGAATATTTTAATCATTTAAATTTGACAGTTAGATTATTTTTGAGGCCAAAAATGAAGTAAAACTTCAGAAGGCCATAACTTTTGATAGGGAACTCAATTTTTGGAAAACGAGGACTTTCTGGAAATCTCTCGATTCCATATTTGCATATAAACCTTAAGAATTAAATTTTTATAAAGTTTAAAGTGTCAATTTTGAGAAAAATTTTCTATCACTTAAAAAGTGAATTGGTCATTTTAACTTGTAAAAATTTTGTTCAATTTTTCATTTTCTCTTTCTCAACATGCCTACCAGGACATGGAGGATTTTACTAGGAAGGTTTTGGGATAGATTGCAAGGTTAAATTTATTTGATTGAGTTACATTTCAAAATTACTAATTTTTACAGCAAAAAGGTCTGCAATTTTGCCTTTGCTTGATTTGAAAGTTTCTTTAAAAATTTCTTAAGTGTTTTAGTTTTTTTGGTGTCCATTTTCCTTTACAAATACAAATTGATATTTAAATTGGTATTTTAGATATTATAGTGTCATTCTATTAAATTTTTTATCAATATTTGTCAGTAAGAAAAATTACCTAATAGAACTTAAAATTCTAAAAGATTTGGTACATTCACCAACTTAAAACTATGAATTCATTCCATGCTAGTAAGTTGTATATTTAATCTTTCCTTCAATCCAAAACATAAAAACACAATTGCAGTTTCTATCTTTTTCCAAAGTTAAACATTTCGTATAAAAATGATTAATACATTTCCTTCATATGCATTTCAACTTTTTTAAGCTTTCCTACGATAATTCATAGTGCATTTGAATGATCGGATTGCAATATAACAAAGTAAGACAACTTCTATTATTTCCATGAATCCTTTACAACCTTTTTTTTCATTTCTTGAATAAGATATACGTAATACAATTTCTTTCACATTCCTTTCAAAGATAGAAACAGAGTATATCTCTTTCACATTTCAAATTTACAATTTTCATAGATGATACGAAAACATATTTCCATCACAATAAAATACATGGTCATCCAATTCAAAGTGAGAAAGAGTTACAATAAGAAATAATCTCAACAAGGACTCAACACTTTTTTTTTTCCCCTGCTCCAAATCAACAACATACGGTTTCTCCATTTTCTTTATTTCAATTTGATCACAATAGAACAGGGGAAAGGCAACGCTCTCCACCCAACCAAGACATCGAATGAAGAGGAGAAGCCTTCCATCTTCATTGGCCCCCAAGCCCCAACCATAATGCAATAGATGTGATTCAACTCATGGTAACAAGGGCTTCCACAACACACAAGAAACATTTTCACATTTAAAACACAGTCCAAAATAGAATGTAGTTTACAACTACATTAAAACATAGCAAACAAAACTCATGCTTCATCATGCAAGCCAAAGGAGAAAGAAACTATGGGGGATGCTACTTATGCCTCCCAAAGGGGAAATGGGTATCACCACCTAATTTCAAACCACCAAAATATAGTATATCAAATCCTTGACATGCCCTTATGCCTCCCCAAGTACCCCTTATTCCTCACATTTCCTTATGCCTCCCTAACCTCTTATGACACCCCATAATGAGTAAATAAATGCAAGCTATTTCTTTGTAAGGTGGAACCCAAATCCCAACTCCCTCCACACTTATACCTCCCCAAAACACTTGTGCCTCCCACAAAATGAACCCCATAGTCTTCTCCTACACCATTCCTAGGCCATCTACCCAACATCCCACAAACATGCCAAACATTCACAACAATAACAATTTCATAAATAGAAAAGAAGCATTACAAGAGCCAAGCTCCTACCTCTCCATGATGGAGTTGTTCCAAGTTCCAAAACATCAGCTTTATCCCAATGTAAGCAATCTAAATTAGCCAAGCACAAGCATGCAACAATATTCCAAAAATTCTCCAAAGCAAGAGCTCCAAAACAACAAAATAATTCACCCCAAAAGGAGTTTCCAAAAGTGAAGCAACCCAAAACAAGGCAAGCAATTCAATTTTATAGAAGAGGGAAGAGAAGAGGATGAGGTGGATCCATGTAGGATGCCACATCACACATCCTCAACCCCAACCTCAAAATTCAATTTCATTCTCCAATGCATAATAAATAGGTGGGTGAATAATATGACAGTTTACTTACATACTCAAATCCAACCCACACCCCAAAGGACTGAAATTAAACCATGTAAGAAAAGTACAATTAAAACTTACAATTTGTCTTCTCAAAATACATAATGAAAGTCTAAATTCAACTCTCCAACCATAGGTATGGTTGGTAAATAAATTTAAGAGGTATGAGACAAGTTTAACTTGTCCCACAAGCCTCCAAAATCAGCCTCCAAGGACAAATTCAAATTTCCAAGAAGGTGGAGTGTTTCACACTCAAAAGTTAACTTACACATCACTTACATATTACTTACATATTACTTACACATTACTTACTCATTCTTACAACACTTTAAATCATAACCAACAACCATATTAATTACATTCTCATGATATCTTTTAATTAATTAACTTAACAACATGATTACTCACAATATTAACACCACATTAAATAAATAATGAAAGGGGTAAGTGCACCACATAAAACACATGCAAACATTAAACAAAAGGAGACCAAATAAAAGAAAAACATAAAATCCCTTGGACACATTTAAAGGTGATCGCCCCTAAGGGAATCCCTAACTAAACAGCCACACACAAACAATACAAGTTTCCATGGTGACCTTGTTGAATTTATCTAGAATTCCAATGTGGTTATTCTCCAATCCTCGACGTTTGTTGTGATATTTTAACTTGCAAAACACAAATACCTCCTTTGGCCTTGTGGCCATATCAAAAATCCAAAATACTATAAAAGAAATTCCAAAATCATCTAGATATATGAATCAAAACAACATCCAAGCAACCAACAAGATCATTTTCAATTTTACTCAACAACTATATCATCATCAAATAATTTCCATTTCTAGGTCTACTCACAATATCCAAATATCACATGTCTGAACAACATCCATAATATAACCATGTCAAACAGTATATCATCATCAATATATAAAGTGTCTCTAATAATCATCATGCATCATATATGAATCAAAGTCAACCATAATCCATGATCTAATATCTAACATCACACTAAGCCAAAACTATAATAATGTCCATAATATAGTCAACAGTATCATGATCAGTTCAAAAGTGTCGAAGGAAAGTGGGCACTACAATGTGGAAGAAATTCAATTTGAGAGTTATGATGGATCAAGTGGTCCATCATTGCGACAGATGAAATTCAACAACCACTAGAGTGGTATGGAAGAAATGTAATTATATGGTTCGACAATTCAAATGGTTCATCATTGCAAGGGATGAAATTTAAGTGTCACTGGTGTGGTCTGCAACTAGGAAAAAAATAAGTATAAGCTTTGGACAACTCAAATGGTTCAATATCGATGAATGGAATTTACACACACCATTGTTTTTAGATATTTTAAGATATTTTATTTGTTTGTTTAGATAATTTCAAGGTGACCTCCATAAATATTCATTAGTAAGTACATTAATACACCCTTCTTTCATTTCAAGTAAATGGAAGTGTCTAGGATTTCCTAGGTAAAGTCGAAGCACATGTTATTTATTTTTATTTGACAGGTTGTTAGCCAATAACAAATACTATATACAGGGAACAACATTTCCATAGAATTGTGTGACTAAATCAGCTTATGCAAGAGGCAAGGTTGTGTTAAAAAGTGAGCTTGTACCATGGGGTATTTACTTGTAGTATAGACACTAGGGCAATATGCAAATTATATAAAATTAAACCTATTGGGCAGGATGTCATCTCTATGGCCATTATTGATCCCTTCACCTAACATGCCAACATCAACAAAAACAACAATATAAAGTGAGGACTTCAATTTCATTTCCCATTTTCCCAATATTGAATTGTTGAATTTTGAAATCCTTAGTGAATTAGTTTCCAATTCCAATTCAAGAATTGAGCATAAGGGGAACATTTAAATGCCAAAATGGGAGATTTAGTATATAAAATCCAAGTGTTCGAATAAATGACGAAACATGATATATTTTTGGTAAATATCATAATTACAACTTACAGAAAACATGGTCATCTTCAAGAGCCATTGTGATTGTTCTATCAAATGAAACAAACAGATATTCAACATGATCATATCACTTTTGCGAACATACTCACTACATTGTTCTCTCCTTCCCTTCACACAAACATCAAACATTTTAAGATAACATATATTTCATCGCAAATTTATAACTCCAAAAAATAACAATTGTTATACACTCCAAAGACAAATTGCAACTCATGTGCAATTACTAGTATTAATTAAAATAAAAGAGAGTTGTAATAACAGAACGACCGATCCATGTTATCAAAGACTAGCGGAAGAGAGTTACATAAAAGTATTTTAAGTTAGATAAAATTCAAAAGTTTGAATCATCGCAAAGAATGTTTGTGTGACGGGTAAGTGCACCAAGTTGGGGGGCCAAAAGGGGGTCTTAAGTGGATGCATTTTTCTAAAAATAAAAAAATTCAACTTGTATGAGTTTTTCAAAATAGTTACACTCAAAATTGGAAGATGTTGTAGAAATATGAATCGTAGAATTTTGAGTATAGTTTCTAAGATACTAAATTTTATTGAAAACGGATAAGTTTAAGTGGCTCAAACAACTAAAATACCAACAGATGCTCCTTTTTTAAACATAATAGAGTGACTTTCGTGCCCCCCACCATTTTTTTAGCACCATTGAGTATTTTTGAAAACCCTTTGGTAGAAAGATAGTGATGAGCATCTAGTTTGTGTTAGAATTTTTTTTAGATTTTTTTAAAGAGTATTTTTTATTTATGATTTTTCTAGTACATAAATTTTATGTTTTGAAAAATAACAAAGCTCCGACCGTGCCCCCCCTAACTACCTCAAAAATATCAAAAATAGATTTTTGTTTTTTGAATATGTATAGAATTATGCCTAGTTTGTGCTAGTATAATTTTTTTCAATTTCGATGACCAAAACAAAAGATACATTATGAAAGATAGACATATTTAAACTTCAAAAATAGCTATAAAAATGCATAGTTAGAAAATAAATAATATGGAAACCTTATATTAGTCGAAAAATTGAAAAATTATATTTTTAGAAAGAAGAAACTCTGCTCTACATCGTGGTATAATTTTTTTAAAATGGATCGATTGTTTTATTTTGATTTATCATAGAGGAAGTGGCATTTTTACATTTTCTTGCAAAAACATGTTGTTTTCTGTGTTTGTGCAAGTCCATGCCTCGGGGTTGGGGATCCAAACTAGATCCCAAGCCTTGAGGCATGTGCTAGAAAAGGTAAAAAGCATAACACCTACGTGTTATGCTTTGTTAAGCTCGAAAATCATGTTTGAAGGAGATAAAATGATAGAGGCTTGGGCCTCTTTTTTTTATCTATAGAAAACATAATGTGTACGCGTTATGCTTTGGTAAATCCCAAACCTAAGAATTTAAAATGTGATCATGTTATAATAGAACGCGTACACGTTTTACTTTTTTCGGGTTTTTGTCCACTTTTTGGCCCCCCAACTTCGTGCACTTACCCGATGACCAAGTTGTAGTGTCCAAATAATAAAACAAATTAGATTTTTTTAAAAGGAGGGAAATGCATGGTAGAAGCTGGTAAAGATTAAAAGTGGTTAGTGAAAGGAGGAATGTGGGAGTGATGGAGGCATGTGGAAGGGGTAGACGTGTAGCGGGAGGGGATGACACAACACATGGGCTTCATCAATGCCCAATCAGATCCATCATTTCCATGCATAATAATACAAGCACTTTATTTTTAGATCTGCATTTTTAACCACACTTAAACCCAAGGAAACATGTAAATTTAGTAGTATTTGGAAGGTTGCAGGTGAGGCGGTGTTTGAACAAATGAAATAACAAGACAACTTTTCATAGAATACGTTTACAACAGTGTACATGAGACATGCATTCCTCATGAGACAGTCAAACAATTTCACTTATGTAATGAACAAGTCTCCAATCGGATCGGTTTACTTTGCCACACACTCCAATACCAAATGCCAGCATTGGAGCACAGGGTATGGACATCCAACAAAGCATACAGATAGACAATTTTTTTTAGATGTTGTAGTTGCAAGTTCTCTAGTAGGTATGTAAGCAAATGTGGAAGCATATGCATGGCATGTGGACTTTACAACTAAATGTCTAAAATGTGACCTCATGGATAAAAATGACAGTAGGATATGTACAAAATGGGTTTGTTGAAAAGTTTTAGAAACTTTCAAGCTAATGCAAATCCATACTTCGCATCCTTTTGCCAACGTCTTCAACCTTGTGCCAAAATAGAGGATTTAGAACATGAAATGGACATCCATCCCAACATAATGGTGAGGGGTTTTTGTCATATGTTGTAATTGAAAGTGCCCTGGTTAACATGGAAGCCCTGCCTTTGCAAGAGAAAGAGGAGTGGAAGCACAAGAGAAAAATAGTAGGAAAAATATATGCATGTGGGCATGATACGCATGTCACAATGCTTCTTGGGAAGCCAAATTTAGCCACCAACAAAGGGACAAGCTCAAGGGCATTGTGAGACTTATATTCCAACCTCGAGAAGAAGGGAGAAGCAGTTGTAGATCTTATGATCAAGGAAGGTGTGCTTGCAGATGTTGAGGCTATTTCTGGAATGCATGTTGATCATTTATTGCCAACTAACACCATTTTCCTCAATACCATGGCCATTATGTGTTGCATACAGCTATGTTTGAAACAACAGTACATGGAAAATGTGGGCATGCAACATTTCCACATATAAATGCAGACCTTATTATTGTTGTGTCATTTATAATTTTGAGCTACAAAAGATAATTTCTTGAGAAACAGATCCTCTTCTCAGCTAGTGTTCATCTATAAAATTCCCTTCATTCTTCATATTCTTGATGGTGTGGATTCTCGTGTATATACATGCCCAGAATCAAGGAAATGTAACTTCATGAGTTTGAGCTAGCTTTTGTAACTTCATGATTCTGGACATGTGGATAATACTCAAATCATTTTGTGGAATGGTTATTGAAGCATTGGAGAAAATACAAAATGGTGGAATTGTGGATGCATGTAAAATGTTTGACAAAATGCCTATTAGAGATGCAAGAACCAAATCCCACAATTTTGAATGGCTTCAGTCCATAGGTATGGTTCATCTCACCTTGTACTTCATAATTCTCATACTTTAGTTTTCCATTTGTAGAGTAATAAATTTAAAAACCTTTGGATTATCATACATTTGACTATTTTATATAAGCATGTTATGGTGAAATGGTAAAATGTCATCTGGTACTTATCTAACCCGAATAACACTTGGAAGTTAATAACAAACTTAAACCCTCCTTCAGACATGATTTGGAAAACTTTGTAACCATATTAGATAGTTGTGACACCCTTTTATTGACAAGTTGAGTTTGTTCCCTCGTAAACCCACCAATTGTTCCATTGTAAAATCTAGTAAATCATGATATTCATAGACCTACAAAGCAACCTTTTGAAACCCAAAAAGGGGATGTAAAGTCTTTTTGTGTTCCTTGTTATGAGGATATTTTCCTCAAGCTTTAATTTCAACCCCAATCAACCGTTTATACTCTCTTTGTCTCTCCTCTAAGAGCCTTGTTACCTGTTTGCGGTTTTAGGAAGTTGTTAAAATTGAAAAGTTGGGTTTCATATCGGCTCGCCATTTGAACCTTGGAAAATGAAATGCTTATCCGCCTTCACAAACCTCTAGTATTTTTACTAAACAACTTCCTAAAATCTTCAGTTTGGGTAAAAACACTCTTCTTAATAGTTTGGAAAAGGCATTTTGTAGGCCTCAATTGTAGTTTGACTAGATCAAACTGGACCAATTATGACCAGTGGCTCTAGAAAACCCGTCGCCGTTTGAAAATCGTTTTCCATTTCTCAGTCCCATCGACTCTGGTGAATTCTCCATATATAGGGGAAATTTTAAGAAATTTCTCATTGCATTTTTGTCCATTGAACATCAGTTTTCAATGTGGTTTTTTGAGCCCTTGAGCTAACTTTTGATCATTTACAACTGAGTCAATTACATTCGATGGCCTTGGAAAACAGGCTGCCAATCATAAATTATTCATCAATTCTTGTGAATTCTTGGTTTATAAGAGGACACATATAAACTTACCCATGGTGTGTTTTCTCACCGAAAGACAACGTTTGAAAATAGTTTTTTAGCCTCTAAGACTAAATTGAACGTTTTTGCAACTAGTAGGTAAACGTAAAGAAAGAAAGTTGTAGGACCCTTGTCGGGTTACCAAACCCTCATGGAAACTTTTTGACACTTATAACTAACTGTTTGAAACTCTATCATGTGACTTGTTGTGTGAAATTGAACTTTTGGAAAAATATTGGTTCTCTCTTTCTCTCTCCTTGGTTAGGAAAAGAAGTGAAATGAAATGAAATAAATATGTGTCTCTAACCCTCTCCTTTCGAATGCAAATTATTATTATTATGTAAATGGGAAACTAAAAACATTAATTATGCTAGATCTAGGTGGATTTCATGCAAATGATTTATCGTTGATTTCATGTTCACGTGGTTTTGCAGGATGAAACTAGGATGGTGAAACAACGTGGTTGCAAGAACTCGTTATGTATTATTGTAATTTATATATGTTAATGAAATATGCATACATACATACATACATACATACATACATACATACATACATACATACATACATACATACATACATACATACATACATACATACATACATACATACATACATACATACATACATACATACATACATACATACATACATACATACATACATATATACATACATACATATATATATATATATATATATATATATATATATATATATATATATATGCATTTCTATGTTACATTAAAGACTTGTTAATTTGGTAATATGTGAGATGCTAGTTTTAGGGGTGCTTTGGGAATTGTGCATTTAACTATAGGTGTTCTTTTGATCCAAATTTACATATGGTAAAAGGGAGTTGGATATATATGTTAAGTGAAATGGTAGAGGATTGTTCACATTTTGTGGAGTATTGAAGGGTGTATTAGTGAAGTTTTGTAACATTTTTTTAATATGCTAGTGTTTAAGGGAAAAGTTCATCTAAATATGGGTGTTATTTGATTCCAAGTTTAGTATTGTAAAAGTTGGATATTGTGTTAAACAAAATTGAACTTAATAGCTTATAGTGAAATTACAGTGTGCAATTGATGATTAAATAATTGGTGATGTGTTTCTTACTTTGAAAATGTAATAAACAAATATAACAAACCAGTCAACTCTAGTATAAAATTCAAGCAAAACTATTATTCCTATATGATTCTTGTAACATAGAAAACTAAAACCTTAGTATGAAATTAAGTATTCACACTCAATGACACCTCATAGATTAAGTAAATTAGATCCCTAGTTTGATTTTTGTTATCGAAGCTATACGCTTAATGGCATCATCATGAACTTTGACGAATAGGAATGATGTGATCAAACATTATCTAGAGTATGTGGTTCCCCTCCTAGGCATGGAAATTGTGTGTGTAGTAAGGAGAATGCAATTTTCTTAAGGTAGTAATCTATGGGTAAAAAAACCCCAAACATAATGTAAGATCCTTTTGGTCGGGCACATATGTAAAGTGAAGATTATAGGTGGTGAATATCACTAACTAACCTTTCCAAGTCACACTGTATGAGTTGGGATCATAATGAACTCGATACCCAATTTATTTTATCTTTTGGCTTCTATGATGCAATACTAAGAGTTATTTGTGAGACTTAACCACATTTTAATTTATGATTACTTTGTGAACATGTAACTATAAGATGATGCGCTTGGACAAGGGTGAAATGTATATCTTTCTCATAATGCATTTATACCATCTTGTGGTGAGAATGGAAACCTCTTTGTGTAGAATTTAATGTGAATATTAACCTTTTAAATGAATAAATAATCCCTCTTATTATCCCCCTTGTCCTATTTTGTATTAAATGTATGGTTTGAAATCATGTAATCATGTTCTTGACATGAACCCTTAGGGAAAGGACTATTATTTTGATGAGCATCCCAATGTCCCTATTAATGAATGGGTTACACAACAAATTTTTTAAAAATGTAATTAAATAAAATTGAATGAATACATTGTAATATGAATGAAAATGAATCGAGTGGATCCAATTTTTAGTTAACCACACAAGAGAATATTGAGTGTGAGTCCCCTTAAACCCCACTCAAACAAGAGTTCCATCTTGACAAGAAGTATCAAATGTACCTAGAGTTACATGATGATTGTTGGAGATAAGGGTGTTCAATCGCTCTAGTTGTGACCATAGTAAGGTGTGTAAAATTTATAATTGAATGTATCCTCATAACACACATCTAATACTTAATTGTCTAGGAATCCAAACCTGGTGGAGTGTGAAATCATACTCATTAGTACCTTGATGACTAAGCAATTAAGTGAAGTAGATGAGATACATGGTTAGTTGTCATAACGTAAAATAAAATAGACTGACCTTAGAACTTAAATGCTTATATGAAAATAACATGTAATCTACCTACTCTTAAATCAATAAACTTCCTTTGCTTCATGAGAACCTTCCTTGTTGTAACTAAGATAAATGGAAAATTCAATCAAACATGCAACTTAGAAAATGAATCCTTGGAACAAACACAAAAAGGATCATGTATGTACATATGTTCATACCAACAACCAGGTTACAACATTCTGGTGTGATGAGGGAAATAAGAAAAATTAGATGGGATTACTACAAGTGAAATGTTAAATAAAGTAAAGATAATGGAGTCTAGTTATAAAATAATTGATAAGTGATTTCCAAGAAAATAAGGTCAATAACGAAACATGAATGTAATAAATATGTAAACCGGGAAAGTGTTGTCATGGATGGTGCCCATATGGGATTCATAATGTAGTTGAATCATTATGTTGTGTCTTGTCATAAAAAAAAAAGTGGCCTTGATGTGCATCACGTGTTTTCATATTGCCTATGTGGGTTAGTGTTTGTGCAAGAAGATCATGTGTTGTGTGTTGGCATAAGTGATCCCCTGTAGTGTCATGTGAACTACAATGTAAGTCAAAAAAATTATTCTGGTATTTTTACTGTTGTATTTGTGTGTGTAAAATGTGGGCGTTACCCAAGTGGACTCGAGAAAATTGGAATAGGTGTCAAAGTGATTTACATCGTTTGTCAAGATTCACTAAGTTTTACACTATTTTTCCTTTAAATTTATGTTTTCAAATAACGTTCGCACAACGAGGTCAGCTTGTTTATTACTAAAGACGTTAGTTTTATTTGAAATATTATTATCAAATATCATATATAGTCAAATTTGGTTTTTAACGTCAATCAATTCAATTTCATGGGCGTCATTTTAAAGCTAAGCCTTCCCACATTTTACATTTTGGTGGTGTAGTACCTTTTTTGAGAAGATTTATTGTCTTTGGAATCATTGAGGATTGATTAATTTGAAATTACACACTAGAGAACATAAAACCCACCGGGCTATTCATCCCTTCAATATGTCAAAGCATTTTGTGTTCTTTCATTTTAGCTTTTGAATCTCTAGTCTTATGATCATGAACTATTTTATATCCTCAATACTAACTACCAAATTCATCTAGATATGTTCGAGTAGCAACGCTCTTTAGTAACAATTGGTAGAGATCATGACAATGTTGTTTTATTTTGATGTGTTCGCCACATAAAACCTTATCAAGATCATCTACAAGAAAGGTCATCAAAATCATTGTGGTTTTGAAAATCTTGCAATATATAGAAAATATGCACTTAATATTAGAAAATGACATTTAATAAATTATAATTATTGCATTTAATTTTAATAAATTGCTATAATATTTATGAGAATACACATACACTTGGTCCTCTATCATCTTTTTTCACCACTTCCTCATACTTCAAAGCCCTATAACAAAAATAAAATAAAATAACAACCGTAAGATTATGCATATGGAAAAAGATTCAAATTTAATGAGTGTTAAGAAGCTGAAATGTTGAGGAGACATTAGCAAATAAAAATATACACAAAAACCTTTTGTGGCTGATTTGTTTCATTTATTTCACAAACATGGAGGATGGCCTATGATAATGGTCTATAAAAATGACATAAAACCACTCGACATGCCATGTTTTGTAGTTATTGAATTCTCTTGCTTCATCATATTCACATGGGATGCTAAGGCCACTCAACATGTCCCTGTTTCTAAACTATCATGTACACAGATTGGATAACTCCCATATACTTGTGTTGTACGCTTACTAGCCACAAAACATAAGTGTTAATAATGGAAAAATAACTATTGACATTGTGAGTATTGATCTACAATGGATAACTTTTAGAGGTATTGCCAAATCACTTTTCCTCGATGATCTTTGCATCACACCCTTTTTGTCCTTCAAATGGTTGAAAAAATTGGAAAATGGTTAAAATGTGTCTTTTAGAGGAAATACTATTATTCGATATATTCCCCCTAATTTATCACTCCCTCAAATTTCTCTTCCCTAAAATTGTGCTCAATCCCCTTATCCTCCAACCCTCTTCCTCATAATATTTCAACACTTCAAGTTTAATATCTTCTACCCATCCCTAGAATAATTTACATTTCATCACTTGCATGAGATTGTTAGTAGTTAACACAACAATATTGTTGTATTTAAGTCTACTATGAATTCTACCCAAACCAAACAACTATTCCCCATAAAAATTCAACACCTTAAAGTGACATACATTGATCATTTTCTTTTCTTCATTCAAGTACCATTCCCAATCATAAAGCTTTATGAGAATATAGATTTTTTTGGTAGAGTGGGATGATCATAAATCATCAAAATAGGAAAGAGCACCTTTAGTCCACTAGGCCTACATATAAACAAGACACATCCTTTATCTTGCATCTATGGTGTTTCTACATTGGGATACATGTTAACAAGAAAACCTACAATAAATAAATTTGATTCAATATAAATTTGATCCTACTTACCATGTCCCAAATAGATAGATTAGTAAAAGCACCTAGACAAATTAGGAAGAGAATGGCATCTAGTCTTATGGCCTTCCTACACATTTTGAAAAGTAAATTCAAAACCTCATCATATATGTACACTTTGAACATGTTCTCGTAATCATCACAATCCAGAGATCACATCTCATTTGTGAATATTTCTAAAACGATTGCTTTCTTATCCATCCATTTATGCATTTTTAGTATATATCAAACATGTCTTTCAACACAATGGAATTAAACTTAAATCATGTTTTAACAATTTATTTCATCTATAGGATATATAACACCGAGAGAAATCTATGTGCTCGTGCTCCCGCGTGCCGCGCTCGCGCTCTGTGTCATCTCTCCCGGCGCCCGCGCCCGTGCTCGTGCCATCTCTCCGCACTCCCGCACCAAGCACTTTCGCGCTGCGCGCCGCGTGCCCCTAGCCATGGTTTCTACACAGCTTCATTTGAAAATAGGGTTGGAGGAGGCACGAAGGTTGCCGAGGATTCACCCCTCTCGAAATTCGAAATGAGGTCCCTACCAATGGCGGTGGCTATGGGAAACCAACGGTATCTATGGGTAGCGGATGCAAAAATGAAGAGGAAAATAAAGCACCAATCTCATGGATTGGCATGGCTTTCAATGCTAACCAAGACCCCCATATCAAAACAGGGTGCTCTCTCATGGGACAGTAAAGATGGTTCAGACAAAGAATCATCATCTCCTTTAAAACTCAACACTAGTAACTGCAGGTTGCAAGGGACTATGAGTGGATCTGGTGATGGAGGGAGAGAAACAGGGGTCAGCCAGAACCAGGACAAACAAAACAGCGACAATAGGTCCAGATCTTATGCTTCAGCGGTCTCCAAACAGAAGGAGAATGTCAGAAATGAGCTCTTGAAACCCTCCCAGGAGGTCCCGACGCTGAAAATCGAGGAGGATCTACTTCTAAAGGTTCTTAAGGAGGAGGAAAATCTCTCCCAGTTGGGTCTCATATGCAAATTTCACAAATTTTGGCCTAAGCTTTCTCAGCTTCATGACTGGATAGCCCAGAGATGGAGAGAAAAAATACAAGGTAAGATTGAGCTTTATCCTTGTGCTAAAGCTTACTTCATTGCTGTCTTTGAAACCCCTGAAGATAGGGATTTAATTTTTAGTCAACATTGGGTTTGGGGGGAACATGGGCTTATGTCCAAACCATGGTATCCATCTTTCGACCCATTAAAGGAGTCTTTTGATACCTACCCGATTTGGGTTCGTCTACCAGGACTCCCATTGCATCTTTGGAACAGATCTTGTCTCATTGCTATAGGGGATACTTTAGGCTCATGTGTAGCAGTCGACGATAAGACCTCCATTCAAACCCATACTACTTATGCTTGAATACTGGTTGATCTTGATACCTCCAAATGTTTACCAAAGAAAATCAATCTCAGATTGGAGCCGTGCTCACGGGTGTAGAGGATAGACTATGAGAGACTTGCCTTCAAATGTCGGCATTGCTTCCAAACTGGTCATGTTACAGATGATTGTGAACACTCCAAACGTAATACCAAAATAGCCTGGTGGATGGATTCTCTACATGAACATCTTACAATCGACTCAGATCCAGGCTAAGGAATCGATTTCCCCCTACAAGCTAACTCACCCATCATGGTTGATTCACAAACCAATACGAGAGAATCCTCCAGATTATTCTGTTGTTGCAGACTCACAGCACCCCTAGATGCAGATCAGGCTTCTAGGTTGATCACTTTAGCATCTAGTGTGATTGCACAACATGGAAACCTCTCTCCAAGTGTGGGGACTTATGGAACTAAGAGAGTAATCTCCAGATTAGAGGTTGGTTCCTCAAACTCCTCTAGTTTAGATCTATATTTTGCAAAACTACAGAGGTTCAGATCCTAATCCTACTCTAAACTACAAGGAGACAGGGATAGAAAGTGCAAAAATAAAACTAAACTAACAGGTGATACACCAAAGGAGGAGTGGTGAACACTTCTTGTTCTTCAGATAGACACAGATCATAAAATGCAACATAAAACATCATGCACAAGCTGATAAGATGTAATCAAAGATCTGAAATGAAACAAGCAACACAAACAGAGGATGGCCAGATCACAGAGCCTGTATTGTCATTTCCACTGTCAAAATCCTTGTATTACAACATCAAAAAGGTAGAAAACCTGCTACAATTTTAGAAGAGGTATGATAATTGCAAAAATCACTTGTTACAGGTGAAATAAGAAGCTTGCTATGCCCAAAAATGTTCCCCCTTTAGAAATGAGCCAAATCTAGCTTTTACATGCATGGGTCGAGCCCAGGGGACAGAAAACATACAAAAACATGAGAGCCCATCCCTTCTTGATTACAGGTGCATTAAAATGGCATGGGGGACCTTACAAACCCATACCCTATCATTTTGACCGAAATACAAGAGAAGGTGACCCATTCTGCATTAAATACAATTGTGTATTTGAAATGTCACTTCTGGCCATGAACACGCGTCAGATCTGTTTCTCGATTTTATCTCTCCTAAATACACCAAAATTCAAGATTAACCCCAGAAACACGTAGATAATTTCATAAGCTTTCCGTTGATATAAAGAACGTGCAAATCTGAGCTCTGGATCAAAAGATATGGAGATCTGAAGATTTAGGGCACAAAACAGGCAAAAACGGATTTTTAAAATTCTTCCCGCTCCGCCACCTGGATGACACGTGGCATGCATTGATTGGTCACGTTATTCTCTCTCCTTCTCTGCTTCATTGGACACATGTCCTCTTTTTATTGGCTCGGGTCAGTGCTTGATACCCCGCCCCTTTGACTTTTGGACTTTTCTCCTCATGACACGTGTCATGATTTGATTGGTCCGCGGGTTAGCCGGATTTTCGCGCCCTTCGCGTCTTTTTGTTCCGGATGTCCCAGTGCTATTTGGGAAAGAATCCTCCAATCCACCCGAAATGGGCTGCCTTGTCCCTTATCTGCTGATGACACGTGGTGCAATCTGATTGGCTCTCGGCTTTTTCATATCCGCGTCCCTTTGTCCCGGTTTTCCCGGTTCGGCCAAACCAAATTGCTCAAGTTCGCGTCCTTCACGTACATTTGTTCCACTTGTCCCAGGTATCGCAGGACAAATTATTCTCAAACCGCCCGAAATGGGCTTCCTTTGCTCTCGGCTGCTTCGCCTTTTCGCGTCCTTGCGGCCCAGATGTCCCAACTGCTTAGTGCGAAAATTCTCCATTTCGGCCGATCCGGCGGTTCGCGTCCTCAAGGCCCAAATGTCCCGAGTAGTTAGTCGATTTTCTTCTCCTTCGGCCGAACCAGCTTTCCGCGTCCCGCGTGTCCCGACGGCCCGGTTGTCCCTTTGCTTAAATTTTCCTTTTCGGCCGAACCGGCCGGTTCGCGCCCTTCGCGTCCATTTGTTCCGGATGTCCCTTTGCTTCGCGAGCAGCATGGAGGCTTTTTGGCTGATCCGCGCCTTGATGTCCCAACTATCCCAAAGGCGACCTGGAGTAGGACTTAGCCAATTTCATGATTTTTTCCTGAATCGACCTACTGCTTGGAACTGAAAACTCTGATGCATGTTATCAAAATTTACCCTGGGGGGTGAACTTTCGATAACAATTTGGTGAATTTTCGGGGTTGCACTGCTTCTGAAAAGACCAAAGAGATGTGAAGCGATCCATTGGGCATGGAGTCATCAAATATTCTGCTTAGAACCCTAACTGACTCAAAATGTGCAAGGAGGAAGATGGAAAGTCACCTGATGAAAGAAAGGACTGCAAAACATCTCCATGGACAACAAGTTGTGCCAAAGCACTTAGGGAAAACAAAACTAACCTACAGAAAAACAATGTGCACAAGCACTTGGAGGAAAGAAAATATAATCTAATATTTACGAGAGGTAGTGAACTTCCCTCTGAAAGCAACGCTTGAGATAGATTCCATTGACTAGAATTTGCAGCTCTTAACCCTCCAAAGTGAGGCCAATTGGAAAGCATTGCTGTTCTTGCACTTTGTGACCATGTATGGGCCACTCCAAATGGCATCAAATTTTGAATGCCTTCCCGGTTTTGCTCTGTCCGCATCCCATTTCAACACTAGATCTCCAACTTGAAAATATCTATCTTTGGCCTTTCTATCAAAGGTCTTCTTGATCAAAGCTTGATCCTTTTCCATTGCTTGGGATGCCTGATTTCTGATCTCTTGCAGCTCCATCAACTCTGCATACCTCACCTCCATAGGCTCAAATTCTAGCAACTCCAGCTGCTTCATGAGTTCTAACATTGGCAACTCAAGTGACATGGGCAAGATTGCCTCTCTTCCATAGACAAACCTTAATGGAGAGCTACCTGTGGATCTTTTGGGAGTGATCCTATCAGCCCATAAGGCTGATTTTAGCTTGGTATGCCAAGACCTCTGATTCTCATCAAGAGTCCTCCTAATGATCCTCAACAAGTTCTTGTTTGTAGACTCGGCCTGGCCATTACCCTGAGGGTAATAGTTCGATAAAGTTCTTAGGTAAATACCGTTCTTGATAGCCCACTCAGTCACCTTGGATCCAATGAATGCCAATGCATTATCAGAGATTATTGTGGCAGGTACACCAAATCTGGTTGTTATCCCCTCATAAAAGTCTAAGATGTTAGACTCATTTGCCTCTTTGAGTGCTCTGCTCATCCATTTGGTGAAGTAGTCTGTGGCTGTCAAAATCCATTTGTGCCCTTGGCTTGAATTGGGATTAATGACTCCAATGAAGTCCAAACCCCATTGCATGAATGGCTGGTCAACTGAGATTGGATGTAATGGAAGGGCAGCAAGTCTCTCTTTTCCTGTGAAGAATGCACAATTCTTACACCTCTTGATCCATGCATAGTAGTCACTGAAGATTTTAGGCCAATAATAACCAGCCTTCATGATTTTTAGAGCTGTCACTCTTGGTGCAAAATGGCCACCAGCTGGTCCACCATGAAACTCTTCCAACACCCTTTGAATCTGACCTATGCTAATGCATCTCAGTAGCACTCCATTTACATCTTTCTTGAACAAAACTCCATCAACTATGGCATACGGGACAACCTGCAATCTGAAATGTCTCCTTTGGGTCTTGTTCATCTCTGGAGGGCATAGGCCTGTGTCTAGGAAGTGCATAATACCTTGGGTCCAGCAAGGAGTCGGGGCAGCATTGTCTTCTTCTTGCCTGCCACTCGGCTCATGGCTGTCTTGGACTGTCAAAACAGTTTCTTCTTTATTACATACTTCTTTTTGCTTCCCCAAAACTAGCTACTCACACAATCCTTTCCCTCTTACCAGCTTGGTGATCTTGATATCAATGTCATATTCCATGACATGGGTGATCCAACCTGCCCTTTTCTCATTCAAATCCTTGTTGAGGAGGAAGTCCTTAACTCCAGCATGTGAGACCAGCAACTGGACCTTGTTGTTTGAGACTAAATGCTTGAATTTCTTCAAGCTTCTGATTACTGCAAGTACATGCTTTTCAATAAAAGAGTACCTCACCTCGCAGTCATCTAGGCTCTAGCTGAAAAAGGCAATCGGCTGCTCATCATTATCTTTGTTCTGTTGTACTAGAATGGTAGAAATAGTGTCATCGCCTCCAAATGCATAGAGGATGAAATCCTTGGAGAAGTCTGGGTTGATGAGAGTTGGTGCCTGAGAGATAGCTTCTTTGATTGCTTCAAAACTCTCCTTGCCTTCTGCTGTCCACTTAAAAGCCATGCTCTTCTTTAACATTTTGGTGATGGGCTTGACAAGGGCTGCAAAATCTGGGACAAACCTCCGAACAAAGTTGATCCTTCCCAAGAAACTTTGAAGAGCCTTCTTGTGACTTGGCAATGGTAGTGCTCTTATGGCTTCAACTCTCTCTAGATCAATTGCCAGTCCCTCTTTCGAGACAATATGGCCTAGAAGTTTCCCCTCGTGAGCCAGGAATATGCATTTTTTGGGATTCAATGATACTCCGAACTTTCTACACCTCTGAAACACTTGCCTGAGGTGAAAGAGGTGGTCTGCTACATTCTTTGAGAAGACAGTGATATCATCAAGATATATCAAAACTATTTTATTGATTAACCCCTTGAATGCCATATCCATTGCCCTTTGGAAAGTGGCCCCAGCGTTGGACAGCCCAAATGGCATCTTCTTGTAGGCATAGGTCCCCCATTTGGTGGTGAAAGCCGTCTTGAACTAGTCATCTTCTTTCACCATCACCTAATTATACCCTGAGTAGCCATCCAGGAGAGAGAATCTCTCTGAACCGGATACTACTTGCAATATTTGTTCCATTGAAGGAAGCGGGTAATGATCTTTGAGAGATGCCCTATTGAGGTCTTGGAAGTCCACACACAACCTGATTTCTCCACTCTTCTTCCTGACCGGAACCAAGTTAGCAACCCAGCTTGAGTGCTTGATCGGGAATATAATGCTTGCCTCTATTAGCTTATTTAGCTCTTTCTTCATTAGAGGCTCAATGTGAGGGTTAACAGGTCTCTGCTTCTGCCTGATGGGCTTAGCATCTGGATTCAATTCTATGGTATGCTGAGCCAGGTTCGGATTGAATCCTCTCAAGTCTTCATAGCTCCAAGTGAAGACATCTAGAAATTCTTGGAAAAGCTGTATGAAATCTGATTTCTCCTGCTCAGTGGCCACTTTACCAATTTGAAGTGTTTTTCCTTCCCCAACCGGAATTGGCTCTGAATCTTCTCTCTTGACCTGTATGTTATCCTTTTCCTTACGAAATTGGTCATTAGGGTTGAAGATAGACTCCAACGTTACTAAACCCTTGGGAAGCTTGTTTGTCCGCAACTGCACTACTTGATCCCCATATTGCTTTGCTCTAGTCTGTCCTGATTCCTAGCTGAGAATTCAGCCTCTTCTTGTAAAAAATTGACGATTTGTTGATCGTTCTCAAACACCTGTCAGCTTGTGTTATTATCTGGAACTGCTGGCCTCACAATCACATGGATATGTGGCTGTGTTTTTTCCCTTTTGATGTTGTCAACCACATCAAACGTTGCTCCAACTGCTGCGAGCCTATCTGCGGCTTCATTTTTCTTCCTGGGTATGGACACGATGTTGAAAGCTTCGAAATCCTCAATGAGGTCCCATACCCTATTCTTGTAGTTCTTTAGCAGGTCATTCTTTGTAGCATGTTGTCCCCTAACTTGGTTGACGATTAGCTCACTGTCACCAAAGACTTGCAAGTTATTTATGCCCTTTTTCTTTGCCCAGTGAAGTCCATGAATCAAGGCCTCATATTTAGCTGTGTTGTTTGAACAAGAAAACTAGAAACGAAAAGCTAAATAATATTTGATGCCTTGAGGTGAAACAAACATAGCTCCTCCTCCTGCACCTTGTCTACTCCTTGATCCATCAAAGAACAACTACCATACTTCATTCTTGTCCTTATGATCTGGCTTGGTGATGCTGGGGAGAGGTTGATCCTCTTCATGTAAACAATAAACTCCCAGCTCAGATTCTTCTATCTCTTGATAAGGATCAAAAGCATGTACCTTGCTTGCCCATTCATCAAGAGTTAAATCTGGGATGCTTCCAACCTTGGTGTCAGCTTCATCTATGTTTGGATAATCTTCTTAATCAAATGTTGAGCAATTGGCATTAATCTGAATTGGAGTGTAAGGCTCAATATGGAAGTTTGCAATAGGTTTGGATCTGATTGTGGCCTTAGTTCCATATCTTGTTCTGAATAGCATGTGTGACCAATCAGCAGACAAATACCCCCCAATCTTGGCTGTGAAGTCCCTTGACAAGTAAAGGGAAAAGAGTGGTGGAAGGTCTATGATTGATACATCTTGTAAAACAACAACATTTGGACATGCATGCAAGGTAAGACTCAAATTTCTAATCACTCCAATTGTTGCTATTGCTGTCCCATCTAGCTGCACTACCCCTTTAGATGTTATTTCATACTTTGGAGCCATAGGCGATCAGCTATATGTTTAGGCATTCTTGAACTACTTGCCCCGAGTCTATCATGCAATTATGTACTAGCTGATTTCCAATGATTAATGAAACATAGAAAGGAGGGGGCTTCAACATTTTACCTTGTTGTCCTCCATGACTTCCTTTAGGCTGGGCAACATTTGTAAGCACTTTGTCTTGCATCTGAACCTGCTGATTCGAAGTTGGCCAATCCTTCATGGCAGCTTGCAGTAGATCTCTTTGTCCTGGGATGGATAGGGATTCCCACATTGATATATTGATGTTAGTATTCTTCATTTGTTTAATGATACTGAATGGGGATGAAGTATCCTTTTGTTGTCCCTTGGTTTACACATTCACCCCTTGCACATGGGCAGCAACAATTGGCATTTGAGTTGGCCTAGGGGCTGTTCTTGGCTGCCCTTGTGCATTTGAAACTGGACTTTGCTTGCCAATAATTTGTGGAGCCATGGAAGGTTGTGGATTGGCTGGGGATAATGGTTGTTCTTCACCCAAATTTCTCCTCTTTGACCTTGTGTTAGCTGCAACACCTTGAGAAACTACCTGATTCATGCCACAGAAATCCTCTGCTTGCCAGTTCACCAATGTGGTGTCATTTGGGGCTGATTGCTATTGGAATGTTTCTTGTTGTTGGCTGTTTCCTTGACTGCCCTCACCCTCCACACCAGTAGTTTTCACCATTAGTGCTTGATTGAGAGCACCATTGAAACACATGGATTGGTTATGAGGCTTGTTGCATGGAAAGCACCAATCATATTCCTGAGCATTGTTGTTCTGTGTTGGCACTAATGCCTTAGAGGCAGATATGGCATTTGGATTATAGGGCTGGAATGGTCTATTGGTAGGAGGCCTTACTTGGCTTTGATTTTGATTCATATTTGCAGCTGGATTAGGTGGTCTTTGTGGTTGGTATGGCTGCCTATTAGGCTGAGCTTGGGGTTGATAAGAAGGTCTGAAACCTTGGGCTTGCTGCCTCTTGAGAGTAACCAGCTCATTGCCTAGGTTTTGCAATTGTTTCATGACCTCTTGGAGTTCATTTGAAGCACTAGAGGATGAAGTAGAAGTTTCACTTGAACTTTGGTTTCTAGGGGTGGGAACAGGAGCTAAAGTGGGTGCTTGATTAGTGCTTGGATTTTCTAAGTTTGGATACAAGGGCATGGGAGGCCTAGGAGCTAGTTTAATGGCAATGCTATAAGCCATAGGGATTGTTGTGCCTCCCATGGACTGAATTAACATAGAAATATCAAAATTCAAAGCTTTAAGGTAATATAGAAAAGCACCTTCTTCTGTTGGCCTGACTGCCACTGGAATCCTATCCCAAGACCTTTGAAATCTGAAGTTGAAATCAGCCAGCTGCTCATTGGGAGCTCTCTTGATAGTCGTCAGCTGCTCCAAAAGAGACAAGTTGTCTCCCTTCTCTCCAAATTGCTCATGAAGTGCAATACACAAATGATTCCAGCTTTGCGATAGAACCAGCTCCAAGGCTCCTAAACCATTGCAATACTTTACCCTTGAATGAAGATGCCAGTAACTTGACATCCACTTGCATTTCATTGATTTCATGGATTGCACAAAGGTTAGAAATATCTTTAACATGATCACCTGGAGTAGTCTGATTTTCTCCGGTGAAGTAGGGAATGTTCTTTAAGGCTGCAATAGGAACTAGATGTTGTGCATTGAGAGCAAGTGGGCTACTGCCTGTGAAGTTGATGTAGGGATTGTTCTGAGCCATTCTAATCGGTCTTAAAACCCTTGTATACTGAATGAAAGGCCTGTCAGGTGGAGGAGTTGAGAGAGTTCTTTTTGGTGGAGATGGAGACCTTTGAATCCTTCTTCCTCTTTGCCTTCTTCTTGGAGATAACTACAGGTATTCAAATAGAACTTCTTCTTCTCCAACTCTTGACCTTGTGGTGATTCTTCTCATGAGTTTTCGGCCTGCACTCTCAAACCGAGTTGATTCTTCCCCTTGGAGTCGCCAGATATGCAAATAATAGCTCTTATAAGCAAGAAAACTGCAACAGATGCATATCAACTTTGCTGCAATAAAAATGAGACCTCTAGTGTCCCACCGGGTGTGCCAAAACTATTGTTGCAGACTCACAAAGACCCCTGGATGCAGATCAGGCTTCTAGGTTGATCACTTTAGCATCCAGTGTGATTGCACAACATGGAAACCTCTCTCCAAGTGTGGGGACTTGTGGAACTGAGAGAGAAATCTCTAGATTAGAGGCTAGTTCCTCAAACTCCTCTGATTTAGATCTATATTTTGCAAAACTACAGAGATTCAGATCCTAATCCTACTATAAACTGCAAGGAGACAGGGATAGAAAGTTCAAAAATAAAACTAAACTAACAGGTGATACACCAAAGGAGGAGTGGTGAACACGTCTTTTTCTAGTAGATAGACACAGATCATAAAATGCAACATAAAACATCATGCACAAGCTGATAAGATGTAATCAGAGATCTGAAATGAAACAAGCAACACAAACAGAGGACTGAAAACTGATCACAGAGCCTGTATTGTCATTTCCACTGTCAAAATCCTTGTATTACAACATCAAAAGGTAGAAAACCTGTTACAATTTTAGAAGAGGTCTGATACTTGCAAAAATCACTTGTTACAGGTGAAAGAAGAAGCTTGTTATGCCCAAAAATGTTCCCCCCTTTAGAAATGAGCCAAATCTGGCTTTTTACATGCATGGGTCGAGCCCAGGGGATAGAAAACATACAAAAACATGAGAGCCCATCCCTCCTTGAATGCAGGTGCATTAAAATGGCATGGGGGACCTTACAAACCCATACCCTATCATTTTGACCGAAATACAGGAGAAGGCGACCCATTCTGCATTAAATCTGGTCGTTGAAATGTCACTTCTGGCCATGAACACGCGTCAGAGCCATTTCTCAATTTTCTCTCTCCAAACTACACCAAAATTCAAGATTAACCCCAGAATCATGTAGATAATTTCATAAGCTTTCCATTGATATAAAGAACGTGCAAATCTGAGCTCTGGATCAAAAGATATGGAGATCTGAAGATTTAGGGCACAAAACAGGCAAAAACGGATTTTTAAAATTCTTCTGCGCTCCGCCACCTGGATGACACGTGGCATGCATTGATTGGTCGTGTGATTCTCTCTCCTTCTCTACTTTGTTGGACATGTGTCCTCTTTTTATTGGCTCGGGTCAGTGCTTGATACCCCGCCCCTTTGACTTTTGGACTTTTCTCCTCGTGACACGTGTCATGATTTGATTGATCTGCGGGCTCACCGACTTTTCGCTCCACTCGCGTCTTTTTGTTCCGGATGTACCAATGCTATTTGGGGACGAGAATCCTCTGATCTACCCGAAATGGGCTGCCTTGTCCCGATCTGCTGATTACACGTGGCGCAATCCGATTGGCTCTCGGCTTTTTTTGGCTATCCGCGTCCCCACGCGTCCCTTTGTCCCACTTGTCCCAGTGTTGAATTTCCCGTTAATTTTGAACCGGACGGTTCGTGTCCTTCGTGTACATTTTTTCCACTTGTCGTGGACTATCTGGGACAAATTCTTCTGAACCACCTGAAATGGGCTTCCTTTGCTCTCGACTGCTTCACCTTTTCGTGTCCTTGCGGCCCAGATGTCCCAACTGCTTAGTGCGAAAATTCTCCATTTCGGCCGATCTGGGCGGTTCACGTCCTCAAGGCCCAAATGTCCCGAGCAGTTAGTCGATTTTCTTCTCCTTCGACCGAAACGGCCCAGTTGTCCCTTTGCTTAAATTTTCCTTTTCGGCCGAACCGCCGCGGCCCATTTGTTCCGAATGTCCCTTTGCTTCGCGGGCCACCTGGAGGCTTTTCGGCCGATCCGCGCCTTGATGTCCCAACTGTCCCAAAGGCGACCTGGAGTAGGACTTAGCCAATTTCATGATTTTTTCCTGAATCGACCTACTTGCTTGGAACTGAAAACTCTGATGCATGTTATCGAAATTTACCCTGGGGGGGTGAACTTTGGATAACATATTCTTCTGAGTTCTTTGATTCAGTGATTAAAGATATTTCGACCTCCCATTTGGATCACTTCCCCATCAAACCTATTGTAGTTTTTCCGACTGTAGTGGATGTGGGAAATCTGGAATGGACAGTGGTGGATCGGAAAAAGAAGGGTAATGCCAAATCTAAATCCCCCACCATATTGGACAAGGTTTGATTCTTGTCTTTTTGGGTGCTATTATTGCTACATTTTGGCATATGGCACCTTTCTACACGATTGTTAGGCACCATGTGTTGTTGTTTTTTTCTTTGCTTTTTTGCAGGTGGTTTACTTTTGCTTTGGTTCCTTCCTTGACAGATTTTTTCTCGTTGTTGGGATCTTTTGAGATGAAATCTTGCTGCTAAGCACTCTTGTATAAGGGTATAGTCCCTTTCAAAAACTATTTGCCCATAATAAAAAAAAAAAAAAACAATTTAAGCATGTGTATGCCAATCAAATTTTAGAGAAGAGGAAATTTTTAACTTGAATTTGGAACTCTTTTAAAATCTATGATTAGTTTGATAGAAATGTGTATAAATTAGGAAAATAAAACAACGTATAACAAAAATAAAATAAAGAATTCAAACTCAAATCAGCACTTATGTGCATATATATATTCTTCCTTGTCATAGCTTCATCTCAATATAATATGTGTGTATAAACACTTACAATTGCCTCCAATATATAGAGGGATTTCATCTAACAATAGAACACACAACTCTAAAAATAGAGCAATCTTAATAATAAAACTATCATCTAAAAATAGTGCATGCTTTTTTCATACAAATAAAGTTATTTTTCTTATTATCTTTTACCTAAAATATGGACATCTAATTAAAACTAAACTATGCATGGAAAAAAAAATTCTTTTTACTTTTCCTAATAATAAGCAAAAAGCATGTGGGGAGAAATTATCTATTTCCAACACTCCCCCTTAATTTTAACCTTCAATTTTTTATTATTCTAGAGATGAGTGTACATTTATGGATCTGAAATATTCCTAGTTACAAACTCCCAAACAACTTCTCAAATACTCAAAAACTTCCCTTCCTAAATTTTTCATAAAAACATCAGCAAATTGATCTTCTCCGATCTAACTCATTTATCTTGATCTATAAGGTAGGCTTCTTGCTGCTGCTCCAACTGAAACCATTTTGAATCAACTAAAAATCAATCTTGTTTTACCAAGATATAAGTGCTTTCTTGAGACCATAGAGTGGTTTTATCAACTCGTATACCTTTCCTTCATGACCTTGAATCTCATAACCTTCCTCGGCTGATTCACATAAACTTCCTCTTCAAGAAACCATTTAAGAATGTTTATTTTACATACATATAATAAATGGGCCATTTTTTTAGCTGAAATTGCTAAAATCATTATTATCTTGTCCAAATGTACTACTAGTGTAAAGGTTTCATTGTAATCTACTCCATATTGTGTGAAAAACCTCTTACTGACCAACCTTGCTTTATGTTTCTATACTTCAACATTAACATTATATTTGGTCTTATAGACCCACTTCACTCCTATCATGTCCTTTCCTTCTAGAAGATCTACTAATTCCCATGTTTGATTCTTCTCTATGACATCTATCTCATCATCCATGGCTTGAGCCCAAACTTCATTATTTATAGCCTCTTCATTGTATAACGGATCTACACTTAAGAAAACAATGCAAAAACTGAAAAAGAGTTAGTTCTATCAACATCATAAATCTCACTAAGACTCCTTATTTTCCACTGCAAAGGGATATCTGATGATGGATTGTTTTGTACTGAAGGAGTTGCTTCTGGTATTCTTTGTGGTGTCTCTTGCATGGTTGAAGATGATTGAAATATTGGAGACCTCCTAGTTATAGATGGAGGTGTAGCTTTTGCTACAACTTGTGGTGCATGTCCAAGATTGGAAGAGGATATAATACCTTGATGCTCTATAATATCATCTATCATATCATCATGAGGAATATTTTTTTCTACACCGACAGCTTCTCTCAATAATTCCATCCCATGCCTCATTTTTGACAAACTGTATATCTCATTGATTATAAAATTTCTGGTGACTAGATTAAACAACTTGTAATCTTTTGTATTCTTTGAATATAAAACAAATATGTACTTTTATCCTTTTTGTCTAACTTCTACCTTAGGTCATTAGGAATAGGTGTATATGCCACACAACTAAAGATTCTAAAATGAGAAACATTGTGTTTCTGTTAGTCCAAACTTGTTTAGGAACCATGTTTTGAACAATTTTCATTGGACACCTATTTAAAATGTAAACATAAGTTGCTACTGCTTCTACCCAATATTCATTTGAAAGATGTTTTTCCTTCATCATAATTCTTTCCATTTCCATAATTGTTCTATTCTTACTCTCTCGCCCCACCATTCTTCCATGATGTATACCGATAGTAAACTAATTTTGTATACCATGATATTTTTAAAAATTCACAAAATCATTAGAAACATACTCACCTCCTCTGTCTTTCCTTATAAATTTGATGTAGTACCAACTTTTTTTTCCACTAAATCTTTAAAGTGCTAAAATATATCAAAACCATCTAATTTTTGTCTCAAAATTTCCACCCATGTCTTCTTGTATAGTCATCAATGAATGTCATGAAATATGGGAAACCACCAATAGAATTTGTTTACATAGGTCCATATAAATATGAGTGAATAATTTCAAGTGGTGCACTTTATCTTGCTTTGTTTTTCCAATTGGAAAGGATTCTTTGTGTTGATTCCCAAAATACAACCTTCACTAACTCTTTCTTGTTGATGAATCAAAGTAAAACCTTTTACTATTATTTTTGTGTGTAACAAATTCATTCCTCCAAAATTTAAATGACCAAACATAAGATACCATAGCCATGATTCATATTTTTCAATTGATGAAAAGTTGATTCAATTTATTTAGCTCCATACTGATCTGTAGTATGAGCTTTGGAATTGGTTGGTCTTATCTTCAACGAAAACATTTTATTTCTTTCCATATTCACTTTAGAAATCAAATGAGTACTTGGAGATTTATCCACAATCACACATTCATTGTCTTCAATGTAAACTTTATATCCCTTTTGTATCAATTAACCAATGCTCATAAGATTGTGCTTCAAACTTGTAACATAATAAACATCATGCATAATATTTTTCTCCCCATTTTTAGTTATAATGTTGATTGTTCCTTTATCTTTTATAGACACTATATTATTATTCCCAAGGGTAACATCTACCTTTACTTGACTCATCTAAATTGGAAAATAAATCTAAGTTACTTGACATGTGATTACTTTGCAACTAGAATCTAAATACATTACATCACAAGGACTCTCTTGTGATATATTACATTCAATAGGTGATAAAGAAGTTGTTTCTTCGATAATATTTTTGCATGCAATAAACATGGAGCTTGGAGTAGAGATCCCAACCTGATTTTGATTCTACCTATTATGATCATATTGTTTTTCCTACAATCATAAGCATAGTGCCCATGTCTCTTGCAATAGTGAGATTGCATATGTGACTTATCTTGTTTTTGACCAGAAAACTAATTATGATTGTGCTCTTGACTATGTCCTCTTCCAATTGAGTTTTATGGATCATCGTTTCTTCCTCTAGAAGAACTTCTTCCTCTACCTCTAGGGCTGAAACTTCCTCTTCGTCTTCCATGAATTCCTGACACCTATGATGAAAAATATTGATCTACAATCAGTATGTGATCTATTCAACCTCTATTCATGATATATTAGTGATCCATGAAACTCATCAATTGATGACTAACTTTGACCCTTAGTTTCTTCAATAACAACTACCAAAAGATCAAATTTTGCAGGAAAATTTCTAAACAACTTTTCAATAGTCATTTTGTCTTCAATAGTTTCACCATGGGATTTAATTTGATTCCCCAAACCAACTTAAAAATTAAAGAATGATTATATAGATCTGAATATTTCATTTACATATTTTCAAAATCCCTTCGAAGTAATTATAGTTTGGGGTTTTTACTTTCTCCTTACCTTGATACACAACATGGAGAGTGTCCCATGTTATTTGTACTTTACTAGTTGTTTCCACTTTAGGCAGGATGAATATAGAAAAGATAGTTTTCATCTTTCTTTCTTAAATCCTTCAAAGTATATTTCTCTATTTTTAAGAGTACATTATACGTTGTTGCATCTATGGGTTATGTGTACCCATTTTCTATAATTTTCCACACATCCCCGGATCTAAATAGTTCCTTCATGATTATTGAAAAATCTCATAATTATTTATTGTGAATTGTAGTGTTTCATACTAGATGTAGAAGCCATAACCTATTGTGAATTAGAAAATTGCTGAAAAATGACGCTTTGTTACCAATTTGTAGAAATTATTAAAATTAAACACCTACAATAGAAATAAAATAAAGAATATTACAAATAAAATAGATTATTCCAAAATCAAATCAGCACTTATGTGCATAATAATCTTCTTCCCTATCGATCTTCATCTCAATACAATACTGTGTGTGTATAAATAACTACAATTTCCTACAATATATATAGGGATTTCAAATAACAATAGAACAACTCTAAAAATAGAGCAACCTTAATAGTAGAACTATCAGCTACAAATAGTGCATGATTTTGTTCATGTAAACAAAGCTATTTATTTTATTAGCTTTTATCCTCAATAGGGACATCTAATTGAAACTAAACTATGTATTGAAAAAAGTTTCTTTTTGCTTTTCCTAATCATAAAGCAAAAGCATGTGAGGAGAAATTATCTATTTCCAACAAAATAATGTAGGAGTTAAAATAAAAAAATTAATTTTCCATTTAAAAAATATTTCTAATATGCAAATAAAATATCCCATAGGAATTATTTGTTGTACCTCTTAAACAACCACCAAATATTCACATCTAATCAATGTAGTGAGAATTAAAAACCCATTGACCATTTCATCTCTATGTTGCGAGATCGCAAAATACTCCTAGGGATTCTATTATTATGCCCATGTGTGTACACCCTATGATAAATATATTCCATGATATAATATCTCATTCATGCATTTTTCTCATACGGTTTCCATGCATCTAAAAATATATTAGGATTAACATATGCACTAATGATAACATTCTAGGGTAAGTGCACCAAGATGGTGGACAATTAAGTGGACATAAAAACCTAAAATTTAGGTACCGTGCTTGCGCAACTATTTTTATAGGCTCGGTGATTTCTGAACCTAAAACCACGATCACGGTTTTCAAACCATGAGCGAGGTTTAAAACTGCTATCGTAGTTTCATACTGCGATTGCGGTCCTCTGAGACAAAAAAATAGACCTGCGACTCCTCATTTTCCCTCATTTTTCCTTTCCAACCGCGATTTATCCTAGACCTTTGGCACTCATGCTTTGAATACCCCTTAAAAATTACTATTTAGATTTACGGATCATGATAGTTTCAACCATGCCACCAATACAAAGAGGTAAGCCCTCAATTTTGATCAATTTGTTTACATTTTAGGTTATTTTTGTGATTTTCATGGGTTTTTCAATTTTTTGTTTATGTATACAATTTTTTTGTTAGTTGCTCGGCAAGCTCGTAATCCTACAAACCGGAAAAATATTCCTCTAAACCCTCCAAAACATCCTCAAAACCCTCCAAACATTCCGCAAAACCCTCCTCCAAACATAGATCCGCCTCCTGTGGCTCCTTCTTTCCCACAAAACCAACTGGAACATTAGATGATATCGTTGGAAAAATCTGACAAAATAAAATTTCCATTGAGAACCTTATTCAGAATATAAGACAAAATCATGCCACAAATCTGTCCCGCATGACTTTAGCCAACACATTGCAAACATTGATTAGCGAAGTTGACTCCGTAACCAACCAAATAGATAGATGGAATACATGTAGAGGTGATTGTAGGCGGTGGTATGAAAATAAATTATATCCTACAAATTGTAAAAGACAAAAATTGGAAAAGACTACATTTTTGCATTATTTACTGACCCAAGAACCAATGCCCCCCCACAATTACTTGCAAATGGTTCCCAATCCATTGGTGCCATGATGACCGAATCAAGAACAATTTTTGGGACCAATGGTGGATGGTTTTTATTATCCACCATGCAACAACAATGAGGTTCCCTCTATTTTTTGAAGAAATTATATTGCGAGTTCGTGCTTAATGAGGTCACAAATCATTTTAAATTTTCTATTTTTATGGACGAGGTGGTGGCTCTTGCACGAGTAGACTAGTGCACACGTAGGTCAACCAAGGATCCCCATACCCCAAAACCTCGATTGCCTTAAGTTCTCCCTCCTACAATGAAGGAGGTTGTGGAGATTGACACACTACATGCATTGAGGGAGCTCACCGACACTCGACCCAAAGATAGTGAGCGGATTACATCTAGTGATGTGGGGGAGACGCCGGTTCTAATGCACCACACCACCGTGGATCATGTGGTGTTGTATGCACTACGTGTGAGACATCATTTGATAGATCACATGATTCCTTTTCTCTAGATGAGATGAGGGTGAATTGTTTTGGAACTGGTGCAAAGGATCTTGGTCTTTCACAAGTAAATGTCAAATAAATATTTAATATATATACAATAGTTTAATTCATGTTTGAGATTTTAATATATATGTATTTCATTATGCGTTATGTACATACATGTAAAAACTATATTTTTTAAATAGCAAGAGCCGGTGAAGGAAACATCCAAGATCGACATGCTAAATTCTCTGTATCAGAAATGGGCATGTTACAAACTTAAGTTTCAAGTTGTACTTAAATTTCAAATTTCATTTGATTGTGCACTTTTATTATTATAATGTTTCACCTATACATGTACATATTAATATATGTTTGTCTTTTATATGTGCATGAGCCTGGCGGGTCATCATTTTCTCTAGGAACTGAGGCTATTAGAATGCCTCACGTGACTTTTACGCAGGTTAGTTTCTCTTTACACTTTGTTTTTAATTGTGGAAGTTCACGTGGATTATGCTTTGGCTCTTTTATGTGGCAGTCATGTCGATTGTATAGCTTATGAATGCCAGAGAGACTCCTCCATATATGCAGACTATGGAGGCTACTCAAGATACTGCCATAGCATCTGTAGATCCACTAAGGTACAAATTTTCAAATTTGTTAAATTTATTTAGGAATTATTTCTTATTACTTAAATCTACAATATCAAATTTTTACACATGAAATATTTAATTTAAGTGTTTATTTATTTGTATATAGCTTACCTCTCATGATTCTATTGTTGTCCCTGTCATGCGTCAATGATAAATTGATAAGGATCATGACATTGCGGTAAGATTTCACATGCATTTTAACTAAATTCTAAGTTTATAAATTTTGAATGTATTTTAAAAATATGGGTGTTAAAAACTTGTTGTTTATGAATGTGCAGGTTAGGTTGCAGGCCTTCTTAAAGATGCTTAGGACCACATGGAAGAAATCCATAGTGGCATCTCCCTCCACTACATCCCTAAGTCATTCACATGCTACTTCTAGTAGGATAAAGAGAGGGAAGATGTTTCATGATTAGATTCATAGGACGTGGATGTACACACACACACACACATATATATATATATATATATATATACATACATATATATATGTATATATATATATATATATATATATATATGTGTATATATATATGTGTATATATATATATATATATATATGTATATATATATGTGTGTGTGTGTGTGTGTGTGTGTGTGTGTGTGTGTGTGTGTGTGTATGGGCCAGCTGGTCCTAGTTCATGATTCTTCATAGGACATTGCATATATAGCCTTATGTGACCGCATGTGGTCCTATATGTATGACACACTTGGTTCGAGATGTACACATATTATGAACTTGTATTTTCAGAGACATGCGTTCAACACACTTAGTTTGATACATTATATATCCATGTCTTAGTTTTCATAATGATATTACTTCTATGTTTGATTCGAATTCATTACACATGATATCCTTCTATGTATGTATATTCTATGTATATTAATTCTATATGTATGTTTGATTTAAAATTAAAAAACTATGGTGCAACATATATGAATATAACATTACTATGGTGCAACATTGCATGGTACAATTGTTAAGAAATTAAGGGAAGCATGTGTATTCCTCCATCAATATGGGAAAATTATCATTTTCCTCTTAAGTCATGAAAAATATTTCATACCTTGAATCTTGAAATAAGATTTTTTCCCTTGGCTCATTTAATTTTTGAACTATGTATTTAATTTTATTTATCAAAAGGATATTATTCATTTTACCATTGATGAGTATGGTGGTGTATGACCAATCCATCTTTATATCCCCACCAATATCGTGATAGAAACTTTGGCTCAACAATATACCATACGTAGCTAACATGTCTTCCACAAGTATTTCCATCTTGATTTTCTTGTCAGGGAAGTCTGCAAATTCTAGCTTGAGAATATTTCACCTAGCCAAAAAGAGGTAATTATTTTGTTTTCATGTAGTAACAATGGCCAATAGTAAGGCTGAAAGTAATACCAATAGAGTCAAAAAAATTTATAAGCATGACATTGTTAGAGGCGCCAGAGTCAATAATGCAATTATTCAATTTATAGGTCCATTGACCAACAAGGAAAGATAGAAAGGTTCTTATTTCCTAGAAGCCTGAGGATTTTAAGGAAAGAAGGTTCTAGGAATGAGTGGTTCTAGGAGTGGGAAGTGATTCTTTAGTGTTGGTAGGATTCTTGGAACATGTATTTTTACTACTTCCTTTGATAAACTAGACGAGGATTAAAGTGTTTTGCTTGGGAAGTAGAAGAAGAGGCTTATTTATTTTTTTATGAGTGGGTGAACACTAAACAAGAGTAACTATTCATATCATCTATCTAGATTATTCAGGATCTTTGTTAGGTGAGTATTCACAATAACCAATAATTACATAACCATCTTCTTCTTCTCTTTCAATTTCTGATTCAACAATTTCTTGAAAAAGTTGTAATTGTTGAAAATTTGAAAAAGTTGTAATTGTTGAAAAAGTTGTAATTGTTGAAAAATTTGAAAATGGTGGGTTATGGCACCAAAACAACCGTGCGTAAAACATCTCGGGGTGGCTAGGTGAATGCTAGATGAGGCGTCCTTTAGGTATGTGACAACGTCATTCCTTCCGGGCTACCTCGTTCGGACATAGTCCCTTAAGAGCCCTGAGACCAAAAAATTGTTCAACTTTGATGGGTGACTACGTGCACTCCATGGCACCTAGAGATGTCTCATCTAATCCTAAACCTTGGCATAGGGACCCTCTATAATATCCTATCTCAGTTTTTTCCTTCTCCAATCGGTGCTCTCATTGCCCTATTATTTGCAAACACGCCGAATAGTGTAGTTTGATACATGTCAGAATTGTCAAACGGTATATTGTGTAAACAATGGGTCATGGCACCAAACTGATTGCATGGACATGTCCGGGTGGCTAGGTAAACACTAGAGGAGGCATCATTTTGGTGCGCAACAACGTCGTTACTTCCGGGATACCTCATTCAAAGGAGTCCCTCAAGAGCATTGAGACCAAAAATCATTCAATTTTGACGGGTGACTACGTACACTCCATGGCACCTAGAGATGTCTTGTCCTATCCTACACCTTGGCATAAGGACCCTCTATAATATCTTGTCTATTTTCCTTCTTCAATCGGTGTTGCCGCTACCCTATTGTTTGCAAACGCTCTAAATAGTGTAGTTTGAAATAGTGTAAAGTTTGTCAAACGGTATATTTTGTAAACAAGGGGTCATGGCACTTGAACCGACTATGCCAAAATGTCCGGGTGGCCAGTGAACACTAGAGGAGGCATCATTTTAGTGCACAACAACGTCGTTGCTTCCGGGCTACCTCATTCTAGTGTAGTCCCTTAAGAGCCCTGAAACCAAAAAATCATTAAACTTTGAAGGGTGGCTATGTAGACTCCATGGCACCTAGAGATGTCTCGTCTAATCCTACACCTCGGCGTAGGGACCCTATATAATAGTCTGCTCATTTTTTTCCTTCTCTAATTGGTTCTTTTTTACTGCCCTATTGTTTGCAAACGCACATATTAGTGTAGTTTGAGATAGTTTAAGGTCACAAATGGTATTTTTGCAAATGGTGGGTCATGGCACCAAACCGACTTTGACACATCTAGGTGGCTAGGTGAATGCTAGAGGAGGCATATTTTTGGTGCGTGACAACGTCGTTGCTTCCGGGCTACCTCGTTCGGGCGTAGTCCCTTAAGAGCCCTGAGACCAAAAATCATTCAACTTCGACGGTGGCTATGCGCACTCTGTGGCACCTAAGGACATCTCGTTTAATCCTACACCTTAGCGTAGGGACCCTATACAATATTTTGTCTTGGTTTTTTCCTTCTCCAATCGGTGCTCTCGCTGCCCTATTGTTTGCAAATGTACCAAATAGTGTAGTTTGAGATAGTGTAAGGTGTCAAACGATATATTTTACAAACGGTGGCTCATGACACCAAACTGAATGTGATGAAACATCCAGGTGGCTAGGTGAACACTAGAGGAGGCTTCATTTTGGTGCATGACAACGTCGTTGCTTTCGGGCTACCTCATTCGGGCATAGTCCCTTAAGAGCCTTGAGACCAAAAAATTGTTCAACTTTGACGGGTGGCTACGCAGACTCCGTGGCACGTAGAGACACCTATTCTGATCCTACACCTTGGTGTAGGGACCCTATACAATATTTTGTCTCAATTTTTTCCATCTTTAATCGGTGCTCTCACTTCCCATTTGTTTACAAACACGCCGAATAGTGTAGTTTGAGACATTATAAGGCTGTCAAATGGTATATTTTACAAACGGTGGGTCGTGGCACCGAACCGACTATACCAACACATCTGGGTGGCCAAGTGAATACTAGAGGAGGCATCGTTTTGATGTGCGACAATGTTGTTGCTTCTGTACTACCTCATTTGGGTGTAGTCCCTTAAGAGCCCTGAGACCAAAAAATCATCCAACTTTGACGGGTGGCTACGCAGACTCTGTGACACCTAGAGATGTCTCGTATGATCCTACACCTCGGCGTAGGAACCCTTTGCAATAGCTCAGTATCAATTTTTTTCCTTCTCCAATTTGTGCTCTCATTTCCCTATTGTTTGCAAACACACCTAATAGTGTAGTTTGAGACAGTGTAAGGTTGTCAAACGGTATATTTTGCAAACGGTGGGTCATGGCACTAAACCAACTATGCACATGCATAGGGATGGTCTTGTAAACACTTAGGAGGCATCATTTTGGTTCTCTAAGCTCCAGGTCCTTCTAGGCTAACTCCTTTGGAGCCAAGAACCCCCTTCACAGTACATAAAAATTGTTATATACCTCTCTTTTCTTGTAAAATAATGAAAGCTTCTCTTAGCTTCGAGAATTTATAATTCTCTACTAACAGTGCTAACCATGTGAAGGTGGAAGCTTTTCTGGCACCACTAACCTACATATAAAAGTGTTAGTCAAAGAAATTTAAGTTTCAAATCAAAACCATACTAGATATATACAAAATACACAAATTTAATAAAATATATGAACTTAAATTTATCTAACTAACAAATTTATATATACCAAAGAAATTATATATACCAAACATGAGCATTGTAAATTCATTCCAATGAACCATCGGATCAGATCTACTCTGAATAGCGAGATAAGATTGCTTCATGATCTGACTCTCGAACCTTCCAAAGAATCTTGTTATTAGGCCTTCCTCAATATCTATATAGCTGAATATTTGTCGCTAGAACTAGATGCGAATATAAGAGTATTTTCTTATGTGTCTCAAAGTCTTTAAACACCCAAACAAAAGAGTTTTTTAATGGATACCATTAAAGCTAAGTTCCAAAAACTACCACTTCACCACCGACCCCTCGTAGGATACTCAATATCTTCACCATCTATAACATTAGAATTCAACTTTTTTCTTTCCTTAATGTAATGACATAAGAAATAGTATGTCTCTTCTTCATTGTCTTCTGTCACAATAACTGCAAACACATGTCCTACAAAAAAAGAGGTTTCAACTCAAATTTAAATTGTACGTATTAAAATTTCAATGGACATAACTCAATACAAAAATTGTAAATAACCATAAATACCTTGTCACACCAAAATCAAAATTTTGTCAAATTCCTCGATGTTGCAAATTCATCCACAGAAACAAGTCGTAATGCTTATGGACGTTAATAACTAGGAAGCGGAGTTAAAGGCCTACAAATCCATCCATCCACCCATTCTTGTGAATCACACTCAACAGTGACAAATTCGATACAAGATGCACAAAAACATGTCAAATTTCTTGTCCATGTGGCCCATGATGTAGCGTCTGAGCTAAAAAATAGTGCATATCACCGGTCCCAAAGAGTGTTATACAATCCTCGTAGTTAGCAATTTGTTGTTCCTCTATCAACCAAAAATATCTCAAACAATGGAAATTTCTTGAGAACCTCGGGCCATGTTGTCAATACACCATTCCACTATGTTCTTTGCATCTTTCAATTTAGCACCATCTTTTGAATTCAAGTCTTCTCTTGTAAGAGCTCTTTTCACACATGCCCTTGCACTTTCATGCTCTCCTTTTCCATGTCCAACCTCAGTGAAACTCCAAATATATTACACACCCATCTTGACGTGCATCTTTCTCATCCAATAAAACATTCGTGCATTCTTAAACTGAGACATGTAATTATCTGACCATATATAATGTTTTTTAAAGTGGATGTCCATATCAGAAAAGTTTCCATAAAATAACTGGAAACACCCTTGCACAAATTTAGTAGAATAAGTACGATCATCACTAATATAAAATGATACTCTGTTTAAAAAATTTGATCATTCTTTGTACTATCAGGAGAATGTATAAATGCTATATGCACAAAAAATGGCAACTTGTACTAAGTTGTAATATTGTGATTAAACCTCCATTTATGGTTACAATGTGTAATTCTTTGTAAAATCAACCACTGAAAACAATAGTACCAATAGGAAATGTGTCTTTGCATATCTTGAACTATTCATCCAACCATCGAGCTTTGTGTGTATGCCTAGCATACTCATAAATAATTTCATCTTTAAATTTTCTCATAAATTTAAAAATAGGCATTTGTTCTCAGAACTAGCTCACACCGTTTAGACTTTTTTCCATCTTTCAATTGGTATGCAACTAATTTATATTTATCAAACTCAACTAAATTATTTCCTATTGCACCTTCAATTTTCTCATGGATGTAACTTTCCAATTTAGGTAATCTGCCACATGTACCACAACTTCCATCTAAACAATCCTGACTATAAAAATTGTCCAACTTCTTTTTCACAAAATATCGTAGGAATGAAATCCCTAGAAGATATTGGTGGAACTTGAACACCACATTCCGATAACATAGTTTCAAAATGCAAAATAGAATGAATACATAAAAATTTAGCATAATGCATAGAAAATTCAACATGTTGCCTACAACAAGTGGTGCAAGCGTGGTTGATTTTCACATAGAATGGTTTTAACATTTCAAAAAATGTTGACTAATTTTAATTTCTAGATGCTCTTGTTCAAACTTATGAAAAATTGAGTTTGAGTCATATCTAAGAAATTCTTTGGATGTGGTTTGCGATTAATAGAACCAACTCTTCATTTTACAACATCTCTTGTATTAGGTGAAACTCTAGTGTTATCATGCCAAAATTGAATAACAACTTCTCTTATAGCATCAATATTATATTTGTCCTTATGCGGTGCTCTAGCAGAAAATACCCAAAAATCGGTGTTATTGAGTGATTGAAGGATATTACGTCTTTCAATTTATTTCATTAGATTTTTTTGATTAACTTGCAACATTCGACTTGTTTTTGTAATCAAATGTTGTCTTTTATTGATTCACTTACAACACTAGTAGCAAGTACATGACACACAATATTACTATCCCTAGTGCGTCTCCTGACACCAACAGTGTGATATGCATCATGAAGGTTTTCAACAATTGTAGAGGTTTGACCACATATATTAGATGTGGTCAATCCTAAGGTGTTTAATGTAGGTCTCATTTTATTCAATGACATCCAACTAGCCAACAACTAACATCTTTGGGAATCATTTAAAATTTCAAAATGATCATCCCAAATTTTAGTGGCTTTTCTTCTGATTTTTTGTTCAGAAAGTTTTTCACACATTGGTTTCAAAATGTTTTCATCAATTTCAATAAAATAATTAGGTTTCTTATGGAAAATCCTAGGAGGTGTTTTTGTCAAATTTTGTTTGTCTATAGTTTCAACTTGAATTTCTTTATTCACATTTTCATTGTCTCCTTCAATTTCAACATTTGCTACATCACGAGTATTTAATTCTTCTTCAACATTGACAGTAAAAACATCTTCATCACGAGTATTTAATTCAACTTCAACATTGATAGTAGAAATATTACCTGGTTCCTCATTGCTTACAATAGTAGGGGTTGAAGATGAATCTCTTCTTGATTCACGAAGATTTCGCATTCGCTCAACATTTTGAAATCTGTTTTCCTCTAATTAGTTTGGTGTTTTTTTACTTAATGACTTCCTTTTTTGACTTTGTTTCTTGTCTCCCATGATGTTTTACTTTTGGTGATAGTAAAAATGTGTAGAAAATGACGTAATTTCACAAGAATTCATATGGTAAATTTAAACAATAAAAATCACATGGTAATTGGAACATTGGGATACGTATAAATATGATTTATGAACCACGATCATGCTTTATAAACCATGCTCATGGTTTATAAAGCACAATCGCGTTCTTATTTAAAAACCACGATCACAGTTTGTAAACCGTGATTGCGGTTCTATCTCAGATTATCAAATACGACCACGAGGCTCGGTAAATCTTTGTTTTTCCCAACCAAAGCTATGGAAGGTCATTATGAAGTGTAAAGGATAAAAACTTCAAATTTTCTCTTCCACAGACTTGAACCATGCTAAAAAACTAAAAACATTTCACAAAAATGGTGCCATCACGTAGGGGAGACTGTTAGTTTCGTAGAAATATTGATTTTAAAGTGAATAGAATAAGATAAATATCATTTTATAAATTTTTACTAACAATAGGTGTTTAAGACATTTTTTCCTGCGAATGTTCATGTCTACATTTAAGACTGCAACTTTTGTTTCGCTTATTAAAATGTGATAAAACTTATACCATCCCAAGCATGGAAAAATTCTATACACGTTCTAAAAAATCTTTGATTTCGATATTTTTGATATAGTTATGGTGGACAAACGGAAAACGCTCCATTTTCTAATCTTTTTAGACAACTTTCACAGAAAAAAATCATTTAAAAAACATTGCTAAAAAAATACAAAATAAAATCCATCCCAAGATACACAACTACATCTAACTTTTCACCAAATGAAAAAATAACAAGATTTGGTCATCCAAATCGCGGAAAAACGGACTACAATCTTATAGGTTTTTTCAAATACAAAAACCAAGTCATCTAATTTTAAGTGTTTAATATAGCTAAACTTGTCCATTTTAAAAAAAAAATTAGTATTTTAGAAACTAGATTCTAGATACTACGATTCATATTTATATATTTTTTCTAATTTTGAGTGCGCGTATTGTTAATAATCCCCACAAGTTGAGAATTTGTTGTTTTTGCAATATGACGTCCACTTATGACCCCTTTTTATCCACCATCTTGGTGCACTTACTCTCCATTCACATTCTTTTCATTGAAATATTTTTACAAACATCTAATTTGCAGCCTATAGATAATCATGCTTTACATTAAAGTTGTTAAAAAAATTCCTTAGGATGTCTCTGGTTCAATTCTAATATGAATTTAGATTTCCAAAAGCATACATCCATAGCATATAAAAAAAAATTTATATGTAAAAAGTCTTAAAACCATCACACTTATTTATGAGTGCTAACAATTTTCTACTACTTTTTTTTATAATATAAAGATATAAGATAATTTTGTTATGCAATACCCTTGAAAAGATCAATATAGAACATGATCATGAATACAAGGGAAAAATGATAGCCAAAGAGAACATTTTCTCATATCCCACACCCATGTGGTCATATCATCATTGAAAAATAAATATAAACAAAAAGGATAATTCCTAATTTAGACCAACCATATAAACAAATCCTATGACAATTGATAGACTTTGCACCTTTGCTTCATCCACTACAAAGACTTATGAATCATCCTTATCACCACATGATACTAAAGAGAAATTTCTTTTCCTATAATTCTACAAATGAAAAAAAGATGGTAAAGATGCCAAAATTGTGATAAAAGGTAAATTGTACGAGATCTATGTTTTCAAATCCACCAAAACACACAAAAATATATGTGACTGAGAAAGAATATCCTAGGAATCCCTACATCAAAATGCATGGATATAGTATATAATGAAAAGAAGTCAAGAGAGAACAATTTTTGTAAGATTAAATATAATAGTTAAAATCATCTTCATTTATTGAGCAATAATTATAGTTTCATTGTATTGAGAATAGGCCATCTTAAATACACATTTGATTTTAAACTTAGGATTTTGAAACCTACAAAGAGGAATAAAAAACATGCATTGAAAACAATTATCCTTTGTGAAACTGAAACATTCATGTTTAGTAATGTAAATTGGGATGGTGTTGAGAATGTGCCAACTAGTATTTCACTCTGCTTCATTAATAATACAGAGTCCAAAATCAATATTTTCATTTAAAAATGTTAATCCTTAAGGTAAAGAAAAAATAGCACTCTATGATTAAGACTATAGTAGACACTCTTATCAAGAAAATGCACTCTAGAAAGGCCTATCGACCAAAAATAAAATGCTCCACAAATTTTATTTTATTTTACAATACTTAATAATTTTAATGTGATTGCATGTGTGAATTGAAATGACATGTATCTAGTTCCAAACACTTAAATGTGTAACAATGGATCACTCTCTTTGTGTGGAATAACTAGTATACATAACTCGAATCATGGTTATTCACTCCAAAAAAAAATGTCTAAACTAGGTCATATTTATTATGTTAATATTATTTTTATGTTCATAGGAACTTGCTAATAATTGCCTCATACATAAATTGGTTTTGATGTACAACCTAATTACATCCATCCACATAAACCTCATGTGTTCGCCTTCGATAGTATTATGAGAAAATAACACTACTATTCATGAAATGAAATATTTTAATGACATCCACCATATTGAAGAGTATATGGGATCAAAACCTGAGACTTTAAGATGTTTTCAAACTCTTTTTAATATTAAAACTTCTAGTATGAATCTTGAGCACAAAACCCATGATCTTTTCATGTCTTGTTTCTTCGAATAACTTGTTTAATCTATCCACCTTCAAGTCATTTTTGTACTAGGTACGAATATCATCATAAGATTAAAACTCCGTGATGAATTTCCATTCTATCTCTACCACCCCTTTGTTACGAAAAGAAAAGTTTTCCTTTCCCAATCCTCCTTGGGTATATTCCATCTACCAGTTTCACATCAAAGGTGATGTGATATGGTCCTCATTTGAGCCACTAAAATCCTTTCTTTACCCTTGATAGCTGCCCCTAGATAATATTTTTCATCATGCTTCAAAATGGGGTTAAATTCTTTGATGTAATATACTTTATTTCAACCAATCTGTTTTTTCCACATGGAATTCATAAATTTTTCTATCACATAGTTTTTTATTTCCTATACTTGTTAGGACACTCCTGAAATTTGATGCTCCATTTTTTCATCCATTTTTGTTCTAATTCATTCAAGTTTTCTTTCTATGCACTAATTTTTTCTCCACCAACCATTTTGGGCCGGTGGTGATTATCCATGCTTTCAACTTTTTTGGATAACTTAGCTACCAAGTTATTTATGATTATTCCATCAAGAAAGTACCCTCTTTAGCTAACATGATCTCATAAGGGAGTGTTGATTTGAATTTTAGAGTGATTGTGATTATATGATTTTGGATTATGTCTAATTTTCTCCACCCATGATTTGACATGCTACTTCCCCATACTTCACTACCATAAAGGGAAACCAAGGTGACTAGCTATCCAAAAATTATTTTCTTAGTTTTCGAATATCAAATTTCATATGTCATACACCTATTTTAAAGTAGGTAATATGATTTCCAAGTCGTTGTGTCCTTTTTTCTCTATAATCCTCCCAAATAATCTTGTTGTGCAAATCAATCCCAAGATATTTGTATTCTGTTACAATTTCCAATGGGCTCCCCTAAAAAAGAAAGTTAATTTGTTTCTCTTTCCTTTTTAAAGAAAAAATCATGACTTTGGTTTTGCTAATGTTCACTTGCATCCCAAATTCTGGCAAAGAGTTCTAGGATTTCAAATGATACCTTAATCCTTAAGCTATTTTTGAAATTAGAATAAGATCATTGGCATATACGAGTAACTTCACCACATAACTCGCTAATCAGTATGCCCCTCCCTCAATTTTTCTTAACCATTCTTCAATATTGTCAATGTATAAGCCAAACAAGGTGGGAGAGACAGAAAACCTTACTTGACACCAATATCACTACGAAAACATTCGACATACCATTTATAGTTCTAATTTAGCTCTAACCTACTTAAAAGCCTATGCATTGCTTCTCTAAACGTGTATAGAATCCCAAGTTCCTCCATCATGTTCCAAAGTTTTTCTCTAGGTATCATGTCAAAATATTTCTTAAAATCAACAAAGCAACAAAAATCTTCCTCACCTTGGGTATCCCATACCTTTTCAATCAAGTACCTAAGACTGATGCAATGGTTGATGGTTGAATGTCTAGGTTGGAATATTGTTTTCCCTTTTTCTCTTTTGCCCTCTCTTTCGCTTCCCCAACTACTGATTCGACATTCTATCATGCCCCCAAAAAGTTTACCAAGGAGAGGATTGACCATAATGGTGTGGTAATTAGATGGATTATTGATATCACCGCTTTTAAATAGAGGAATAGCAACACTAGTCATCCACTCCAACAGGAAGCCATTCTGGTTGATCTCATTGAATATTTTTTTGATGTGCGGAGTGAGGACCTCAACACCCCACTTTAAAAATTCAGCATGCGAGTCCATCAATATATTATGCTTTACCACTTGTTAGATTCTTTATGACATATTTTATGTCTTCCATCGAGAACAACTCAATCAAATTGTTAATTATGGGAAGAATATCCTTATGTTGAGACCACTCATAGAGGATCCTCACATACTCTAACCATTAAGCATCTCAGTTATTATTTCTTTATGTGTTTTTATTTTGTTGTAGCTCCCTAAAAAATATTCAAACAACATTGTGATGGTGAATGAAACGTTATATTGTTCAAATGACTACCTTAATATCTAGAAGGGGCATATTTTTTAGAACAAATGTAGGAAGATATAATTGAAGAATTATAGATCCATGAATTAATAGTTGAGGATTATAGATTATAATGTGTAGACATTAAACAAATGTTTACATATGCATATAATAGTTAACATATCATGAATGAAAGAAAATAACAATAGTTGAAAGTAAATGAGACAAGAGACACCAGATTTAAGTGGAGAAACCCGAAGGAAAAACTCCACTAAAAAAGCATTGTCTTATATTAAGAATTTATCACTTTAACCCAACACTTCCACTTCACTCCTCGTCTCGGAGTAAAAATAGCATACTTTTGTCTCATTATATAACAGCTCGCATAAGTATCTAAGCATAGATCAATTGGTCTATTAGCACATTAGCTAAAGTAAGATTACCAAGTAGTCCAATCCCGTGAGGGATCATCCTATTTATATAGGATGGGTGGTCAGTCATGTCATTCCACTCTTTTAGCTGTGAATACCAACTAATATTATTAAAAATAATCTTTAAGATAAGGGTTGTCTAAGTGGTGGTCCACCAAATGGTATCCCCACTTGACATTAACACCCCAACACTCCCCCTTAATGTTAAGTGGGGAAAATAAAAACAGACATGCCAACTTTACCTTTTTCTACAAAAGGATTTACAGATCCTTGAATCAACAACAATGATTCAAGATAGCATGCAAACAAGGGAAATCAACAGATCTTCCCATATAGAAATTATTAAGACAAGTGCTTTACATATGAAGACTTACATCAAATTATGGATCCTTTTATAAACTAAGGCATACCCACAACTAAAGCTTCATTGGGATTTACAAGTAACTATTATCCAATTTTGCCTCTCGGGAAAAATTGGACAAACATGACCTTGCAAAGAGAAAATAGAAGGATTGATTCGGCCATGGGAGCTCATACTTTGGGCTCAAGATGAAGTAAGTTGAAGTGGGTCGAGTGCATTGCAAAAGAGCTCGGGAGTTCAAGATGGTTTGAGGAAGGTCCAAAACCTGAATTCCAAATTTCAGACTTCAAAGGTGAAGTCATTTAGAGGTAGGCCCAAGAAAAAAATGGTGAAACCCAAAGATAATGAGTGTAAAGCTCTGAAATTTTGAGGTCAATTCATAAAAGGGAGGTAAATTTTAGAGTTTCAGAGTCTTGGGAGCTCACGGTGATTAGTGTCACATGGGGACAAAAAGGTCTAAAACCCAAAGTCTGATATTCATACTTTGGGCTTTTGGGATTTTGGAGATACGCGATGACTGGATGCATGAACAAACCCAAAATCTTGAAACCTGAAATCCCAAAACCCCAAATCTCTAAAACCACAAAACTTAAATCCCTGAAACCCCAAAACCCAAATCTCCAAAACCTCGAAATCCCAAAATCCTGAAACCTGAATTCTATTATTATTTTAACCTATGCATGGTGCTTGGCTAATGCTTGTTCCCAAAATACCCTTTCTTGAAATGCAAGTATTCATGTCTTTGTGTGCTCAATATGCTAACTCCAAAATAACTTTAACAACAAAAAAGATAACTCCCAAGCCTGGGCACTTTAGCAAAATTATAGCACCCCACAATCTTCCAAAGGCCTACATTTACAATCCCAACACTTAGCCCATTTTTTTCGTCCAAATTTACCCCACACTAAAAAATATTGTCGCGTCGGCAATGGGTAATCGCCTTGTCATTCCAAAGAAAAAAATGAATGAAATAATAAAGAATATGTTGAGACATCTTATTGGGTACCTTTTCTTCCTTTGGTAGAATGAATTATGGATATTCACTTTGAATTTCCCCTTCAAACTCATACCAATCCTTAAGCGTTACATTTTTCTTATCAGGGATGTCCATAATGATGCCATCTAACTCATCTAGAGTCATGTTTCCACCCTCACTCTTCAAAATTCTAAGGATGTTGGCCATATCTGAGACCATCCCTTCTATGACATCAAGGAAACTTGTTCTATAGACCCGAGTGTTTCATCCTTTTTTGCCTGTAGAAATTCACTTTCCTCTGTTTTCATTCTTTCTTGTACTAAGTTTTCAGGTACTGCACACATGGCCAACACCAAATCTTCCTTCTTCATTTCATCCTTTAAGGCTTGCAAAAAAGCCTCATAGCTAGATATCTTCCTTGCAATTGAAGCCTTGGCCCTCGATGCTTCTTCTATAACATCCTTTTGTTTAGGGAGGCACATTGGTCCTTCCTCTAGAAGTAGATGAAATTTTGTGCACTGAGATAATGCATTTCATCCTTAAAACCTTGTGGCACCTCTCTTCTAAAAATCGGGCATATTTTGTAAGATCTCATCTCGTATCTGTTCAACCATATTATTAACATTTTGTGCCTCAGCCACTGCATTATCCTGCTCTTAGGTGATTTTTTGGATCTTTGTGTCCTTATCCTTCTTATCATCCAACAATGCCTGTATTGTTACCACCTTATCAATATTATGGCGCGCTACTTTTGTTGACACTTTAACCAATGTGTTGCTCACCTGTTCATCTGAAACCTTTGTGTGTTTGATAGTCATATGGCATGTATGTGGCACCTTCTTTATCTTCTTCAAACTACATGCCTCCTTGCATACATAAAATTTGTGCTCATCCATGTGATTACGCTTACTCCATGATAGTTTGCTTCAGCGTGCACATGTTTTCCATCTCTCGGGTCTATCCAATATCAGCCATATATTTGCTTTTGGGTAGATTGCTCTGAAAGTGGGTGTGAAAAAAATTCTCAAGGGTCATCCATATAGCCCAAATTCTAAGTACCTATTTCCTCTTCATCTTCATGCCAACTTGTATGTTCCCTAATGTCCTCATGAACAAACGCAACCTCAAATTTATGTACCACAATGCTTGTATCCTGTTGCACCTTATCACCCACATTCTAGTCTACTTATTTTTCATTCTCTCCTTCTTTCGGCGTGGGACATACTAGGATTTTTCATGTCTCCACCAACATTGCTTTCTCCTTCACCTGAGTGTTATTCATGGACACTCATGCTTTGGTCTATAGTCTCATAGACTACTCACTCTCCAATATCCTCATCCTCCTGTATTTCCACATTAGGGGTGGCCTTTACTCTATACTCTCCCATACTTAGACTGGCCTCCTCATTTTGTGCACTTGGTTATGGGGACTCCTCCTCACTATCCTTTACTGGAACATATTTTCTGTGCTTTCTCCTTTCTTCTTCCTCATTCTTTATGGGAGTTATGCATGGTGATCTTCTTCTACCGGATACAAATTCCTTACGCCAGTGTCTCTGGATGTGCTCCTTCTCCACAAAACTCTCCTTGTATGAACCATTTTAGCACTGTCTTCTGGTTCCTCCTGCTCTAGGATGTTCTCTAGCCTAGTAGGCTCTAGATCTTCCTTAGTAGGTGGCACTGATGCAACTTTCCTTGAGGTTCCTACTATCTTCCCCTTCTTCGGAGGTACTAGAAGTGTCATGTTTGTGCCCTTCACCACTTTTTCATCCTTGAACCTTGGCATCAGATAGATGTACACACGTGCTTTGGTTCAATTTTTCCTACGGCCAAACTCTCCAACATAATGTCCACATTTTCAGACTCCATTATTTAAACATAGGCCTCTTTACCTAGCCATACATAGGTATTGCATAGAATGTGAACATTTGTGTCTACTTTATCTACATCAAACTAGAGTTTGCGTGCTTCATGAAATCTATTTACGAGTATCTAAAGTACCTTACAGTAAAGGTGAATGAAAACTTACACCATGGGATTTTCTCACCAGAATTCATATGGAAGCACCCTAAGCTAAAGTGTTGGTAAACCACAAATTTAGTTTCTTCATCTAGCTCCTTGGGCAATTCATGCGGAATGCACCATTCTCCCTCAAACGCCCTACATAGCCTCCTGAACCACTTCTCCAAGCACTCCTTATATGTATTAGAAATATCCCGCACAGAGTATACTTAGCATATTTCTTTGTTGGGGATTTTTTTCCAATGAAAACTCCCAGATGTTCTCCCTTGGTCCGTCGGGTACACCAATTTCACTAAATACAATCAACAACAAGATGACACCCCAAGTTATTTTCTCACCTTTATCTACCTGACACGCACCTCATTCACCAAGCTTTCTATAATGTACCCAACAATGTTGTAGTATGTCTTATTTACCATCTTGTGCACTATATGCAACCAATGCATATTTACCTCATTCCACCGCTCAATGGCACCCAACTTGCTCCCTGCTAAGCATGTTGCAACCCTGGTGGCCATGTCTACAATGTTGGTTACTTTAAAGGCTTGACCCACCTTCTTATACTAATGTATGGTGGTCATCGCATCAATGCCCTCATCGTCGATAAATCATCAGTGATCTCTGAGCCTGAGTCACGCAACCATATCACCTTCCCAATCAGCTTAGTGATGATAATCATTTTCCTTCCTACTATGTAGAAAACATTTTCATCCTCGTGCAACATAAGCCATTGTCAAAATTACTTGATCTTCCCAAAATAGGGTAATTCCATAATTTTCATGACCCCCATGCTTTTGAGTAACCTTTTCATGGAGGTGTCCAAAACCCTAGTGTCATCTACCAACCGCCGATTAATTTTCCTAGACTTCTACTGCAATGTCCTTTAGGAACTTATTAGATCGGTGATTGATTTCTGAAACCCTACACTGTGTTATTTTTTCTTCCATGGCAACCCCTCAATCACCTCTTCCGGGTATAACATTTCAACTAGTCATTCTTCTGTGGGGTCATCAACCTCCTTCCGCACACCGAGCTCTCCATAGTGCTATTACTCCTTTAGATCCTATAAGTGCGAATGAAACCCTAGCTATTATGTGAATGAATCCCCAATCACCCCCTCACCACGTACACATACCACTACTTGAATCCTACTTCCATTCTTGGATGCTCAATAACGTGCTTTGAATCTTAGTAGGTTTATTGGATCTACAGAGTGCTCGTCATCCGCATCTTTCTTCACACTTCTCAATTTTTTTCAAACTCGCAAGGTAAAAATTGACATTGTAAATTCTGACTTTATTACAAGTTTCAAAAATACCCTTCCTTTATTTCTCCACATGCCACTGTACACGACATTAATTCCCATTTAGTGTTTTTTTTTCTTCTTTGTCTCGCGCACTAATATCTCACACCTCAAACTTTTTCGCATCAGTCATAACCTTATGGCGTGTCACTACTTATCTATCACATATCTCCTCTAACTTTGCATCCTTATGCCAAAGTAGTTTATCCAATGTGACCCATCATACATAGTCTCTAATGCTGTATTATCCTTGCTTTATACAAAGCTCTCATCACCTTACGTATGGTGTTAACTATGAGAAATTTCTCCTAAAGTTTTCATTAATTTTGAAAGGTTGTTCCCTTTATGGTAACTTGTGAGTTTATTTATTTTATGTACCAAACTAACCTTCTTTATTCACCCCACACAAAGGGTATGTGCATTCCTATGGGCATGAAAACACTTTAGATTGCAACTAGCTTCCGGCGCACAAGTGCGCTTATTACACATAACACTGAACTAAATTGACAAAGCATAACGACAATGAAGGAAACACATATAAAGTAAATATAGTAAGGAAAATCTAATCTAAATGAAAATATTGCCTTATTACAAACAATAAGAAGACCTTTTTATAGTAGGGCTTTAGCCTACTCCCGTTGAAGTAACCAGTAACCATGTTCCATCAAGCTCTTGATTTAAGTATATGAGTTATAACATACGGTCCCAACCAATGCACCTTAAGCTTTCCTAGGTGGGGAAAAAAGCTGAGTCATAAAGAAGTACCATCTTCCCAACCTCAAGTTTCTTGTCCCCGATGTGCATGTCCTCATGCCTTCGCTGCCTAGATTTTTCTTGCTTCGACTCCATCGTGCTATTGCGCGCATATAATCTAGTTGTATCAATTTGTCAATTCTTTCTTCAAAGGATTTCTCATCAATCAGTCCTCCTTCACGCGTAATACACAAAAATGTAACATGAATTCCATGGTCGAACTACCTCTGTGCCAAACACCAATTGAAAGGGTGTTTCCTTATTCAACCCTTTGTAGGTTGTTCTATATTCCTAAAGCACAATAGAAAACTTTATCATCCCAGTCTTCCTTCCAACATCATAAATTTTTATTTAAGTATGGCTTAATATCTTGTAGAAATCCTAAGCGGTCCCATTTTATTGAGGGTGATAAGGTGTTGCCTTATGGTGTGCAACCATAAATTAATCTAATAATATCTTGATGGTCTCATTAAGGAAATGAGTTCCTCTATCAATTTTCAAAGTTAAAGGAAATCCATACTGTAAGAATATTTTCCCATTAGAACCTTTTTGTTGTATCATTGTACAATCCTTCATAGATGTTGCTTCCGCCCACCTTGTAAGAAAAAATGTACAAGTGATGATGTAGACGATCCATTCTGCGTGCGGGTGGGGAAATATGACCCAAAAAGTTAATTTCCCATTTCTCAAAAGGTTTTGCACTAGTAATAGGACGTAAAGTCATTTCATCTCTCTGTCTAGGTTTTCCAAGGTGCTTGACAAAGATCATACTCCTTGTAATATTATTTACAATCCTTGTACAAGGTCTCCCACCATAAACCAACTAGTAGAATCTTGCACGCGGTGGCGTCACCTACATAATGTCCACCCATAATACCAACATGAGCCTCCTCCATGATTTTCATTTGTTCATGCTCTAATACACATTGGCGCAATAATTCATCTTGGTCTAGTTTTTATAAGTCACCACTAATCAACATGAATTCTAAGTTTTTTATTTTCCAGGGCCTTCATTCCTTCTAAGGCCATACCTATTTGTAAAAAGAAAAAAATATCCTCTAATTTAGAGGGCGTGTGGTTTAACCTGTATAACTATGCATCTAACATTGTATCTTCAATACTCTGCATGTCCTCTCATGATTGAATCCTTGATAAATGATCTAGAACAAAATTGATTTTACCTGGCTTTACCACCACTGTAAATTCAAACTCCTGGAATAAGAGAACCCATCGACATATGCAACCCTATAAGACGGACTTTTTCACTAAGTATCTCAATTCCATTTGATCTTCATAGAAACGTAAAGGTATTGCTAAGCAAATCTTGTCTAAACTTATACAACATGTAGATCATTGAAAAATCCTTGCACTTCCTAGTTGTATAATTATGTTCTATAGAGTCAAATTTCTGAAAGAAAAGAAAATAGGATGATCTACAATACCTTCTCTAGGATGAAATATAACTATGCTAATGGACATGCCAAAGGCATCCATATATACGTGAAAAGGTATATTCTATGAAGGAAAACACTAGATAGGCACCGTAGTAATCCTTTCCTTTAACGCTTCGATTGCACGTTGATGCGGTTCTCCCCAATAGAACTTGCCTTTACCCTTTAATAACTCCTCCAAGGGCACAAAATATTAGCATATCCTTCAATAAATTTTTTGTAATACCCTATGTGGCCCAAGAATCTGCACACCTCACTATGACTAATAGGCTCCTCCAGACTAAAATGCCGGCAATCTTAGCTAGATCTACTAACAAACCATCCTTACAAATGATATGCCCTAGTAGAGTTCCAAAAGGTGTAGAAATTACGCACTTCTTGATATTTATAGAGATGCTTAAATTTCTGCACCTCTCAAACATTAACCTCAAATTGTCACAATGATCCTTATCAGGGCCATACATGGTCCAATCATCTAAGTAAACCTGCAAGAATTTTTGAATAAAATCCTAGAATGCTTGAACAACAATGTGTGAAAATACTGCAGGCACATTCTTCAATCCAAAGGGCATCACCATGTATGAAAAACTTCCCCATTCAATGGTGAAAGTTTTCTTCTCTTGATCTTCTTTAGCAATCCTTACTTGATGATACCCAGAAAATCCATCTGTAAAAGAATAAATTTTGCACCCTACAACACCTTCCAATATTTCTTCAGTGAATGGTGTAGGGAAAGGATCAATCACACATGCAACATTTAGCTCCTTATAGTCCACAAAAATCATGATTATTCCATCTTTCTTTATGTTGATTACCATAGGGCTAACCCACTCTAATTCCTCTATGGGCTCAATGATGTCATAGTTCAACATCTTGTCAATTTCTTCTTTAAATTTTACGCGCAAGTTAGGGTTCATCCTGTAAGGTCTCTTCCTAACCGGGCATGCACCTTCCTTTAACTTAATTTTCATCTCGCCCAAATATTCATGCACTCCTTTCAACTCATGGTAGCCTCTAGGAAACAAGTCCTGGAAATCACATAGTAACTCAATTATCTTAGCCACTTCATAGTCGATAATTGAGTTACTATGTGATTTCAAGGACTTGTTATCTTGAGTTACTTTCTTCTTCTTCATAGGTTCATGGTAGGTGCATGCCTTATCATCCACATTGTCTAAGACCTGCGCATACCCTCCGAATGATCTATGTCCAAATCTTCAACTTATCCATCATCCACCATGTAGACCATATTTCCTTTCTCCTTCTCTAGGCAAGCGTGCTCAAGCAGTTTTGCATCTGTCTCATTGACTTCATCAAAATGCACTTCTAGGTATGACTCATTAAATAAATCCCGAGTGAGTTCCTCATCCTTGCACTATCTCTCATATTCAAGCACTTAATAACTTGTAATGTATATTTCATGGGAGATTTAGTGGAGAAGTATTCAAAAGTCTAGATCATACCTCCAGTTAAGTCTTTCCAATTTCCAGTCTCTCTATGCAACTCTGCATAAACATACCAAGCATGCACGTAACCTCACAAGGTGAAATAAAGTTTTTACACCCGCAACGAAGGTATTAAAGCTTCCTGCCCCTTTGTTTAGAGTCTCTCACACTACTAAACGTGGTGTTGAATAGGATTATTACCATGATATTCACATATTTGAGTAGGTGCATTCCTTTTGAGAAACCTTGCTCATAGGGAAATTCTCAACTCTCTCCATTCTGTGAGATTATCCCTACGAACCATCCACCAACGCACTACTATCCCGCATAGGTTATAAACTAACATGTTCCTTTTTCCACTGATCCTTCCATTGTACTTCTATGGCTCACAGGAATACCTTAGGGTTTCCTTCACTAGTGTACTTGGGTACAGGGTGGTTTCCTAACCACCTAACACAGCGTAGCCTGCTTATGCATGAAGTTTCACTTCTTTCCTCATTAAAAACCATATCGTAGGTTTCATGTGCCCAATTATCACAAAAATACTTGTAGTATCACTGATGGACTATGCATCATCCCACTAGAGAATTCCTTCCTTAGACAAATCAAGCATTTCTGGATCTTGAATGGTGTGCACATAAATTATGTTAAGGTCTTCTTCACTTTAAGGGCCCAACATAAGGTGAAAATTTCCCATCTATCAAAGGAATAATAACTCATTCTTCCTTGTTCTCAAAATTGATATATCCCTTATTGAACCATAGATCAACATTATTTGCATATCACCAAGGGCACCACTGGAAAATTGGGAATTTTTTCTTCTTCTGCAAGCGCTAAGACCTCAAAGTCCCTAGTGAACATGGCCTGTTGTATAGTAATGGATGCATCCTTCAATACTCCAATTGGCATGGCCTTAGTCTGATTTTCCATATATACTACATTGGAAGATGGTTGTAATGGATGTCTGCCCATTTAAACCCATACATCTAAAGTAACCAAATTCACTTCTACGCCTGTTTCAATCGAAATATTTCTCAAAATCCATCCATCCACAACAACATTCAGAGTGATCTCCTTGTCATAATCCAAGCTATGAGGAGAGATATTAGCATGAAAAAACTTCCTTGTATTCTCAATACCCGCACGTGGAGTGTTTCCTTTAACCAACTCCCTAGTAATGGAATAATGTTCTCTGATGCAACATCTTACATACTTCCTTTAGATCATCAACATATGACTGGAAAGTCTCAACTACCTTCTTCTGTTCAAACTTCTGCAACCGTTCCTTTAAACATTGTATCTCACCATGCATATCTCTTAGTACCTCCATGGTTTCCTGATAAACCTCCTTCCAATGTGTAGGGTCTAGGTATTTTGCATGTAAAACCTCATCTTTAGTAATGGTAGGCTTTTGTTACAACAATTCTCTTGCGCATGTAGTAATATTCATAGGTACTACCTTAGGTTCTAGTGGTAACTTTGGCATCCATTGGTTTTCAATGGTGCGTTTTATTCTAACCATCCCCGACCCTTTGTTCTCCTATTTGTGATTCTTTCTCGGATGTTCATATAATCCTGGCACTCTTCATAGTTATGATTCTTTCTACAAAAAGAAAAAGTAATGTTTTGAGGACACTCACACCTATAATGGTCAAGAGATCCATACGTATAACATGTTCCATGAGGGAACTCACCTTGTCCACCACCACGGCCTCACCTCTAATTCCACCAAGGTATCCTCGACCTCTACCATGGCCTCCCTCAAAGAACCATTCATTATGATCATAGTGCCCTTGAGTATGATCATGATCATGTTGCTCAATTTTATCCTTAGATTTATTCACAACTCCATTCTGTCAGTACACCAATATCAATGGCATCATAGATCTAATCAATCAACATGCAATCTTCACTATTGTGAGTTGTGGACTAGAAGATTTTACAATATCATGACACATTCTTCCTTATCACATGTTTGAAGAATGGGAAGCATCTCGCATCATGGTATAAATAACATATCTCACACTCCAAGAACATGAAATGTACTCTGACGCGAGGAAAACTATCCTTAGTATGCCCTTCTACTTCACAATTTGTGCATAATTTTCCAAAGTGCATGTCTCATGTGCTATATTGAATGATATTTTCTCCAAATGTTTTTCCATTTCTGCAATCTAAGATTCAAAGATTGGGATCACTCCGGTGTCTATGCTCTTGAATTCCTTAGCATTCAAAGTTGCTTCAAGTGCCTTGCATGGGTTTGTATAAGTCTTATGTGAGAGTGCTTTCCTAAAAGACATGATCAGGCCTTCGACAAACCACTGTGCATGTTGAATTGCATGGATATCATAAGATAGTTTAGACAAGAGTGTTTTGAAATGGGCATCATATTCCCGGACACTCTCAGTAGTGCCCTACTTGATATCCTTGAGCATACTTATACTTTTCTTCTCAAAATCATGGATATAACATTCTTTAAGGAAATCATCTTGTAATTCCATATAATCCACACAAGTTTGATCAGGTTCAAACTTCATGTACCAACTATGTGTGCATGATTGGACTTGCACTCAGAGGCTGTAATTCCTTTCACGTGCCACAATATCTCACACATATGGACATGCTCAGCAACATCTTCTATTCCCCTATACTATGGGAGATGAAGTGACATCTCTATGTAAATATTTTGGGGCTGATGAGGACCATGCTCGCCAGATCTAGAACCTCTTGTGTTACCTCTACCTCCAGATCCACCAAATCCCGAGCCACCTATTCCTCCTTATCCTCCACCTATAACAGGAATTGAACCATAGTGTGTACTATTTTGTGTCCTAACATTTTTCCTAAATTGATCTCCCATAGTCTGCAGTTACACTACTCCCGATGTGAGTCCAAAGTTTTGCTCACTGTGTTCTCACGCAAACGATGCGCCCGAAAAGGTACCTCTAACTAGACCTCTAAATAACAAGGAAGATGTATTCCTGACCATATACGTACTTGATATTTTATTTACTCTTGAACTTGTTGATAGGTCAATTTTATCTCTTACTACTCGACCGCCCAAACTATCTTGTTGACTACTGGTTGTACTAGAAACTAGAAAACCAAGAGCAAGAGCTAAGTCACCAGTAGATTAATATGCACGTCAATAGCCCATGTTTTCTCTATTGGTTCACTCTCATAAGAGGATGATGAGGTTTCCCTATCATGATTTACCAAATGGGGGAGTTCCAGATGATCTAGCTCCACGTCCTCTACGTGAGCTCCAAATCCTTCACAAGCTATCTCTCTCCACAATGTCATCCATTCTGCAACCTCACACTACTTCTCTAAATCCCTCTCACGTGCCTCATTGAACTTAAGCCACCTTTCTTCTCTTTGCCTCTCTGCTGCTATGTCCTCCATCCTTCACCACACCTACTCCTGCTCCCATGCATGGTGGGGTTTAGCTAGTCATTGGTTTCTCTTCCAAATTCAAGGTTACCATTAAGATCTTGATCGCCAATGGAATTCCGTGCATATATGATCCCTTGGGATAACATAAAAATTGAAACTCAGCTACCTCTGGACAAGAGTAAGTGGAAATTGAGTACTCCAAAATATAGCTATTTAGAACACCACAAAACCAAGTATTCACAAAGACGCATCCAAATTAGATCAAAGATCATAGAGAGTCTAAAATTCTTCTTGGGTCCAGAAAAGTGTGTGAAACCTCCAAATCCTTTTAGATGCATAAGCAACCAACCACTCATATAGTTCTATGGGAAAGATAACAAAGAAGTGCTCATATAAGCAGTCATATAGATTCTCTTCAACCCACACACGTACATCGAAATTAGATCCAAAGTGTTGAATCTCTGAGTGTATTCTTCTTCCATATCTACTATCCACTCCTCAACACTTTCTAAGTTCAACTAGTACATCTTCATCACGCAACATCCTGAAAAGAAAAGTTGTGAAAGAGGTCCCGACAAAGGAACCAATGATGTAACCTAGAATTCACTGTAAATGACCCAGCACGTTGACACATCACTCATCCTGAGCTGAGTGCTCACCCAAAGTGTGCAAAGGCACCAGGTCCCTCTTTAGATTTGTTTGTATATAATGTTAGCATGATAGTGCATATGTATATTCATATTCATAACCAATAGTAAACAATCCACAATGCATAAACCAGATCTAGATCTTAGAATATATATAAGATGAACTAAATAATTACTATAACAAGATTTACCATACAAGAACCAAGTTTTAGTCATGTTCAACACCATTATCCAGCCAATATGATCCATTGTATTAAATACTATAAAACATAGAAGCTTCATACATTATAAAGGTATCTTCATGAGTCATGTGTGTGACAAAACCAACAACATAACTCTACAATAATTGACTCTCTCTTAACCGTGCAAATCAATACATATATATAGGGGTGGGGAATTTCCCTTCACCACCCATGCACTATCTCAAAATAGGCCACATGTTAATAATAGCCATGCACCTTTACAAAAGGATGAAAAACATGCAAGTGCTCTAACAATAGACTTCATATAGTTAACTCTAAGTATAAATCCTATTATTAGCCTAACTTATGCATGGTGCTCAACTAATGTTTGTTCCCAAAATATCCTTGTGTGAGCTACAAGTCTTCATGTCTTTGTGTTATTAGTAAGCTAACTCCAAAAATAGCCTTAACAATGGAAATTACTAACTCCTAATCTTGGGTGCTTCGTCCATATTGTAGCGTCACGTGCTCTTCCAACATCCTACATTTGTGCACCCAACACTTAGCACATTTTTTTCCGTTCAAATATTTCCATTAAGGGGGAATGTGCATGAAAATACCACGTTTTAACGGTTGTTGTAAACTTCCAATACTTCCTCTGCTTTTGTAATAAGTAAATGTGTCACTCTATGTGAAGTTACTATTGATGCATAATCGAGCACCCCTGATGTTTACAACTTGATAGATTGAAACTGTCAGTGTGATTACATAACATGGAGCATTTTCCAAAGTGCGGGAATTTTCAATTAGGGAAAATCTCTTGATGAAGGCTGGTTCTTATTCCTCTATTCTGATACACACATTCAAATTGTAAAGGATATATCCTAAAATCTACTCTAAATTGCCAAGAAGATAGGGTTAAAAGGATTGGAAGAAATTGAACCTAAGCTACGGAGGTGATGCATCAAAATTAATGTTGAAAAAATGTTTTTCATGCAGATGAAAACCAATAAGTTTGAAGGGGATGAATACACACCACAAATCAACCAATTGTTATGAATTCATTCACCATTAAATATACAACAAAATTTAACCCGCCATGACTAACCAAAATTGAAATGAGAGATCAAGAGAATGCAATGAACACAAGAGAGGGTTTAAGTTCATCCACATACTTATATTATTTCTCTATGGATTTGATACAGTGCATTACAATGGCCGAGAGGCACAAATTTGCATTACAATTTGAATGGGAGGTTTTAACTCCACAAGATCACTTAAAGACAAGAGAATAAGGGAGGGTGAAAAGAAAGATTATCCAACCCTTTGAAATTAGCCCCTCTTTACAATATATAGGAAGAATGAGAGAATGGGGAGAGAGGAATTAAAAATCTTGCATCAACCAACAAAAATACATTAAAATCACATGTAACAATGATGACTTCCACTGTAAAACCCATGCCTCCATGTCTTTTTCCTTGTTGGAGAAGAAAGGAAGCCCATACCTCATCATTTTAGTAGGTGAAAAATATAGGAACATTCCTCTAAACTAGTGGAATATAACACTGAGGGATTTCTAAAAAGTCTGATATTTTACAAATCTGAGCTTTCAGTCAAAAGTTATGGACATCTAAAGATGAGGGTGCCATACTTTAATAAATGTCAGTGGTGATCTCTACCTTTTCGAAATTTGAATTGCATCACATCCTCCGATTTTGGGTTATTGTTCATCACTCAAGTTGGCTCGAGAGTTCCAAAATTTCAAACCTCTTAAGTTCAAACTTCAGACTTTGTTATTCGGACTCCAAAACCATGTCGCGTGACATTGTGAATCACTCGAGCCAAAAGTTTTGAAACCCTAAAGTCTGAAATTTGGAATTCAGGTTTCGAGGTTTTGGGACTTTGGGTTTTGGTGTTTTGGGACTTCGGGTTTTGGGGCTTTGGGTTTTGGGGTTTCGTTATCCATTTGCAACATAAAACCTTTGAAATTCTGAAATCCTGAAGTTTGAATTTTAGACTTCGGGTTTTGAAATTTTCTTCTCCCCACACGGCACTATTCACCATGAGCTCATGAAACCTTCGAAACTCCAAAACCATGAAGTATGAAACTCAAAATTAAGAGGTGTGGTTGTTTGGAGGTAGGATGAAAAAAATTTAGGGACTCAAGGGAAGGAGTGGAGAAAAGGAGCGGGAAGACTAAAACCCGAAGTTTGAATTTCGACTTTCTGCTCCTTTTTCTCACTTCCTTCCGATGAGTCCCTGAATTTTTCTTCGGCTTACCTCCGAACAACCACACCTTCAAAGTTCAATTTTCAGACTTCGAGCTCCTTCATTTCCCGAACTCCTCTACTATTTTCTCAAAGAAGCCTAACCTCTTTGGATAATCCTGAAGTGTGATCTCCCCTGGCCAAATTGATCCCTCATTTTTTCTCCATTGGGTCTTGTTTGTCCAATTTTGCCTGAGGGGCCAAATTGGATGGTAATAATATCTTTAGAATCAAATTTCTCCATGACTCTCTCTTCTTGAATAAAAAAGAATAAAAATTTTCCAAATCAGGTAGATCATTCTCATTCTGATACTTAGAATTGAGAATTGAGATGTAATTTCTAAACTTTTCATGAATATTAATTTGAATTATGAAGTACAGAAGCTTATCTTGAAATAATTCATAGTTACAACCATCTAATTGAGCTTTAATGTTCTTAATTTTAGCTAAATAATTGAAAATTTTCTCATCCCCCTTCATGGGTGTTGTAAACAGATCTAAAACCAATTTAATGATCTTAGACAACCTACTTCCTTCATGCATGGTTTCTAATTTCTTCCATGCATCTGTAGGTGAGTCCATATGACCTATATGCATTAAGAATTCATCTCTAATGCTTTGCAATAGGATGGATAGAGCTTCCTGAGATCTCTAAGAAAAAGAACTAAGGTTTTCAGGGGTAGATTGTCTCCCTGTGGGACATTTTTCTATACCAGTCACAAGATCCCAAAGCTTTCTAGCCATGAAACAAGCTTTTAAACGCACTCTCCAAATGTTATAATTTTTTCCATTCAAAATCAAACAAAAAGCGTCACAAATCGGCCATTTTTAATGCTCAGATGGTAATGGAAACAAATATAGCTAAAAATGATTCAAGGAAGCCAAATAGAGGCAAAAACTAGCTACCAATCAGCTCAGATTTAATCAAGATAGACTAGCTCTGATTAAGATTAAGATTGATTTAACAGAGCTTAGTTGGATTCGAGCTATAGGAGCTCAACGAGCTATTTAGCAACTTGACAGGCAAGCTAAAAATGAGCTACTTAACAAATAAAAACAAGAGAGCCATGTGTCAGCTTTAAAATAGATCCTCGGGTGGATGCAAAGTCTTTAAAAATAAAAGTAAATTCCTTTTCGAGTCCACAACAATAAGAAAAATAAACACATGTCAATTTTTTTTTGACACAAGACTAACAATAGGGAAAAATAAATATATGTGTCACTTTTCAATTAGCTCACATTTCATAATGCAGCTAATAATTCGAAGATAATTAATTAAAAAAGGACTGTATATACGTGTCTTAAATTAATTGGATCACTTTTTCACACTCTGACACAATGCAAAATCAAAGTCAGTAAAAAAAACTCAATCAAATGATGCCACTTGTCTAAAATTTAATGACTAAAGGCTCAACACTTGGTGGCTTTGCCAAACCTTTAGTAGATAGCTTTGAGTGGGCTTAAATTTCCCGAAATAAACCAAACTTAAAATAAATTTCAGGTCTGAAAAGGTACAAGACTAGGTGTCACAATTTAAGAGGCTAAGTCAAAGCAAAAACTGACACCCTAACACTTGTGAAGGCTAACACAATTAAAATATTAATATACGTGTCAAAAAACAATTGGTTTGCACTTCGCAAATTTAACAAAGACTAAGCCAAAAAATATACATGGAGCCTTTTAAATGGCTCACTTTTTGCAAGACTGAAAAACACTGATAAATGTGAAACAATGGCTAATTCTAATTAGATAAATATTGCTAAAAATGAACGACTGACAAATGCAAAATATGAAGCAATTCTATTGGCTCGATTTTGTAAATCTAACAAATGTGAAATAAAAAGATACCTGGAGCAATTCTATTGGATCACCATTCACATATGACACAAAAAGGAACTGACAATGTGAAATATGGAGCTACTTGGAGCTATCTTATTGGATTGTATTTCACAAATGATAGAGGAAAGCAAAGCCAAGTCTGAAAATGTGGAGACACACGTAAAGCCCTTATTGGCTTGTGTTTCACAATTAACAATCAGACAAACAAAATGACTAACAAAATGAAGCAAGATGGAGCCCTCTGATTGGCTTGGGCTTCACAAAGATAGAAATGTCTATTTAGAAGACTGAAAACGTGAAGCTAGCTGGAGAAAAATGATTGGCTCAAGCTTTGTAGTCAAAATAACTTCACATAAATGAAAAAAGTCAAAAATAATTGACAGAGCGAAGCCAGATGGCACAAAATGATTGGCCTAAGCTTTACAAAGACAAAAATTTGTAGAAAATTAAAGATCTAATCAGAAAGATGTCAAATTGAATCCACTTGGCACTCTAAGAGTGGATATAGCTTCACAAACATGAAAAAGGATAGTGAAGCTATTTGGAGCAATTTTATTGGTCCAAGCTTTGCAAAACTAATAGGATCTTAATACAAAATGACAAAGTGAAGCCAAATGGTGTAAAATGATTGGATCATTCTTCGCAAAAGAGATCTAGCAAAAATAAATATTTATAAAGGCAGGGTGGATTTAAACGCTCCGAACTAACTAGATCTAAGGAAATATTTTGGATCCATAGTCAAAACATGACCCAAACGGCTATAAATGGTGTGAAAACTTAAAATAAGCTTGCAGACGATGGATTTAAACCAAAAATGACTTAAACAAGATGCAGAAGAAAAGATCAAGCATACAATAGCTCAAACACGATCTAAGCAACCATTTAGCCAATATTTAACCAATATTCCAAACAATATTTAGGTGGGAATTGGAAATTTAAACCTGGTTTTCTTGAAGATGTTAGCTGAATTTTTAGGGTTTCGTAGATCAAACAATCTTCAAGATTCTTCACTCTTGTAAGCTAGAAAACATCCATATCTAGCTTTGCATGCACATAATCACCAGTTATGATATCGTGTTAGAACAAATACGAAGATATAATTGAAGAATTATAGATCCACAAATTAATAGTTGAGGATTATAGATTATAATGTGCAGACATTAAACAAATGTTTACATATGCATATAATAGTTAACATATCATGAATGAAAGAAAATAACAATAGTTGAAAGTAAATGAGACAAGAGACACCATATTTAAGTGGAGAAACCCAAAGGAAAAAAATCCACTAAAAAAGCATTGTCTTATATTAATAATTTATTAGTTTAACCCAACACTTCCACTTCACTCCTCAGTCTCATAGTAAACAATAGCAGACTTTTGTCTTGTTGTATAACAACTCACATAAGTAGCTAAGCTTAGATCAATTGGTCTATTAGCACATTAGCTAAAGTAAGATTACCAAGCAGTCCAATCCCATGAGGGATCATCCTATTTATATAGGATGGGTGGTCAGTCATACCATTCCACTCTTTTAGCTGTGAAGACCGACTAAGATTATTAAAAATAATCTTTAAGACAAGGGTTGTCTAAGTGGCGGTCCACCAAATGGTATCCCCACTTGACATTAACACCCCAACACTATTAATTCATATGATAGTATGTTCAACATGTGGAATATTTTTATGGATTTCACCGAGAAGTAAGTTTCATGTATTTTTGGGTAATCATTGTCCTAAGCATAGGCAAGGTGAACAGCTATATGTGAGAATCGTGGGTCATGGCAATGGGAAAGAAATTGTATTTCATTAGAAGGCACCGACTTCCCCATGAGCTTCATATTTTTTATGATACATGTGTTATATACATCATTTGTTGGGAAAATAAAGGATGTGAGAGTTTTGATTATGTGGAAGGAAATATGTTTTACATATTATTTAAATGAGGAAAATAGGTTAGAAAAAACATTGTTGACATTTTATATGCATAAATTATAATATCCCATTGCACATTATTTTATTATTTGGAGCATTTTGATTCAAAAATATCAAAAAATGGGACCTTATTTCTATATTTATAGTATTCCTTAATATTGGATCTAATTAAATTATAATAAATTTGAAGGTGAAACTACACTTACGTTGCAATCTCTAATAATAAAAAGAATAAATCAAATTCATTTTTTTCATATATTTATATAAGAATGTTTAAATATTTTTCGATTGGAAGGTGAAAGGGAAATTTCTAAATGTCAATCTATCCATTCATCTACAGAGTTGGGTTTGAGATATAGAAGTACTACTAAATTTGTTGGCTATGGTTGATGCTTGAAGACACATAAAGATAAGAAACTCTTGTTTTGATGGCTTCCATGATCCTACTATACATTATATTTAAAAGAAACATTTTGAATGCATACACTGTCCACTTGTAGTCCTTGAAAAAAATTCGATTGTTGGAATGTTTTGTTTATCGGTGGGCACAACCACCATGGTCAACATGTGTTTTTTTCTGACCCTTACACTATGTATTGAAATTTATTATTTTGTTTTTCTATTCTGAATTATTTATTATTTTCATTAATATTTCATATCATTGTTCAATGCTTGTATTTCTTAAACATGTATTAATGTAATTGTAATAATATTGAAATATTATAAATCTAATAAATAGTAAGGCTTCCTAGGTTTGAATTTATTAAGACATATTTGATACTCAACTTAACATCATGAATTAATTCCTTCACATTTATGTCCATAACGTGATCAAATTTTTAAAATTCTTACTCTAATGTGCTCCTTATCTCTAAAAAGATTTTCCACATGTTATTGAACATAACATGTCCATAGTTGTCTTTATTTTTTAATGGAAAAATACATGCTTGTGTTTATATCTTCCTCTTTTTTACAACACATCGGGTGACTATACGAAATGGTCCAATAAATTATCTTAGTTTCATACTATATTTGTCAATGATGTTTTATATTCCCAATTTTGAATCCCTTGAAAGTTTCTTGCTATTTTATTCATGAGATTCAAACAAATTGTACGAACACAAATATGAGTCTTAAATCCTTCTTGTTTTCATATATCCCAAGACGGTGAAAAACATTCCTCTTATCAAAATTAAGCGTTAGTATTGGTTATGTCAATTATTTTCTTTATACAATTTGAATGATTTTATATCATTTGTGTGTTTATACATACATTAATTTATTATCAATATACTTATTTTGTTGTGATGTGTTTATGAGTTAATATGTTTCATATATCTTTACACATTGATATTTTCTCTTGAGGGTTATGTGTGTAAGTGGTCTTTGATAGATGAAAGGGTGATTTGAGTTATTCGGGGCTTTCAAGTGGGTTTAGATCCACTTTAATTGTAAACACCAAGTTCTACACATGAAAGACTTCATTAGAGATAGATTGTCGAATTTGTTTTTAAATATCACACCATCAAACCAATCATTTATAATGTAATTACTTAGATATATTTACATGTACTATCATAAATATAACATCAAAAACACAAAATATAGATAAATGATCATAATGTGAAAGAATAGTGATTTAGACACTTCGACGGGAAAACATCAAAACATACAATAAAACTAAAGTTCTCAATATGGTGATAATCTACGACTCACTAACTCCTATATATGTTCTACTATTTTATGTAAAGGACCATGAATGATGTACTACGCATATGAAAGCATAAATAAATATAATATGACATGCTTTGAGAGATTATGTTAGCCATATGTAGGCTATACATATATGATATGTGACATATACTATTAAGGGTGTAGCATGCCCCTCCCTTCAAAAAACATTTTCCACAATGTTGCTCAAATCTATGGATGTTACTTCACACAAGTGGACTCCTCAATGTTGATGATATCTAGATGGGTAAGTGCACCAAGTTGGTGGACAAAAAGGGGTCATAAGTGGACGTCATATTACAAAAAATAGTGAAATCTCAACTTGTAGGGATTATTAGCAATACGCGCACTCAAAATTAGAATCATTTTTATAAATATGAATCGTAGCATCCGAAATCTAGTTTCTAAAATATTATTTTAAAAAAAAAAACAGACAAGTTTAGCTATATTAAACACTTAAAATTATATGACTTGGTTTTTGTTTTTGAAAAAACCTATAAGATTGTAGTCCGTTTGCCCATGATTTGGATGACCAAATCTTGTTATTTTTTTTCCTTTGGTGAAAAGTTAGATGTAGTTGTCTATCTTGGGATGGATTTTATTTTGTATTTTAATGATTTTTTCTATGAAAGTGGTCTAAAAATATTTTAAAAACGGAGCGCTTTCTGTTTGCCCGCCATAACTATATAAAAAAATATTGAAATCAATTTTTTTTTTAACGTGTATAGAATTTCTCCATGCTTGGGATGGTATAAGTTTTGGCACATTTTAATAAGTGAAACAAAAGGTGCAGTCTTAAACATAGACATGAAAATTCACGAGAAAAAATGTCTTAAAGACCTATTGTTAGTAAAAAATTATAAAATGATATTTATCTTATTCTATTCACTTTAAAATCAATATTTCTATGAAGCTAACAATCTCGCCTACGCGATGGCACCATTTTTGTGAAATATTTTCAGTTTTTAGCATGGTTTAAGTATGTGGAAGAGAAAATTTGAAGTTTTTTGACCCTTTACACTTCATAATGACCTTCCATAGATTTGGTCGGGGAAAACAAAGATTTCCCGAGCCTTAGGGTTAGATTTGATGATACAGATAGGACCGCGATCACGGTTTACAAACCGCAATCACGGGTTTTTAAACAAGAACCACAATCGTGCTTTATAAACCATGAGCATGGTTTATAAAGTGCAATCACGGTTCATAAATCATATTTATACGCATCCCAATGTTCTAATTACCATCTAATTTTTACTGTCTGACTTTACCGTATGAATTACTGTGAAATTCTGTCATTTTCTACATGTTTTTATCATCACCAGAAGTAAAACATCATGGGAGACAAGAAACGAAGTAAAAAAGAAAGTCATTGAGTAAAAAAACATCAAACTAATTAGAGGCAAACAAATTTCAAAATATTGAGCGAATGTGAAATGTTCGTGAATCAAGAAGAGGTTCATCTTCAACCCCTACTATTGTAAGAAATGAGGAACTAGGTAATGTTTCTATTGTCAATGTTGAAGTTGAATTAAATACTCGTGATGAAGATGTTTTTACTGTCAATGTTGAAGAAGAATTAAATACTCGTGGTGTAGCAAATGTTGAAATTGAAGGAGATAATAAAAATGTGAATAAAGAAATTCAGGTTGAAACTATAGATAAACAAAATTTGACAAAAACACCTCCTAGGATTTTCCGTAAGAAACCTAATTATTTTATTGAAATTGATGAAAACATTTTGAAACCAATGTGTGACAAAATTTCTAAATAGAAAATCAAAAGAAAAGCCACTAAAATTTGGGATAATCATTTTGAAATTTTAAATGATTCCCAAAGATGTTAGTTGTTGGTTAGTTTGATGAAATTGAATAAAATGAGACCTACATTAAACACCTTAGGATTAAACATCTAATATATGTGGTCAAACCTCTACAATTGTTGAAAACCTTCATGATGCATATCACACTATTGGTGTCAAGAGATGCACTAGGGATAGTAATATTGTGCATTGTGTACTTGCTACTAGTGTTGTAAGTGAATCAATAAAAAACAACATTTGATTATGCAAACAAGTCGAATGTTGCAAGTTAATCGAAAAAATCTAATGAAATCAATTAAAGAACGTAATATCCTTCAATCACTCAATAACACTAATTTTTGGGCATTTTCTGCTAGAGCACCGCGTTATTCAATTTTGGCATGATAACACTAGAGTTTCACCTAATACAAGAGATGTAAAATAGAGAGTTGGTTCTACTAATCGTGAACCACATCCAAAGCATTTCTTAGATATGACTCAAACTCAATTTTTTCATAAGTTTGAACAAGAGCATATGAAAATTAAAATTAGTCAACATTTTTTTGAAATGTTAAAACCATTCTATGTGAAAATCAACCACACTCGCACCACTTGTTGTTATAGGAAACATGTTGAATTTTCTATGCATTATGCTAAATTTTTATGTATTCATTCTATTTTGCATTCTGAAACTATGTTATCAAAATGTGGTGTTCAAGTTCCACTAATATCTTCTAGGGATTTCATTCCTACGATATTTTGTGAAAAGAAGTTGGACAATTTTTTTATAATCAAGATTGTTTAGATGGAAGTTATGGTACATGTGGTGGATTACCTAAATTGGAAAGTTGCATCCATGATAAAATTGAAGGTGCAATAAGAAATAATTTAGTTGAGTTTGATAAATATAAATCAGTTGCATACCAGTTGAAAGATGGAAAAGAGTCTAAATGGTGTGAGCTAGTTACAGAACAAATGCCTATTTTTCAATTTATGAGAAAATTTAAGGATGAAATTGTTTATGAGTATGCTAGGCATACACACAAAGCTCGATGGTTGGATGAACAATTCAAGATATGTAAAGACACATTTCCTATTGGTACTATTGTTTCAGTGGTCAATTTTGTAGAGAATTACACATTGCAACCACAAATGGAGGTTCAATCACAATATTAAAACTCAGTACAAGTTGTCATTTTTGTGCATATAGCATTTATACATTCTCCTGATAGTACAGAGAATGATGATCAATTTTTTTAGGAGAGTACCAATTTTATATCAGTGATGATCGTACTCATTCTACTTAATTTTTGCAAGGGTGTTTCTAGTTATTTTATGGAAACTTGTCTGATAGGGACATCCACTTCAAACAATATTATATATGGTCAAATAATTACACGTCTCAATGTAAGAATGCATGAATGTTTTATTGGATGAGTAGGATGCACGTCAAGATGGGTGTGTAACATATTTGGATTTTCACTGAGGCTTGGACATGGAAAAGGAGAGCATGACGGTGTAGGGGCATGTGTGAAAAGAGCTCTTACAAGAGAAGAATTGAAGTACAAATATGGTGTTAAATTGAAAGATTCAAAGAGCATAGCGGAATGGTGTATTGAAAACATGGCTTGAGGTTCTCAAGAAATTTCCATGGTTCACAGATATTTTTGATTGATAGAGGAACAACAAATTGCTAACTACGAGGATTGTATGACAACCACTGGGTCCAATGATATGCACCCATTTTGTAGCTCAGACACTACTTCGTGGGCCACATGGACAAGAAAGTTGACATGTTTTTGTGCATCTTGTATCAAATTTGTCACTGCTAAGTGTGATTCACAAGAATGGGTTGATGGATGGATTTGTAGGCCTCTAACTCCATTTGCTAGTTATCAACCTCCACAAGCAATACGACTTATTTCTACAGATGAAGTTGCAACATCCAAGGACTTTAACAAAATTTTGATTTTGGTGTGACAAGGTATTTATGGTTATTTACAATTTTTGTATTAAGTTATGTCCATTGAAATTTTAATATGTACAATTTAAATTTGAGTTTAAACCTTTTTTTTGTAGGACATGTGTTTACAGTTATTGCGACAGAAGACAATGAAGAAGAAACAGACTATTTCTTATTTCGTTGCATTAAGGAAAGAAAGAAGTTGACTTCTCTTATTATAGATGGCGAAGATATTGAGTACCTTAAAGGGTCGGTGGTAGTTACTTAGAACTTAGCTTCGGTGATATCCATTAAAAACTCTTCATTTGGGTGTATGAAGACTTTGAGACACACAGGAAAATACTCTTATATTCGCATCTAGTTCTAGCGACAAATATTTAGTTTTATAGATATCAAGGAAGGCCTAATAACAAGATTATTTGGAAGATTCGAGAGTCGAGATCATGAAGCAAATATCCTCTATTCGAGTAGATCTAATCTTGATGGTTCATTGGAATGAATTTACAATGCTCATGTCTGGTATATATAATTTCTTTGGTATATATAAATTTGTTAGTTAGATAAATTTAAGTTCATATATTTTATTAAATTTGTGTATTTTGTATATATCTAGTATGGTTTTGATTTGAAACTTAAATTTATTTGACTAACACTTTTATATGCAGGTTAGTGGTGCTAGAAAAGCTTCCACCTTCACGTGGTTGGCACTGTTAGTAGAGAATTATAAATTCTTGAATCTAAGAGAAGCTTTCATTTTTTTACAAGAAAAGAGAAGCAATTAACAATGATTTATGTACTTGTGGAGGGAGTTCTTGGCTCGGAGGAGGTATCCCAGAAGAATATAGAGCTTAGAGAACTAAAACGATGCCTCCCCAAGTGTTTACAAGACCATCCCTATGCATGTGCACATTCGGTTTGGTGTCACGACCCACTGTTTGCAAAATATACCGTTTAACAGCCTTACACCGGCTCAAACTACACTATTAGGTGCATTTGCAAACAATAGGGAAGTGAGAGCACTGATTGGAGAAGGAAAAATTGAGACATGCTATTATAGAGGGTCCCTAGGCTAAGGTGTAGGATCAGACGAGACGTCTCTAGGTGTTATGAAGTGCACGTAGTCACCCGTCGAAGTTAAATGATTTTTAGGTCTCAGGGCTCTTGAGGAACTCCACCCAAACGAGGTAACCCAAAAGCAATGACATTGTTGTGCACCAAAATGAAACCTCCTCTATCATTCACCTGGCCATCTAAGAAGTCGAGTTTGGTGCCACGAACCATTATTTACAAATTATACCGTTTGTGACCTTACACTATCTCAAACTACACTATTCGGCATGTTTACAAACAATAGGGCACCGAGAGCATCGATTGGAGAAGGAAACTACCAAGACAATATATTATAGAGGGTCCCTACTCTAAGGTTTAGGATCGACAAGACGTCTCTAGGTGTCATGGAGTGCACGTAGTTACCCGTTGAAGTTGAACATTTTTTTGGTCTCAGGGCTCTTGAGGGAATCCGCCCAAACGAGGTAGCCCGGAAGCAACAACGTTGTTTTAGACCAAAATGAAACCTCCTTAAGTGTTGACCTAGCCACCGGACATTTCCACATAGTTAGTTTGGTGCCATGACCCACCGTTTGTAAAATATACCATTTAATAGCCTTACACTGGCTCAAACTACACTATTCGGTGTGTTTGCAAACAATAGGGCAGCGAGAGCACCGATTGGAGAAGGAAAAAAATGAGACAAGATATTGTAGAGGGTCCCTACGCTAAGGTGTAGGATTAGACAAGATGTATCTAGGTGCCACGAAGTGCACGTAGTCACCCATCGAAGTTGAACAATTTTTTGGTCTTAGGGCTCTTGAGGAACTCTACTCGAATGAGGTAGTCTAGAAGCAACGACATTGTTACACATTGAAACAACACCTCCTCTAGTGTTAACCTAGCCACCCGGACATGTCTGCATAGTTGGTTCGGTGCCACAACCCACCGTTTAGAAAATATACCGTTTGACAGCCTTACATTGTCTCAAACTACACTATTCGGCGTGATTGCAAACAATAGGGCGGTGAGAGTGCCGATTGGAGAAAGGAAAAACCCGAGACAATATATTGTAAAGGGTCCCTACACCGAGGTGTAGGATTAGATGAGATGTCTCTAGGTGCCACAGTGTGTGTAGTCACTGTTGAAGTTGAACGATTTTTTGGTCTCAGGGCTCTTGAGGGACTACGCCCGACGAGGTAGCCTGGAAGAAAAGACATTATCGTGCACCAAAAAGACACCTCCTCTAGTGTTCATCTAGCCACCTAGATGTTTCCTTGTAGTCATTTTAGTTCCATGATCCACCATTTGCAAAATATACCATTTAACGACCTTTTACACCGGCTCAAACTACGCTATTCTCATGTGTTTACAAACAATAGGGCAATGTGAGCACCGATTGGAGAAGGAAAAAACCAAGACAGGCTATTGTATAGGGTCCCTATGCTAAGGTGTAGGATCAAATAAGATTTCTCTAGGTGCCACGAAGTGCACGTAGTCACTCATCGAAGTTGAACGCTTTTTAGGTCTCGGGGCTCTTACGAACTCCGCCCAAACAAGGTAGCCTGGAAGCAACAACGTTGTTGTGTGCTGAAATGATGCCTCCTCTAGTGTTCACCTAGACATCTATACATGTCTGTGTAGTCGGTTTAGTGCCACGACCCACCGTTTACAAAATATATTGTTTGACAGCCTTACATTGTCTCAAACTACACTATTTGGTGCATTTGCAAACAATAGGGCAGCAAGAGCACCGATTAGAGCAGAAAAATCTGAGAAAAAATATTATAGAGGGTCCCTACATTGAGGTTTAGGATTAGAAAAGATGTCTCCATGTGCCACAAAGTGCACGCAGTCACCCATTGAAGTTGAACAATTTTTTTAGTCTCAGGGCTCTTGAGGGACTCCACTCGAATGAGGTAGCCCGAAAGCAACGACGTTGTTTCAAACCAAAATGACACCTCCTCTAGCATTCATCTAGCCACCTAGATGTTTCGTGCATTGGTTTTCTGCCATGACCCACCGTTAGCAAAATATATCATTTGACAACCTTACATTGGCTCAAACTACACTATTCAGCACGTTTGCAAACAATAGGGCAGCGAGAGCACCAATTAGAGAAGGAAAAAACCAAGAAAGGCTATTGAAGAGGGTCCCTAGACCAAGGTGTAGCATCGAGATGAGACATCTCTAGGGGCCACGGAGTGTGTATAGTCACCCATCAAAATGGAATGATTTTTTTGGTCTCAAGGCTCTTGAGGGACTCCTTTGAACGAGGTAGCCCGGAAGCAACGACGTTGTTACAGACCAAAATGATGCCTCCTATAGTGTTTACCTAGCCAACCAAATGTTTCCACCGTAGTTGGTTTGATGCCAAGACCCACTGTTTACAAAATATACCATTTGACAACCTTACACTATCTCAAACTATACTATTTGACATGTTTGCAAACAAAAGGATAAATGCGAGAGCACCGATTGGAGAAGGTAAAAACCGAGACAGGATATTATAGAGGGTCCTGTGCGTACCCAAAATTGTATGTACTTGTATAGTCGAAAATTGGTTATAGAAGCCCCAATGATGATACAGTCTCCTCGCAAGGTGTTCAGGATCCGGAAAAGCTCTCCGAGTGTGCGTTAACATCCCGCATGCCCCGCTTAGCCCCCGCGTCCTTTGTTTTTCCTTTTTCCCCTCTTTTCTTGGCCTTTTCTCTTTAGTGATGAAATCGCCTCCTGCATGGGCGGCGGTATTGTAACCGCCGCCACCTTTCAGGCGGCGGTCCTTTACACGTTTTCCAGAAAGCGTTTTAACACGACTCATGTAAAAATCAACGCTTTCTCCAGACTTTCGTTGCCAACTTGGGCTTGCATTTATGTTTTTGGTCCCTGGAATAGTGTTTGGCCATTGTGTATAGTTTTGAGTTCAGTTTGGTTTTGATCTTTGGGTGAATGAAAAGCTATAAATAAATGGCTTGTGCACAAAAAAGGGTCTGCGCCTCATTCACTTTCATGCTCTCATTTCCACAGTTCAGTATTTTATTTTGTTTAGAGCCATAGTTTTAATTCTTTTCATGCTTAGTTAGCATTGTTTAGCTGTTGGTAAGCCACATATCCAAATTTTGTGCAAACAAAGTTGTTGTTTTATCCAATCCATTGGAGTAGAATAGCTTAGGAAGCCATTAAAGTTGCAGGTTTTGCTCCTCAAGCAGGATAGTTTCAGGTTCTGGATGCTTTATGTTGCATGACTCGCAATAAATCCCACTAGGAATTGCATAAGCCAAGCTCTGTACTCTTGCACTATCCATCTCCTACTCGCATTATATTCGGTCTGCATTCTGAGTTGCCTTTGTCCCAAAATCTACTTCCGTTGATGCTAGCATTACAAGCTTTTCTAGATCCATGTGAACATGAAATAATGAGGATATCACACTGAGGGGACAAGATCACACACACCATCGGATTCGCCACTGTTCTGCGGAATCCAGGTTTTAACTTTCAAAGTTCTAGTTAGAATCATATCAAATAAATTAGTTAATTGCTTCATTTCAGTAAATTCTATTCTCGATATTGCCAGGGAAGCTGTGGGGATTGATAGTTTCTGAGAAACTATGATTCACTCCTCACTTCTGAGGTAGGATCGAGAATCTTGCAGATAGATTAGATGAGCTATTTTATTGTTTAGAATAGATCTACAAATTGCACAGACAAATAACTACACTCGGTTATTTTGTTTGTTTTAAGTTTTATCTTAGCTATCAAATTCTAGATACATTTAAATAGCTGCTTTTCTTAAATTCTTAGAAAGTTTCTCAAAAAAATAGAAGTCATATATGTTTTCGATTTATTCTACATAATTAGAATTTGCTTTGGTACAGTTAGATTTAATTTTGTTTTGCATGACAATCACGGGACCTAAGGAGCCCAGGGAATATGTATTTGAACCAATCGTGCCTCAACCCAACCTCGTCACAACAATAGTTGACATAGATCAAAATCTCAGGATCCAAGTCTTCCAAACAACAACAGATTTACAACTGATCAGCTCTCAGTTTAGAGGGTTAAATATAGAAGACGACCAAGCTCACATGATTTGGTCAAATCAACCGAACTACTGATTACCCTAGGCAAACATTCACATGATTGTAGAAGGGTTCGAAATAGAACAAACATTTGGTTGTGATCCTTTGATCCCATAGCCAGATGCAGGAGACACTCTCACAGATATAGATACTAGTTTAAGAATCCAGGTTGCACGAACGCCTGTGAGGTATTCCGAGAAAATCACGTAGTTATTGAGTTTAAACATAGAAGCTGAGAAAGCGTACGATTACTGGATACTAGGGATTAGGACTTGATTTCGTACATGACCATAGTAGGACCACAACAACCAAGAGTCTACAGTTGTGATCCACAAATCCAACAGCCTAACGAATCCATAAGTCAATCAGATATAGACACTGACCTACGCATGCTAGTATTCCAGTCCACTCCACTTCCACCCATCATCATCGAACAACTATCCTTACTAGATATAGTGGCTAACAAAGCTAGAGAATTCTGGACTAGGCCAGAGAATCGTCCGTAGAGTCGATTGTATTCATTACCCACCATATGACCTTATCTGGAGACCTACACGATACTATCCCAGGCCATTTTCCACGTATTCCACAACCCATAGATCAAATCATGCCAGAGCTCGATATTGATTGGAGCCTTCGAGCAGTCATCCTTGCTGATCAATCTATCACACCAGTTCAGGTTAGAAGGGCCTTCTTTGCCTTAGATTCGTAAATTCCACTAGTGCGTATTGAAGACATTAGATTTCCTAACTTGTTTGTCTGCATCCCACGCATATTCCATCCCCACCCATATCTCGGCACGGCCTCGGGAGGTCGGGTACGTGGAAGAGTTACCTGTAGATTCCCACACTCACTTGTCACTTTTCTGGCGTACAAAATTTGTGAACCTGACGTGAAAAAAACAAAATTAGTGAAGCTGACGTAAACTTCCTACTTTCTAATTCAGAGTCATAGTATCACGTGTTCTTCCAAGTTTAGTTTACTTTTCATCTTCTCCACCTCATTAGCCTTTCACAAATCACCTTCGCTCCTTCCCATTATTCTGCAGGTATTCATATACCCCCGAATATGTCAGGATTTGATGCATATGGCAGACCCCTCTTGGGTCTTGAGGCATACTATGCCCAACAGAATAGACAATCATCACCATCACTCTCGGTATGGGGTGAAAACTACTCGACTAATCAATTGTCAACACAAACTTCAAGAATCAAATATAGCTCGTCCTTTCAAACCGAGGAGTTAGATCAACCCCTCGAACACAACAAACAGAGCCTTCGAGGCTCGAACAATATGACATTCACCGGAGAATCTAGGTCATCTCCTCCGGTATTGCTTAGACCACAAATTAGTAGACAATCAGACCCATACCTGGTCTTAGATGATGAACAGTCAATATGTTATCCTAGGAGTGAACAACGCTCCTGGGGTATGTACTCACCTATAGGAGGTTTACAAATACAACCCGAGGTCTCTTCTCAAGAAAATACCTCTATGCCACTTTGCATATAGGAAATACTCTCGGAGAAAATTGGCAAGATAGCGATCAGTTCATAGCAGGATATCACATGCCTATACAACATCAGGGTATACAACAAACGCCGCTGAGACAAAGCACCGTGACTTCACCAAATGAAGTCATTTCAACGTTAGTAGAAAAAGTGAGAGGGTTAGAACTTGCTCAAGCAAGTCAAAATTCTCAGTTCATGCAAGCAGGAAGTTCCAATCCTCCACGCTATCCTGGCCAAGTAGATCTCCTCATAGGAGTAGGCACGTTAGGTATGCCTCCTCAGTATCCACAACAAACGCCAACTAGGCCCATCATCTCTAACACCATTCCTCCCGGTCTAGTATCAAACAATCCATTCCTAGACAATACCCCGTCATACTTAAACATGTACTCCAAATCACCACAAGGAGATATGTTCTCCTCTCCCGGCATGTTTGCTCAAACATAGGGGCTTCCTTATGACCCTGCCAACACGTATGCTACGCCATATTAACAACCCATTCCAACGTCACTTCCTCAACAGGCACCATCAATGGTCGAAACATATGCAATAGGGACTTACTCAGAATATTTGAAAGAGCCCTTAGATTTCACTATACGAAGTGTCATGCTTCCAAGACCTCTTCCTGATTTTCCCAAATACAAAGGTGAGGGAGATCCAAATGCACATATTAAAGCCTATGCTACAACCATTCGAGAGCTACTCCCATGGGATGGGGTTGTTGCTAAAATATTCCCAAAAACCTTGGAAGGCATCACTCTCGATTAGTATTATAGAATACCTGAGGCTTCTATACATTCATTCAAACAACTTGTGTCAGAGTTCATTAAGGCCTTTGACATGAATAAACTATTAAGGACAGGAATCAGAGAATTCTTACACATCAAACAGGAGCACAATGAATCATGCCCCCATTTTATTCAAAGGTGGCGTACGGTTCTTTATTCTTCGGCAAGTGCTCCAAATATGGATCAGATCGAACTATGCGATTTATTCCTTCATTCTCTCGCGAGAGAGGTGAAGGAAGAAGTCCAGTTCCCACTAAGAACTTATGATGAAGTACTTGAGAGCGCTCTTGAATAGATCAAGCGACAATAGATAGTGGTTGTAAGACATATGGAACAAATGGGAAATTAATCACTCCCAATCAAAACACTATGACCTATCCTAATGATGGGAATATTGATCAAGGACCCTAGATCCTTAATGAAAACGTGGGGGTTACAATAGATGGAGTCACTAATCAAGTCAAAGGACCAAATGTTGTGAACACCCCCTTTCCTAACAATCAACGAAACAACAACTTTACCCCGACAAATCAATACATTGGATTTTAACCATCCACAACAACAACAACAAAAACAACGGTGAAATCCCATATAAGGGCCAATCCAAAATTTAACTAGGTATCAAAACCAGAATTTAAACCAAAGACAACAACCTCGAAATTTCAACTATAACAACCAACACCCAATCGAACTTTGGGCCACAACAGATTCAAACCGACGACCACGGAACTATAATCCCAATCTATATTGTGGTTTCCACAAAATCAGAGGTCATGATACTAGGACTTGCCATGACTGCAAAAAAATTTTTACAACGTCTACCAGAAGAGCAAAACAACTCTTTATAGATATGTTTCGGAAAATCCTACACTTCCACTTGGTATGGGATCAGTTTCCACTCAAAATGCACCTCTCAAGATCTTCAATGATCCTCTCCCAAATCATTCTAACAATAATAGGTTAGATCCAAATGGGAAAAGAAAAGGTATCATAATAAGAAATAACAATCAAGACGCCTCAACTCCTGACATCCCATACAAGGGCCAAGCCAAAATTTAACTAGGTATCAAAACCAGAATTCAAACCAAAGACAACAACCTCGAAATTTCAACTATAACAACCAACAGCCCAATCAGAACTTTGGGCCACAACAGGATTCAAACGGACGACCACATAACTATAATCCCAATTTATATTGTGGTTTCCACAAAATCGGGGATCATGATACTAGGACTTGCCATGACTCATGCAACAAATTCTTACAACATCTACCGAAGAGCAAAAACAACTCTTTATAGATATGTTTCGAAAAATCCTACACTTCCACTTGGTATGGGATCGCCTTCCACTCAAAATGCACCTCTCAAGATCTTCAATGATCCTCTCCCAAATCATTCTAACAATAACAGGTTAGATCCAAATGGGAAAAACAAAGGTATCATAATAAGAAATAACAATCAAGACGCCTCAACTCCTGACAACTCTCAGATTGCTCCTAACCTAGGTTCAAATGGTAATACAAAAATCTTGGGATTAGTTGAGCTAGAGGTTGAGTGTGAAATTAATGCAACAAATCGGAAAAAGGAGTATGTTTCACAACCCTTACCCGATATTTTCTCTACACGAGATGAATTTCCTACAAATGCTAAACCGATAGGATCCTATGATTTAATATCGATTCGAACAAGACCTTTTCCCACATTTCATTCCTAGATTTGCTGAAAAATTCACCCACGCATCACATTGCGTTGCTCGATGAATTAGGTCTTGGTCATCTAATCAACGTTACGCCACTTGCCCGAAACACAAGTGAACCACGTAGACTTTTATATCCACCCTCCGGGCAGCCAAATAGGGATACCGAGTTTATATTCGACATAAACAAAATGCCAATAGATACTTGAAATTACACGTAGAGGCGATCCGGCCTTGCATTTACATATGTGGGTTTATAATAATTACGTTAAACGTGCAATGGTGGACAATGGGGCGTAGTTAACATAGTCCCCTTCACTTTTCTTCAAAAATTAGGATATGGAGAAAAAAACTGTTCCACAACGCGAAACACGCTAAGGGGTTATGATAGCCTCAAGGCCACTTCAATAGGGACTATAGTGTTACCAGTCACCTTGGGACCTAAAACAATCCTCACTGAATTTTATATTATAGATCGGGAAACCAACTATAATATGATTCTCGGTCGTCCATGGATACATCGCATGAAGGCAATCCCTTCCACGTTATTCCAAGAAGTAAGGTTCTTACACCTAGGAAAGGTCTTCATCGCTAAGGGGGATCCTAAACCCTTTGATATACACTTAGAAAACCTCAAGAAAAAGAAAGGAGTCCATACAGAGCATGAACTTCCCATGAATCAATTAAACAAACCACCTCCAACAAAAGAGTTAGTCTCGATCACCCCAGACATTCCAAAGGTTGAATTTGTTGACCCAAAAATATACGACGTGGCAAAGACAAATAAAGATAAGTCAATTTCTGTGGAAACAGTCTCCACTAAAACCACAACAGGAATTATGAAACTCTTGGAGAATGATGAGCCAATCTTTCTCCCATTCGAACCTCAGGGAATGGGTAGTCTTCTTAGTATAGCATCTCTTCCCTCCGATGACCTAAATCTAGATATAAACATGATAGAATTAACAAACGAAGAAGGGCAATTTGAAATTGAAACGATGCCTATCAAAACCATCTCTAGGCACTGCCCTATTATAAAGCCTGGTTTCAACCCATGCGTGTCTGAAGCTAAGTTTTCCCTATCCATGGGGCAAGACCTCATCATTAACACAATGCTCGCTATGAGAGAGAAGGTCGAGCAGCATAGTCATGCTCACCCACATGCCATCTCTCAAAAACATGACAAAGAGGCATGCGAACACCTCTTTCAGAAAAATGTTTTTAATAATGGGACATATACACCTCTGGGCAAGGGTTGTAAGTTCAAACCCAAAATGGTAGGCCCTCATCAAGAAAATGAAAAATTTGAGGATAATGGTTCTCCACTGTGTACTTCTAGGGGTGAAGAATTTGATATTCGTCAACTTTCTTCACCTTAGACATCATGACATATAGTTCCACCTGCATTTTCATATGTACATGGTTACAGTTGCATTACATATTCATTTAGATAGGTTCATTTTGTTCACTCATTTCATAAATATTGTAGTCCATGAACTTACTCTCAAGCAAATCATGCTACAAATTTAAGAAGATATTGGCAAAATTATTCAAAACACATCTCTTCAAACATCATCAAGTACTTTCAAATCTTCTCATCAATTTTGACAGAGAAAACATTGACGAAAAACATACCAAGACCTGCATACTTGGCTTCGCTCTTTCTTTCTACTAGGTGAAGTTGTTCTTTCCTACGGTCAGTTCTAGAAGCTTCTTGGTGTCACATCTATCCCTCTTAAAATATCTTGGAACAAAAGGATATCCCAAAGTCATAGATCAGAAATGTCAAAATCAAATGAAATCAAAAGCGCCAAGCAAACAAAATATTTTATTTTACACACTTCTTTGCCCCATCAACCTTCGGTGATAAGCCCACATCTCTTCTTGGTGATGTGAGGTTGGGAAAGGAAATAAGTGCCCTTACTCACTTTGTATCTTGCCTTTGGTGACAAACCCATGCTTCTTACTAGTGGCGTGAGGAAAGGTTTGGGGGTCTAGTCACACAAACTAACAAATCTTTATATGCTAAAAACACAAGTCAAATTCTGTTAAAAGAAGGAAAATATCCAAACATCCAAATTCCAAAGAGATCAAATCCTCAAAACTAGATTTTGTCAACCAGGTTGCCATTTATGAATCTAAGTCTAGATAAACTGAAAAGTAAGTGGCCTTTTAAAGCTTGGTAGTAGTTCTGAGTAGGGTGGGTGTGTAGTTCCAAATTTGGTTCTTGTTCTTGTTTTGTCTGTCTCTCATCATTCCACCCAAATCAAACTCATACAACTTGTGCCCTTCCCAATTCTTGGTGTTGAGCCCTCGCATCTTACTAGTTGCATGGATTTGGGATTGGGGCAAGTTCATCTCTTTATCGCTACACATAGTCTTCATGTTTTGCCAACATAAAAATAAATCACGAGACATTGCCCAAAGAGGCCAAAAGTTCAATACTACAACATGTTCGTCATCACATATCAGCATTATAAAAGCAAATAAAGTAAAAACATTTTGTTTAACATTTGTTGTCACTTTTCATCCATTGCACACATTCTGAAAAGCATTTGAAAATCAGCAGACATTTCGACACACGGGCATGTCGTATAGCCTCTAACTCCCCATTTTGGGACCGCCATACTGGATCCAACGCTTTATGCCTCTTCATGGCTAAAACGCTTCTCTGAGGGGGAAATATGTACGTACCCAAAATTGTATGTATGCTGTCTGATCAAAATTGGTTACGAAGCCCCAATGATGATACATGTCTCCTCGCAAGGTGTTCGGGATCCAGAAAAGCTCTCCGAGTGTGCGTTAACATCCCGCATGCCCCGCTTAGCCCCCGCGTCCTTTTTTTTTCCTTTTTCCCCTCTTTTCTTGGCCTTTTTCTCTTCAGTGACAAAACCACCGCCCTGCATGGGCGGTGGTCTCGTGACCGCCGCCCGATCGGGCGGTGGTCTGTAACTACCACCCCGCTCGAGTGGCGGTCCTTTACGCATTTTCCAGAAAGTGTTTTAACACGACTCACATAAAAATCAACGTTTCACCAGCTTTCCTTGCCGACTTGGGCTTGCATTTATGTTTTTGGTCCCCTAGAATAGTGTTTGGCCATTGTTTATAGTTTTAGAGTTCAGTTTGGTTTTGATCTTTGGGTGAATGAAAAGCTATAAATAAATGGCTTGTGCACAAACAAAGGGTCTGCCCCTCATTCACTTTCATGCTCTCATTTTCATAGATCAGTCTTTTATTCTGTTTAGAGCCATAGTTTTAATTCTTTGCATGCTTAGTTAGCATTGTTCAGCTGTTGGTAAGCCACATATCCATCTTGTGCAAACAGTGTTGTTGTTTTATCCAATCCATTGGATTAGAATAGCTTAGGAAGCCATTAAAGTTGCAGGTTTTTCTCCTCAAGCAGGATAGTTTCAGGTTCTGGATGCTTTATGTTGCATGACTCGCAATAAATCCCGCTAGGAATTACATAAGCCAAGCTCTGTACTCTTGCGCTATCCCTCTCCTACTCGCATTATATTCGGTCTGCATTCTGAGTTGCCTTTGTCCCAAAATCTACTTCCGTTGATGCTAGCATTACACGCTTTTCTGGATCCATGTGAACACAAAAGAATGAGGAGATCACACTGAGGGGACAAGATCACACACACCATCAGATTCGCCACTGTTCTGCGGAATCCAGGTTTTAACTTTCAAAGTTCTAGTTAGAATCATATCAAATAAAGTAGTTAATTGCTTCATTTCAGTAAATTCTATTCTCGATATTGCCAGGGAAGCTATGGGGATTGATAGTTTCTGAGAAACTATGATTCACTCCTCACTTCTGAGGTAGGATCGAGAATCTTGTAGATAGATTAGATGAGCTATTTTATTGTTTAGAATAGATCTACAAATTACACAGACAAATAACTACACTCGGTTATTTTGTTTGTTTTAAGTTTTATCTTAGCTATCAAATTCTAGATACGTTTAAATAGCTACTTTTCTTAAATTCTTAGAAAGTTTCTCAGAAAAATAGAAGTCATATACGTTTTAGATTTATTCTACATGATTAGAATTTGCTTTGGTACAGTTAGATTTACTTTTGTTTTGCATGACAATCACGGGACCTAGAGAGCCCAGGGAATACGTATTTGAACCAATCGTGCCTCAACCCAACCTCGTCACAACAATAGTTGACATAGATCAAAATCTCAGGATCCAAGTCTTCCAAACAAAAATAGATTTACAACTGATCAGCTCTCAGTTGAGAGGGTTAAATATAGAAGATGACCAAGCTCACATGTTTTGGTCAAATCAACCGAACTACAGATTACCCTAGGCAAACATTCACATGATTGTAGAAGGGTTCGAAAGAGAACAATCATTTGGTTGTGATCCTTTGATCCCACAGAGACAAATGTAGGAGACACTCTCATAGATATAGATACTAGTTTAAGAATCCAGGGTTGCACGAACGCCTGTGAGGTATTCCAAGAAAATCACGCAGCTATTGATTTAAAACATAGAAGGTTTGAGAAAGCGTACGATTACTTGGATACTAGGGATTAGGATTTGATTTCGTACATGACCATAAAGTAGGACCACAACAACCAAGAGTCTACAGTTGTGATCCAAAATCCAACACCTAACGAATCCATAAGTCAATCGATATAGACACGACCTACGCACGCTAGTATTCCAGTCCACTCCATTTCCACCCATCATCATCAAACAACTATCCTTATTAGATATAGCGCTAACAAAGCTAGAGAATTCTGACTAGGCCGAGAATCGTCCGTAGAGTCGATTGTATTCATTACCCACCATATGACCTTATCTAGAGACCTACACGATACTATCCCGTGCCATTTTCCACGTATTCCACAACCCATAGATCAAATCATGCCAGAGCTTGATATTGATTGGAGCCTTCGAGCAGTCATCCTTGCTGATCAATCTATCACACCAGTTCAAGTTAGAAGGGCCTTCTTTGCCTTAGATTCACAAATTCCACTAGTGCGTATTGAAGACATTAGATTTCCTAACTAGTTTGTCTGCATCCCACGCATATTCCATCCCCACCCGCTATCTCGGTACGACCTCGGGAGGTCAAGTACGTGAAAGAGTTACTTGTAGATTCCCATGCTCGCTTGTCACTTTTCCAAAGTACGGTCCCTTTACCAAGGTGTAGGATTAGACAAGACATCTCTAGGTGCCATGGAGTACATATAGTCACTGTCGAAGTTGAACAATTTTTTAGTCTCAAGGCTCTTAGGGACTCACTTTGAACGAGGTAGCTTCCTGAAGCAATGATGTTGTTGCGCACCAAACAACACCTTCTCTAGCATTTACTCGCCACTGGACATTTCTACGTAGATGGTTTGGTGACACAATCCACCATTTATACAATATACCGCTGACAAATAAGTTACACTATCTCAAACTACATTATTTGGCACATTTGCAAACAATATGGCAGCGAGAGCATCGATTAGAGAAGGAGAAAACTGAGACATGCTATTTTAGAGGGTCCCTATGCAAAGGTGTAGGATCGATGAGACATATCTAGGTTCCATGGAGTGCATATAGTCACCCATCGAAGTTGAATTTTTTTGGTCTCGGGGCTCTTAAGGGACTCCGCTTTGAACGAGGTAGCCCGTAAGTAATGACGTTGTTTCACACCAAAATGATGCCTTCTCTAGCGTTTACCTAGCCACCGCACATGTCCTGTAGTAGTCGGTTTGGTGGCATGACCCACTATTTAAACAATATACCGTTTGATGACCTTACACTATCTCAAACTACACTATTCAGCACGTTTGCAAACAATAGAGGCAGGGAGAGCACCGATTAGAGAAGGAAAAAACTGATACAGGGATATTGTAAAGGGTCCCTACACCAAGGTGTAGGATTATATGGGACATCTCTAGGTGCCATGGAGTGCATGTAGTCACCCGTTGAAGTTGAACAAGTTTTTGGTCTCAGGGCTCTTAAGGGACTCCGCCCGAACAAGGTAACCTGAATAACGATGTTTTTGCGCGTGAAACAACGCCTCCTCTAGCATTCACCTGGCCACCCAAATGTGTCTACATAGTTGGTTTGGTGCCATGACCCACCATTTTCAAATTTTTAAACAATTACAAATTTTTCAACAATTACAACTTTTTCAACAATTACAACTTTTTCAATAATAGTTACTCTCTTATTCCAAGTATAGTTAGGATTCCTCATCCTATAAATAGACTAGCAAAACAACATTAGGATTTTCTTTACTAAAAATAGATATTGTTTGAATTCGTCACTGCCCCCTAGACCCCCTGTGACATGAGTGGGGGGAAGCCCCCCCACACCCCTTTGGAAAGTGAGCTAAAAATGTTGTCGTAAAGGGATCTAAAATTTAACTTTTTTGTCACATATCTTATAATATCCACCTTGATAACCAATCCACTTTATATATTACATGACCAACTCATCGCATTTTCTAGCAAATGAATAGAAGATAAACACCATTTTTGCTTCTATAATAGTACTAGTTTTGTGAGAATATCAACAAAGTTTTCTATGGTGTGTACCTTGTCAAGTGCTATTATCCCTTCATCAATAACATGTATAACCAAATTATACTTAACTAAAATATGCTTTGTCTTATTGTGATAAGCTAGATTCTTGGATAATTAAATAGCACTTTGATTGTCACACAATACCTTCATCTTCTATTGATATCTTCAAAACTCATCCAATACAATTTTTACCCAAATTACCTCCCCGACAACTATGATATGCAGCTACATATTCTACCTCGATAATTGAAAAAAATGTAATATTTTGAAGCTTTGAAATCCAACCGATATGTCCATTTACAAGTGTAATGGCATAACTAGAAGTCATTCTTTGTTTTTCCAGATCACTTACAAAATATGAATCAAAATATCCACAAATTGAATCACCAATATTTTTATAGGTGATGCAATAATTTATTTTTCCTCACAAGTAGTGAAACTCCCACTTCACTGCTGAACAATGTTCTCTACCTAGATTTTCCTAAAATCTACTGACAACTCCAACAACATGTGAAATTTCAGTCCTTGACATGTACATGTCATAACATACATAAAACTTATTATTGCACTAGAATATGGTACATGAGATATATGCTTATTTTCTTCTTATTGTTGCACCATAGTTTTTAATTTTAAATCAAACATACATATAGAATTAATATACATAGAATATACATACATAGAAGGATATCATGTGCAATGAATTTGAATCAAACATAGAAGTAATATCGTTATGAAAACCAACACATGGATATATAATGTATCAAACTAAGTGTGCTAAACGCACGTCTCTAAAAATATAAGTTCATAACATGTGTACATCTCGAACCAAGTGTGTCATACATATAAGACCACATGCGGCCGCATAAGGCTATATACAATGTCCTATGAAGAATCATGAACTAGGACCAGCTGGCCCATATATATATCTATGTACATCCACATCCTATGAATCTAATCATGAAACATCTTCCCTCTCTTCGCCCTACTAGAAGTAGCATGTCCACGACCTAGGGATGTAGTGGAGGGATGTGCCACTATAGATTTCATCAATGTGGTCCTAGGCGTCTCTAAGAACACTTGCGACCTAACCTGCACATTCATAAACAACAAGTTTTTAACACCCATATTTTTAAAATACATTAAAAATTTAGAAACTTAGAATTTATTTAAAATGCATGTGAAATTTTACCACAATGTCATGATCCCTATCAATTTTTCGTTGACACATGGCAGGGAAAACACTAGACTCATGAGAGGTAAGTTACATACAAATAATTAAATTTCAAATTAAATATTTCATGTACAAAATTTGATATTGTAGATTTAAGTAATAAGAAATAATTCCTAAATAAATTTAAAAAACTTGAAAATTTTTACCTCGGTTAGTGGATTTGCAGATGCTATGGCAAAGATCTACAAAGCAGCCTCCACAATCTACATATATGGAGGAGTCTCTCTGCAGCCATAAGCTTTACAAAAAACATGTACAAATCAATATTAATCTACATGATTGCCACATAACAGAGCCAAAGCATAATCCACATGGACTTCCGAATTAGAAACAAAGTGTAAAGAGAAACTAACTCGAATAAAAGTCACGTGAGGCATGCCAATAGCCTCGAGTTCCCAAAGCAGATGATGACCCATCGTGCTTCGCACATATAAAAGACACATATATTAATATGTACATGTACAGTGAAACATTATAATAATAAAAGTGCACAATCAAATGAAATTTGAAATTTAAGTACAACTTGAAACTTACGTTTGTAACATGCCCAACTGCAGTAGCTAGCATGTCGATGTCGATGTTTCCTTCACCGGCTTTTGTTATTTAAAATAAAATAAAAAATTAGTTTTTACATGTATGTACATAACATACAATGAAATACATATATATTAAAATATCAAACATGAATTAAACTATTGTATATATATATTAAATATTTATTTGACATTTACCTGTGAAAGACCAAGATCCTTTGCACCAGTTCCAAAAACATACGCCATCATCTCATCTAGAGAAAATAAATCATGTGATCCAAAAATGATGTCTCACCCGCAGTGAATACGACACCACATGATCCACAGTGGTGTGGTGCGCTAGAATCGACACCTCCATCTACATCACCAGATGTACTCTACTCACTATGTTGGGTCAGAGTGTCAGTGAGCTCCCTCAATGCATGTAGTGTGTCAATCTCCACAACCTCCTTCACTGTAGGAGGGATAACTAAAGGTAGTGGGGGTTTTGGGGCATGGGGTTCCTTGGTTGACCTACACATGCACCAGGTCTACTTTATGCAGAGCCACCACCTCGCCCATAAAAATCAGAAAAGTTAAAATAATTTGGGATCTCATTTATCACGAACTCGCAATATAATTTCTTCAAAAAATAGAGGGGAACCTCATTTTTGTTGCATGGTGGATAATAAAAAACCATCCACCATTGGTCCCAAAAAAATTCTTGATTCAGTCATCGTGGCACCAATGGATTGGGAACCATTTGCAAGTAACTATGGGGGACATTGGTTCTTGGGTCAGTAAATAATGCACAAATGCGGTCTTTTCCAAAAAAATTGTATTTTACTGACCACACGGGATAATTTATTTACATACCACTTCCTACAATCACCTCTAAAAGTATTCCATCTATCTATTTGGTTGTTTATAGAGTCAACTTCGCCAATCAATGTTTGCAATGTGTTGGATAAAGTCATGTGGCATGGATTTGTGGCATGATTTTGTCTTATATTCTGAATAAGGTTCTTAATGGAAATTTTATTTTTTTCAGATTTTCCAACGATATCAACTTGTGTTCCTATTGGTTCCGTGGGGACAGAAGGAGCCACAGGAGGTGGATCTATGTTTGGAGGAGGGTTTTGCGGAATGTTTGGAGGGTTTTGAGGATTTTTGGAGGGTTTTGAGGAATATTTTGACGGTTTGCAGGATTATGAGCTTGTCGAGCAACTGACAAAACAAAAAAATTGTATACATAAACAAAAAATTGAAAAACCCATGAAAATCACAAAAAAAAACCTAAAATGCAAACAAATTGATCAAAATCGAGGGCTTACCTCTTTGTCTTGGCGGCATGGTTGAAACTATCATGATCCACAAGTCTAAAGAGTAATTTTTAGGGGTATTCAAAGCGCGAGTGCCAAAGGTGTAGGAGAAATTGCAGTTGGAAAGGAAAAATGAGGGAAAATGAGGAGTCACGGGTCTATATTTTTTTACCTCAAAGGACTGCGATCACGGTTTGTAAACCGTGATCATGGTTTTAGGTTTGGAAATCACCAAGCTTATAAAAACATTTACACGAGCGTGGTTTTAAAACTGCAAGCTCAGTTTATAAACCATGCTCGCGGTACCTAAATTTCGGTTTTTATGTCCACATAATTTTCCACCATCTTGGTATGCACTTACCCGATGTTCATAAAGAAATCTTCCTCATCTTATGTTGGTTTGGCATTCTTGTTATTATTCCATTTGATTTGATATTCATGGATTTCCTTCTTCTGTTTGAGATGGATTTCACTCTATTCCTTGACTACTCAAACCTTTAGGTGGATCTTAAAGGTTGAGACGGTGGGTAATGGCTTGAAATGAGGAGATAGTTTTGGAAAAAAATCTCATATAGGTGTCTTGACTAATGTCATATAATTAACAATAACTAAATACATTACCCTCCTCTCCTAAGAATTTAGTAGAATGTAGGCTAAAGATTATTTCTCTTCCACTAAAATCAATTGTGATTTAGGGCCCTTGATTATCTACAATTTTTATATCTCACCCTTTGAGGATACTTTACACACAACCTTGTGAACGCAAACATATTGTCTTATGAACAAAAATGCATGAATAATTGCTATAAGTCCATTTCAATCATTCAAAATGTTGTGTGATATTAGACTCCCTAAATAATATATGCTCCACCCATATGAATTTACATAACATAGGGAATCTAGCTTGTAGTATTCCATGTAAATTTTGATACTAGGTCATGTCCCCGAACAATTAAGTATACCTCCATATGTAACTAGGACTTGAAATTATAGGACTCGAATAAATAAAATAATTCGGACATGTTGCAATCTTATTATTAGTAACATTATGTGTGCTCCATGAGTTAGTCAATATTGTTACTTTATGTTACTTTAAGAGACCAATGACCTTGAGGTTTTTGGGGATATAATACCTGAAATTGCGTCACGGGAAATAATTGGTTTGGAATCTCCAAACCGTAGTTCATTAAAAAATCTAGTTCTTTTTCTTCATAGTTGACTTCATCATCCATGTCTTCCATGTAAAACAACATATTTTAAACACATATATGTCTTTTTTTTGTATTTTATCACAATTGAAACATTATTGTTCTAATCATTTCACTTCAATTTCTTGAAGATTTAATTTAGTAGGCTAAGGGAATGATTGTGCTAGATGCTATGATTTTTGAATGCGGTCCTTTTATTCGAAATATTTTTTTGTCTTCATGCATGCCATGATAATAGAATAAGAAATTGTGGTTGGATCAAACATTCTTCCTTCATTTTGGATGCGATCCCTTAGACCTCCTAAGAATATATCATCAATATCACCATATGCAATTGTACCCACATGCAATGATAAAATCTAAAATTTATGAATATAATCCTGAAGTAAAGACTTCATCTTTTATTCATGCAAAAAGGAGTTGAATTTATACACCAAGGATGGAGACAAAAAGAAAGTATCTAAAAATAATGGAATAGCTTACTATCCATTATACCAATCAGACTAATGAAAACCACCTCGCTAAAACTCGCTAACCGAGATTTCTAACCTACTAACATTCCCCACTTATTACATTATTTTTACAAATTTACTCCCTACAAATCTCAAATTTCACCTTTCCAAGGGATTTGGTGAATATATCAGCTATGTGTTCATCTATTGGGCGATCTTGGAGTTGGATGTACTTGGTTTAAGACTTGTTCTTGAATGTAGTGACATTCGACCTCAATATGCTTGGTCCTTTCATGAAAAATAGGATTCTTCACAAGCTTCAACACACCCTAATTTTTGCAATGAATGATAGGTGGCTTTTCTTCATGAATTTTCAGATCATCCAGAATGCAACGTAACCATATCACCTTACACATAGCTCCACATGCGACATCATACTCTTCCTCGGTAGATGAAAGAGTAACAATAGTTTGATTCCTACTAATACACGAGATTGGTCTAGATCTAAGATGAAATATGCATCTTGTTGTTAAATTTATATCATCAAAATATCCATCATAGTCCGAGTTGGTGTATCCCTACAAGAATATTTGAGTGTTCTTCTTGTATTCTAGACCATATTCTAGTGTACCTTAGACATATCTCAATACAGTATTTGCTATAACCCAATGCCACTTCTTTGGCTCCTGCATGAATCTCAAGAGATAGCTCACAATAAAACATATGTCTAATCTAGTGTAGGTCAAGTAGATGATACTCCCAATGATTTGTCTATAGAGAGTTGCATCCACTTGAGGTGAGTCGTGGAATCAAGAGTTGTAAACCTTTATCCATTGGTGTTGAAAGAGGTTTACAATATGACATTATTTATTTTTTTAGGAGTGTCTTGGCATATTTTATCTGGGAGATAAAAATGTGATTATGTTTCTACCATATCTCCAAGCCAAGATAGTAATGGAATAGCCCCATGTAAATCACGTTGAAGGATATTTTGAGGCCATTCTTCACAATATCAACATGATCTTTTAAACCTTCAGTGATCACAAGATCATCCACATATAAAAAAACAATGGAAATTTTTGTTCACACTTTCTTTATGTATAAGTTAGAATCGAGGGGCTACTAGTGAAACTATTTGACAAAAGGTGATCATCTATCTTGATGCACCATGCCCTAGGATATTATTTTAGTCCATATAGTGATTTGATGAGATTACATACCTTTTTAGGATGTTTTTCATCAAAAAATACTCTGGTTGGGTTATGTACACTTCTTCTTTGAGATCACCATTAAGGTAAGCACTCTTGGCATCCATCTACCGAAGTTTCCATCCATTCTTCGTTTTCGGTGTGCATACAACCCCGATGGTTTTGATCTTCGTACTACTTGCAAAGGTTGCTTCATTGTCAATGCCTTATTTTTATCATATCCCTTTTATAAAATTCATTCTTTTAACTTATCACTAGATCCATCTAGCTTTTTTTTTTTTAAAACCCATTTATAACCTATGGGTTTCTTTCTAGTAAGTAGATCAGAAATTTCCTAATTATGATTCTACATGAGTGAGTCATACTCAACATCCATGGTGTTTTTCCATTGAGGTTGACTTAGTGATTCTTTAACATTATCAGGTTCAGAGCTATCGACTACCATACTCATGAGTGCAAAATTTATGTCATTTCTTACCCAACTCCTTGTTTTGACTCCGAAAGAAGTACTCAAGAGTTATTTCAAATGGGATTCTTTAACGATGCTTTGTAACCACATCATAAGATAACTCTACTACTGATGTGAAGAAATTATTAATGAATGTATGGTAACATTTTATAATTTTCCAAGATCAACATACAAATCCCTTTACAGCTCATCTTTTCTATGAGAAGTATCCTCTTGCTCATCATGTGACTCAGAGAGAAATTGGTGAGAAGTGTTTGGTGGTGATTATTATTTCTGCATTACCAATTCAAATGATGACTCATCATAAACCACGTCTCAAATTTTGTATATTTTCTTCATCTCAGGATCCATGAGATGGTATGCTTTCAAGGTAACACTATAGCCCAATAAGATGCATGAGAGTGTTTTTAGCTCGATCTTCTTCCTCTTTTGAGATGGGAGATTCATATATTTTATGTTACCAAATACTCGTATATGATAAATTGATGGATTTTTACCACTCCATACCTCTTCAAGTGTTTTTTCCTATAGGATTTTTATTTGTGCCCTATTAAGAAGATAAATAGTTTTCTAAATTACTTCTTCCTAATATTATTCCTCCATATTTTCTCGTGACAACATGCAACGAGCCATCTCCATTATATTTTGAAATTTTTTCTCAATAATGCCATTTTTTTAGGGAGTGTAGGGAGTAGTCAAAATTTTTTTGATGCCTTGTTGGTTAAGAATGCCAAGAACTTATTTGACATGAATTTCCCTTGATCCGAGAAGAGTAGAAGAAGAGTTTGGTCGGTATCCTTCACAACACACCGATAGAAGACTGTGTTGACCAAAGAATACTTGGCAAAAATCACACAAGGATTCTGCACGGGGTAGAAGGCAAGGATTGAAGGCACTTTGAGGACAGGAAGAACCCACGCACGAAAGGCAGGTTCGTATTTTAGGACTTAGCTGATTTTGGGCATGAAGATCTATTTTTGGAAGATGGCATGCGAAACACATCAACAATGCAGAGAAGTGCGTGCCAAGCATTGTCTATATCTAGAAGAGCAGTTCAAATGTCTATGCATGGAGGTAAGCTAAGAATGGAATGAACACTTCAGTTATCTATAAGAGGGCTATAGATAATGCACTTACATGTGTGGCTATAATTGTAAACGGTGTGTGGCTATTAATAGCATGTGACCTATTTTTGGAGTAGTTAAGCGGTGAAGGGAAATTCCCCACCCTATATATATGATGGTTAGGTGCATAGTAAAAGAGAGATCTATATGATGTATTAGAGGGATATAGGCATGTATGTATGATTTTGAATATGTGTATCAGATTCATATGTGCCTTAAGATGAATTGACAGTACTGTAAGGAGCTTCTATACTTATTAATAGATGGAGGATATTGGCTGAATCTAAGTGTCATTCTATGTAATTGAGTAGTACATGTTAGTATTTAATCATGATTACTATTTAATCTCGTTCTTTCATAGATATGTGGGTAGTATGCACTATAGAATGATGGATTAGTCATGAATCTTTATGGTTCTTTCTTCATTATGTGCCATCATGTTACAGAAACCCTAAAGAGGGACCTGGTACCTTTGTGTGCTTCAGGTGAGCGCTCAGTCTAGGCTGAGTGATGTGTCAGTGCGACTAGGGTGTTATCTTGCAAATTCTAGGTTGCATCATTGGTTCCATTGCCAGGGACCTCTTTTCAGTTGTTTTTAGGATGGTTCGCGATGAAGATGTACCGGTTAACTCTAGCAAGTATTGAGGAATGGATACATGATCTGGAGGAAGAATATGCATGGCGGTTCAACAGTGGATCTGAGTTTAACACACACACTTGGGTAGAACAAAATATGTATGATAGCTTATATGAGAGATTTTTCGCTATCTTTCTAGTAGAACTTTACGAGTGGCTTACAGGATATGCATCTCAACAGAATTGGAGATATCACGTAGTTGTCTAGACACATGAAGAATTTCAAGATCTTTATGATGTTGGTCTAATTTGGACACACATGGTGGATACATGGTTTCATGGTGTTCTAAATAGTTATATTCTGGAATATTCAATTTCGACGTACTCTTTCCCAGAGGTCGCTGAATTTCAGTTTTTGAGGTATCCAAGAGGAATGTATTTACATGGTATTCCACTGCGATCAAGATCTTGATGGTAACTTTGAACCTGGAGAGTAAACCGATGGCCAACTAAACTTCACCATGCATGAAGGTAGGAATAGGTTTGGTATTAAGATGGTAGACCTAGCAATGGAAAATTAGAGAGAGGAAAGGTGACTTAAGTATAATGAGGTGCATGAGAGGGAAATAGAGAAGTAACATTCTCATTGCAGAAAGTATGGCGTTGAGGAGAGAGATGGCTCGTGAAGGATTTACAACTCACGTAGAGGACGTGGAGCTGGAGCATCAGGAACTCCCCATCTTGGAAAGCATGATAGATATCCCTTCTCGGCCTCACATGGAAGTACACCAACAAAGACTACTTGGGCTGCAAGTGCACATCTTAATCCACCTGGTGACCTAGCCTTTGCGCTTGGTTTTTCAGTATCTAGTACGACAAGTACTCAGCAAGCTAACTTGGGAAGTAGGAGAGCAGGAGTAAGCCAAGGATCAAGTACATCAATGGTAGGATAAACATCTTCAATGTTATATGGAGGAGCATTCTTGGGCGCGTCATCCACACAGAATGTGAATGTGCAAAATGTTGGATTCACCTCTAGAAGTGGAGCTACCTCACAGACTATAGGGGTTTAGTATAGTACTACTATTAGAGCATAGGGAGTACATCTATAGGTCCTACTCTAGCTACAGGTGGAGGATGTGGTTCTAGTTTTAGTGGAACTGGTGGTTTTGGAGGTAGAGGAAACCCAGGGGGTTCTGGATAAGGTGTTCAAGGTTCGCAACAACCATAGAATATCTATACGAAGATGTCACTTCATCTCCCGGAGTATAGAGGTATAGAGGATGCTACCAAACATGTGCATATGTGTGAAATTTTGTGGTGCACTAAGGGGATTACAATGCTTGAGTGAAAGGCAAGTCAATTCGCTACTACATTACAGGGGCACGCGCACAGCTGGTATAGGAAATTTGACCCTGATCAAACTTGTGTGGATTATGCAGCACTGAGGGATGCTTTCTTAAAAGAGTTCCATATTCCTAAGTTTGAGCATAAGAGTATAAGTGTGCTCAAATATATCAAGCAAGGCACTACTAAAAGTGTACGTGAGTATGATGCTCATTTTAAGACACTTTTATCTAAGTTGTCTTATGATATACATGCTATCCAACATGCATAGTGGTTCGTTGGAGGATTGATTACACATTTCAAGAGAGCGTTGCAACATAAGACATACATGGATCCATGTGAAGTACTTGGAAGCACCTTTGTGAGCTGAGGTAGTTGGGAGCATCGACACTAGCATTAGTCCATTTCTAGAGGCACAGATTACAGCTATGGCAAAGTAGTTAGAAAAGCTATTGGCAAATTCAGCCCATGAAACGTGCTCAGGAATTTGGTGTATAGATTGTGAAGTGGAAGGTCACACCAAGGATAGTTGTCCTCGCAGATTTATACGTTCATTATTATTGGACTGTGAAATTTTCCATTTGAATCATGATGCTAGTCATTGTCCTTTGTTACAGCGCACGATAAGGAAGAATGTATCTTGATTTTGTAAGATTTATAGGTCCACGACCCATGATACTTGAGGATTTTTGGTTGATTGGTCAGATCCATGATGCTATAGACATTGGAGTACGACAGACAAGTATAATAGATAATTCTAAGGGCAGGAATGAGCACCAGGATCGGGATCATAATCAAACACACTATGACAGGAATGAGGGGTGTTTTGAAGGAGGTCATGGAAGAGGACGTGGATATCATGGTGGATATGGAGGATGAGGCCGTGGTGGAGGAAGAGGAGAGTTTCCTCATGGAACATGTTATACATGTGGATCCCCTGATCACTATAGGCACAAATGTCCTCAAAATAATGCATGTTCTTTCTGTGGGAAGAACCATAGCTATGAAGAGTTCCCAGGACTTATATGAGCATCTGAGTAAACAACATAAGTAAGAAAACAAAGGCGTCGGGATGGTTTGAATCCAGTGTATGGTAGAATACCAATGGATGCCCAAGATAATAGAAGGACCTAAGGCATTGACAATAAAGATCACTACACACATTGAAGTTGCGCGCATGTGAGAGGAATTGCATTAGAAGCCTATGATTACCAAGGAGGAATTTTTGCACACGAGGTATCCAAATCCTGCTCATCAGAAAGAAGTTTACCAAGATACCATGGAAGTGCTAAGGAATCTTCAGGGTGAGATACAGTACCTAAAGGAACAAAAGAAAGTGTCAGAGATAGTCCAAACTGATATTGATGATCTACGGGAGGTATGCAAGATGTTGCACCAAGAGAACATTATTCCACTATTGGGAAGTTGGTTGAAAGGGAACACTCCACGCGCAAGTCTTGAGACCAGGATGACAAATTCTGCATGTAAATATTCCCCCTGATAGCATTGATTATGACAAGGAAATTACTTTGAATGTTGTTGTGGATGGGTGGCTATTGAGCAACATATTGATCGATACAGGTGTGGAAGTAAATGTGTTGACATTAGATGCTTGGGTACAAATGGGGAGGCCTCCATTGCAGCCATCATCTAATGTGTTGTTCATGGTGAACCGGACTAAGGCCACCCCCATAGGAGTGTTGAAGGATGCATCTATAACTATACAAGGGGCCAAGTTTACTGGGGATTTTGAGGTATTAGTACTTGTAAAAGTAGATAATTTTCCATCCTTGCTTGGATGCCCTTGGTGTTATGAAAATAATGTTGACTTGAGATTCAATAAGGGATATATCAGCTTTGAAAACAAGGAGGAGAGGGTTGTGATTCTGTTGACAGATGGGAAGTCTACACCCTATGTTGAGCCTCTCAGTGAGGAGGACTTAAACAGAGTCTATGTACGTGCTATTCAGGACCCAGAGGTCAATGAGCCATCAAAAGAAGGCATTCTACAGTGGGAGGATTCTCATTCTATTAGTGACACTACGAGTATTTCTTGTGACAATTGGGCTCATGGTACATATGAATTATTCGGCACGAGGTGAAAAGTGTGGTTACACGCACGAATAGATTTCGTTCAATACAATGGATAGGAAGTACAGTACCATGGTATATAGGGACAAAAGCTCTACATGCCTTTCTGAAGGCAATGGAAATGCAGTGGGTAGATCCAGTTACAAGGAGAGAGATGCTAGTATATACACTACGCGGGACAAAGATCGCGGCTGGTGGGTAGTCCATAGAGATAATCTTATAAACTGGGAAGAGATTGCACCCGAAAGTCATTTTTTGGAGATGCAGTACCCAAAAGGGGTTATTGTTGGCCAAGAATGAGATTCACCCATTATAAAAATTAAGGTGAGTGAATATAATCACAGGATGTCTAAGAAAAAAAAGGACCTTGACTCCTTACTCATGGTTAGAACTAACAAATGCATGACATATGACATGCCAAAGTATATGATGATGCTGGTGAAAAGAGCTTGAAGAAAATTAGAGTATATCAGTTATACGAGCTGCCATACTTCGGGAAATATGAGCCCTTGTACTAGTGGCTCATGAGCAGGGTTCATGAAGACTTCTTCTACTTTGCAGGGGCGCAAAGTTAGAATTTCGTTTGTACTTGTTTCATCAAAGTGGCATGTCCAAGGCCACAGGAGAAGATATAAAAAGTGACCTCATAGACAAAGTGTACTTAATTTTACTCCCACTATAAAAGGAAGGAATCCCATACACGTTGGCCTATCACCTACTAAAAACTAGGTGCTCACCGAGGCATGTGCATGTGCTTTAGTCTCTCTTTTATGTGAGTTTTAGTGGGAAGCATTCATCTATGATTAGTATAAGAGTATTCAGAAAGAAGTTTAGACATACAAGAATCATAGGGCTTAGAACGACCTCCAGATCCTTGTAGTTTCTTCAGACCGAGTGTTTTAATATACTCCATAACATATATTGTAATAGAAGGAAAGATACAATCATTCATTCATAGTATGAAAGGAAAGAGAACTCCTATGAATGAATTATACATAAAACCCACTGATATTCATATCTAATTGCAATAGGTAACCTCATTGTATTCATCATTTCATTACAAAGAGCCATAGAGAGTAGACCGCAGTCATGCACATCACTAGGCTTGTATAATTATGTCAAAAAGAGAAAGGAATTACACTGCTAAGCTTAGTACATTCCTTTCTACATTATAGCTCCACTCGCAGTAATCCTACAGAGCTTCACCCATTTTATCTCTCTTTGTGCATTTCTATATTCCCATTCGTATGTTCTTTTCTCTTCTTTTCATCTCCTCTTTCTCGGTCCATAGGAAATTGTATTTATCACCTTCCCGCCCTGCCAACTCACCTTTCCGCACCCTCAGATCCATTGCCAAGTGTTGAATGTGGTCCTTTAGTGAGCATGATTCCCTAGGCCTGAGCTCTCCACTCCATCTCATGATGGTCTTCTAGAAGACCCCATCATTGGCATGCTCTTTATTGGGCAACTTGTTGCTAGGTCGCATCTTATCCGCGCGCAACTGATCACACTTTTCAGGTGTTCTTCCTTTTTCGCTTAAATAAGCTAAGTCCTGAACCTCCTTTCACGTTTCGCACGCTATATGCTTCCTTAAGCCTTTTCTCTTGCTCTCCATCCTCATGTAATCGGGGTCCAACGCACCCACGTGCCTTCATACTTAGTCAATATTTTAGGGGCCCAACATCACCCCACACTACACCTGTTCTCCACCCTCGAAAACATTCTACTTGACCAAGGTGGAAAGAATGAAGAATGGGGGACATTAATCTGAACGTTGGGAAAGTCCCATCACAAATTTTCCTCTAGCTTTCTGCATGTATCAACCTTGCCCTTCGCCTTCTAGCATAGGTCTCCCACCAAGGTGCTTACTTCATCAAAGCTTAGGCCAGCTCCCTGGGTGCCCAAAGTGTGCACAATTTGTTCCATATCCTTGCCTAGGTATGTGAGCTTGTCCATTCTCATTGTAATCTGGGGGTACAGTTCCTTCAGTCGAGCCTTAGTTAAGCTTCTTAAAGCCTCAATCGCCTCTGATTTCTTTTCTACCTCAGCCAGAACCTTATCCCTTTTTGTCTTGTTCCCCTTATTCTTTTCCTGGAAATCCTTTAGCTCTACTTCAAGCGTGGCAACCAAAGAGCTTGCCACCTTATCTTGATCCGCACATTTTTCATATGCGGCTTCTGTAGACTAGGCAGCGACCTTGATCTCCACGAGTACTTGACTGTACTCGGAAACAAGTGCTATCACTTTTAACTAGTCCTCCTCCTTCAGGCATGCGGCCACTTCCTCCACAGATTCCAATGCCAAGGGTCACCTCTCCATGGTGAGGATGCACGTTAAGTCTTCTAGGCATTCCAACATCGATGCATACCTCTGAGGGATAGGTGTTAGATATGGGTGTTTCAAAATGATGGTGCTTTTTATTGAGTCTACTTTCTTGTAGACCTCATGCACCTTTTCCTTTTCCTCCTTAAACTCGCGCTTTAGCTATGTGCTAATTAATTCCTCCTGTTTTAAGCTTCTGGCCACCTTAGCTAACTCTTCCTCCTTCTTGGCTAGCTTTCCCTCTAGGGCCCTTATGTTGTCGTTCCACGCAAATAGCCTCACCTCTGTTTCCACTGTGACCTTGTTTAGAGCATTACACAATTGCTCATCTGAGAGATCCTAGGCATTCACCTCGGGGTTGTCTCCCTTAGACTCTGGCAGCATGATAAGTGCCTTTTGGAAGACTTCAAATTCTAGCTCGTCGATGTGGGATTCAAATGCCCAAGAAAGCATCTTCTTGGTCCTGGGGTACGCGCCCTCCTTTTCAAACGATCCCATGGCGATAAGTCTCTCAGTGGGTATTGTGCTCTGGAATCATGCATGTAGCACCTTCCTTGAATCATCCACGTAGCCCATTATCTACCTCTGTTCTACATCCAGAGGTCTTCTACCCGAGTGTGCACCTTTGGGGAAACTGACTGTTAGAGCGGGGCCTCCTAGGCTGTCATGTCCCTTTTCACCACTCTCCTCCTTCCCTTCCTTTAGCACTATGTCTACACTCCGCTCTAACTCTTAGTCTACAAGGATCTCGAGCATCTTCTTCACTTCTCACTCTGCCACTTCGGTTATCTACTCCTTGGTAAAACTAGTGGCTCCTTGTTCCTCAGCATCCTTCTCATCTATCTTTGTATCTTCAGTACCTTCATCACCTTGTGCACCTTTTCGTCATGCGAATATGAACTCTTGATTTTCATCCCCACTTTCTTCCTTCAAGTCATAAACACTAAATAAATGAGGTTCCAAAGGTTCCTTGTCTTTTTCTGGCTCTTCCTCCTTATCGCCACCTCCTTCACTCTCATCCTCTCCTTCTTCTAGATATCTCTCCAAGTTATCGGTCACCTCCAAGTCAGTTTCTTCATCCACCCTCTGCTTCTTCCTAAGAGGTTGCTTCTAGTCAGGAGATTCTACCTTCTCTTCTTCCTCTTGTGACTCCTCCAAGGTGGTGGGTTGTTTAGGTGCCTCTACTTCTAGTGTCTTCTCCTTTACTGGAGACTTCTTCCTCCAAACATAGGTTCTTGGCTTTGTGCTCGTAGAAGGCATGCTCAATGTTTGAGCAGTTAGTACACTTGGTGCTCCTTCCTCTCTTATGCCCCTCTTCTTAGACACTGGCTTCTTCTTTCCCAAGGGGTCTTTAGGTATGGAGATCTCATCCACCAAGTATGTGCCATTTTTGAATTTCAGCCTTATGCACATGTATACACGCATCACGGATCCTCTAGCAATAGGAAGTGTTATTGGTCTAGTCATGTGGATCTCGTGCGACACATACTTCTCCATGTATGCACACTTACCTCTGGGATAGTTTAGTTTCTTCCTCATATCCCTATGCTCCCGGTCTAACTTTCCTAGCTCTAGCCTTAGCTTCTTCGATTCTTTAAATCTATTCACTCCTACTTGGAAGTACTAGGCAGTGAACGCAAAAGGGAGCTTGCACCAAGGGCTCCATGATTCGTCAACAAGTTTGAACCTGCCCAAGCAATAGTGTTGGTATACCACGAACTCAACTTCTCCTTGTGTGGCTGCTAGGAGTTATTTGGGGATCCTCCACTCTACCCCGAATGCATTTCTCAAGCACGTATACCATTTTTCAAGCCACGCTTTGTGGGGAGCCATCATTGTATCACATGCATACTTTTCAAACCTCTTCGCGGGTGAAGGGTCTTCAGCTGGTACTCCCACACAAACTTATCTAGTGCATCCGGCACTCCAATTTCTACAAATACTATGGTGAGTAAGAAATTTCCAAAGAGGATCCTGTCCCCTTCCTTCACGCACTTTACAATTTCCTCAAATGTATGCAGATAAGTTATAAATAGTCCCCTCTGTAATCTTCCTGCAGACATGTAGCCATGGCTTGTTGACTTGCATCCACCTTTCTTGGCCATTCGATTCATTACTAGGTGTGTGACCATCTTCATAACTGGGTCCTTGATGTCTGAGATGTCATAATACCGTGACCCTTTCTTGCAAGCATATTCTGTGACGGTCTCCTAAATGGCCTCCTTATCACCAAGGTCATCTTCCAGGCTATCTCCCTCACATATGAGGCCTGTAAATTGTGTAATCAACTGGGGAGTTACATGCATCTTGTGCCCAAAGCAAAGTGGAAGTAGTCCTCGTGCACCTAAGACATTAACCATTGGTACAAGCGATCTAGCTTCCCAAAATAAGGCAACTCGTAGAGTTGCAACAACCCTACCTTTGCCAGCTTGACCTTCACATCATCATTGTAGATAGGCAACCCTTCAGGTGTTCACTTGTTGGTTGGGCATACTAGTTCTAATGCCATTTATTTCTCTATAGTGTTGGTGTAGTGATTATAGTCACTGACTGGTATGCTTCTCAAATGGGATTCCCATTCCTTCCCCATCATCACTCCATCAGGGTACTTGCATTTCTGCATACCATTCTTCATTTGTATCTACCTCGGGTTCTGGTTATTTAGCCTTTACTTTGCCCTTCCCTTTCTTTGGTGCCATGGTTGAGGTAATTGTGTCACTCCAATCCTCTCCTTGTTACTTTGTACTTTCCTTCTCCCAACCTTCGATCTCAGATCCGTGATACAATTCTCCTAAACTCGTGCCCTAGTTTGTTGAACCCTAACTTCGATAAATTCTTCACAAGATAACATCTTTTCACTTCGTTCCATGCCCGTGTAATTCCTTCCTTCTGGTTCACAATCTCAAACTAGCTCTTTACGTTTTTAATCACACAGATCTTCTCCTTGATCAAATCTGAAAAAGCCCTAGCTTATATCTTTCACTTATATCTCCAACTCTACATTTTTCACAAAGTAAAATGAGAGTGTACCGACCCTCTATTTATAGTTTTTCCTTTTTTTGGTCATTACATGCTACTTTACCTACCCCGTAATTTATTCATTTAATGCATCTTTTTAAAACAAAACCCATCTTCAGTGCCTTTACTCATGTGCCCTTCCTGCATGAAAACTCCTCCAACCTTCTAGCGCGTAACCAAACCAACCTTGACAGAGACTCTTATGCGTGCTCAACCCACACCGAAGGAACTTCTTCTATCCAGATTCTTGCTTTCACCTACCTTATGTTGCTTTAAATGCGCTTCTTTTTCCTTTGTATGTGGGATCTACGAGTAGCTTTACCCTGACACCAACCATTCTATCTTTTCTCTTCATCTCTCTTTCAACCGGGCTACTCAACAAGGCTCTTCAACACAACTTCCTCGGTACTTTTAATCACACACTTCTTCACTTTTCTCCACCCCACACTTAAACAATGCATGGTCCTCTAGCGCACTCATAAATTCTCTAAAAATAGCAATAAGGTTACCAGCGCCCAAGGCACAAAACAAAACAACAACGCAAAAGGGAAACACAAGGAAAGGAAAAAGCATAAAGAAAAATTCTAAACTAACTGGAAAAACTACCTTATTTACAAAAACCAAGAAGACTTATTTATAGTAGGGATTCAACCTACTACCATTGAAGTGTCCAGAAACTTTGTTCCATCCAACACTTGTAACTAGCATGCACCTGAATCAAGGATGTACGAGATTGTGTAGGGACGTAGCCAATGGACTTTCAACTTCCCAGGATGATGTAGAAATTTAGAATCATACAGTAACACCATCTGCCTAACCTCAAACTTCTTGTTTCTAATATGGTGATCATGCCAAGCCTTTTGTTTTGCCTTTTCTACGCTTTGGCTCCAACGGGAAAGTGATCGCGTCTCACATCCAGCCATTAGTTCATCAATTATTTCTTCCATCACTTGTTCATCAACTAATCCTCCCGCACGCGCTATTCACAGAGAAGGTAACATAAATTCAACTGGAAAAATAGCTTCTATGCTAAACACCAATTGAAAAGGTGTGGCTTTATTTAGTCTTTTATATGTAGTCCTGTAAGCCCATAAAATTGTTGATACCTTGTCATCCCAATCTTGTCTTCCAACATCACAGATTTTGGTCAAGGTATGACTTGATATTTTGTTAAATGCTTCCACGGTTCCATTTGTTTGTGGGTGATAGGGTGTAGTCTTATGATGAGCCACCATGAACTCAGATAGTAGGATCCTCACAGTCTCATTTAGAAAATTCATACCCCTATCACTGGTCAAACTCAAAGGGCATCCATACCTTGTGATAATGTTATCCCATAGGAACCTTGCCGCTATTCTTTGTCATGCAATCTTTAGTCGTGGCTGCTTCCACCCACCTTGTGAGATAATCCACAAAGTGATGACATAGCATGACCCAGCTTATACACGCATCGGGTGTACTATGTCCTATAAAGTCTATCACCCACTTTTTAAAAGGCTCCGTGTTAGGAATAGGATGCAAGGGCATTTCATCTCTCCTTTCTAGTTTACCAATGCACCGACAAAGGGGTCACATGCTTTACAATAATCCCAAAATCCCCGTATAAGGTTTCCCACCATAAATTGGCCATTAAAATCTTACACACTTTGTGGCATCACCCGCGTAATGCCCACCCACACTTCCTCTATGTGCTTCCTCCATGATGGCCAGGTGCTTATGCTCTAACACACATCTGCATAAGACTTCATCACGTCCCAATTTGTGTAAGTCTCCACTAATCAACATGTAGGGCACAATACGTATGGCCAACTACTTCTTTTCCAATTCCTTCATTCCATCCAGTGCCACACCTTATTTTAAAAATACAACAATATCTTCCAAATCTGAGGGCACGATCCGCAATCTAAAAAGTTACATGTCTGGCATTACTTCCTCAATACTTTGCGCATCCTCTCCTGAATCAATTCTTGACAGATGATCAGGTCCACAATTTTTTTCCAAGCTTCACTATAATGGTGAACTCAAATTCTTGAAACAACACCCATCGACATATGCGCCCTTGAAGAATGGGCTTGTTCACTAAATACTTTAATGCCATGTGGTTGGTGTAGAATATAAAGGGTGTTGCAGTCAGATACTATTGAAATTTGAAAATTGCATAGATCATTGACAATGCCTGGTTCTTGGTTGTGGTATAATTTTGCTCTGCTGGTGTTAACTTCCTACTCACGAAACAAAGAGGATGATCAACAATCCCCTCACCTGGTTGTGCAAGTATTGCTCCAATGGTGGTTCCTGAGGCATCTACATGGACACGAAAGGGCTTCTCCCAAGAGGGAAATTGTAAAATAGGCATGGTAATAATCCTATCTTTTAATGTATCAAACACCCTCTGTTTGCGCCTTTCCTCAATGGAAGGTACTTTTATTTCTAAGTAGCTCTTTTAAGGGCGTGGTGATCTTGGCATATCCCTTAATGAATTTCCCGTAATAGCCCGTATGCCCAAGGAAGGAAGGAATTTTACTAATGAATTTTACTCCCACTAATGAATTTTACTCCCACTATAAAAGGAAGGAATCCCATACACGTTGGCCTATCACCTAGTAAAAGCGGGTGCTCACTTGAGGCATGCGCAGTGCTAAGTATCTCTTTTATGTGAGTTTTAGTGGGAAGAATTCATCTATGATTAGTATAAGAGTATTCAGGAAATAAGTTTAGACATACAAGAATCATAGGGCTCAGAACGGCCTCTAGATCCTTGTAGTTTCTTCAGACCGAGTGTTTTAATATACTCCATAACATATATTGTAACAGAAGGAAAGATACAATCATTCATTCATAGTATGAAAGGAAAGAGAACTCCTATGAACGAATTATACATAAAACCCACTGATATTCATATCTAATTACAATAGGTAACCTCATTGTATTCATTGTTTCATTACAAAGAGCCATAGAGAGCAGACCACAGTCATGCACATCACTAGGCTTGTATAATTATGCCAAAAAGAAAAAGAAATTACAATGCTAAGCTTAGTACATTCCTTTCGCATCGAGATCCACTCACAGTAATCCTATAGAGCTTCACCCATGTTATCTCTCTCTATGTGCATTTCTATATTCCCATTCGTATGTTCTTTTCTCTTCTTTTCATCTCCTCTTTTCTGGTCCGCAGCACTTGTATTTATCACCTTCCCATGCTGCCAACTCACCTTGCCATGCCCTCAAATCCATCGCCAAGTGTCGAATGTGGTCCTTCAACGAGCATGTTTCCTCAGGCCTGAGCTCTCCACTCCATCTCATGATGGTCTTCTAGAATATCCCATTGTTGACATGCTCTTTCCTAGGCCACATGTTACCAGACTGACATCTTATCCACATGCAACCAATTATGATTTTCACATGTTCTTCCTTTGTTTCTTAAATTGGCTAAGTCTTGAACCTCCTTTCATGTGCTACGCGTGCTATATGATTCCTTGATCCTTTTCTCTTGCATGCTTCTACCTTACACACCATCCTATAACTAGAGTCCCGCGCACCCATGCGCCTTCATACTTAGTCAATATTTCAGGGGCCCAACACAAAGATGTGATTTTGAAGACCAAATAGGAGTTGGGATACTTGAAGGGTCTGCACGGAATGGACATCGACAAATTCAAGAATTGTCCAATTATACAAGATGCAACACACTTGGTTACCAAGTTAAATGATCAGGAGTAGTGGTCGCAGGTAAACACCATGTGGTTATATGTGGCATGGAAGATGTTGGAAGGGACAATATACAACATTTTCGGCTATATTGCAGAGAAAATAGTCAAGGAAGTGCACACAGGAGGGAAGATCAGCTTTGGGGTTGTTCTCCTATCACTGGTCTTCATGGAAATTGGAGTACCAGACGGACCAAAGGAGAAAATATGGGAATACCCCATGGAGAATAAGTCCCCAGCTGAAAGATTTAGCAAATATCTATGTAAGGGGACTATGACAGATGAGGTGAAACAAAGGGTGGAGAAGTGGTATGATAGGCTCCGTATGGCATTTAGAGAAGAATGGCGCATACCAAAGGACCTACCAGTAGTGGTAGGAAAGAAAGTTCAGTTTTTGTATACCAACATTTCTACATCGTGTGCTTTCTAATGAAGGATGGAACTTGGAGCCCTTGGTGCAAGTTACCTTATGCCTTCACTGCAAGGTATTTTTAGGAGTCTGTTCATAGGTTTACCAACACACATAGATTAAACTTCAATGTAGACAAGGTAGACTGCGACTACCATACACTGCAGAAGAAGTATGTATACCCTAGCAGGAGTGCCTACACAGAGAGAATCATTTCTGAAGTGTTGAACATCAAGCCAATAAGCTTGGTCTGTAGCAAATTTGGGGGCAGCACTGGTGTATCTCCAATTGAAGTCAAAGATGGAGAACAAAAATATATGGAAGGTGAGTTCACACTTCTAGCACCACCAAAAGGGAAGCACACAATGGAGAATGTCCCAACACCTAAGCCCTCAGAGCAAATTGAAGTGCAGGATGAGGAGGAAGAGTGCGAAGATAGTGGCGGATTGGAGCATAGGGGTAGGAAACATCCTACAAGTCAGAGAGAAACTGAGCATGTCGTTACACTACCTCAGCCACAAGAGGGGGAGGAAGAGGACTTGAATGCAGCCCAATGGGAGTACGAGTTTATAAGTGTATTTAGGAGAACAAGGACCCAAGGTGTTACCCCAACCTCTGTGCATAGATCACCCCGACTCTCCCCGTAGAAGGAAGTGACTGTGCTAAGAAGGAGGAAGCTGAAGTTGAGTGAGGAGGTGGAAGAGTCTGAGGAGAGCACGCCTACATCCCCTACACCCCTAGAGCACACAAAAGAAAAGGGTGAGGCAAAAAGGAGAAGGATGAAGAGGAGAAAAGACCAGAGGAAACAGTTGCAGGAGAAACACAGACATGGAGACGCAAGCTCCAAATTTTGAAGCTAGAGTTCCTAAGCAATAGAGGTCTAGAAGGGTGAGTGGAGAGAACATTCCCACCCATGGGGTATGCAGAGGACACAGGAAAGATTATCCACACCCGCTTCTAAAGCACAATAGCGTAGAAGGATCTATTTGGCTGGGAGTTGATGGATGAAGATATGGTGACCATATGAACACGAAAGCAACTATCCTAGTCGATGCACACCCACATGGATGAGCCTGATTTTGATGTATGTGAAGAGTCATGCATGTCAAGGTAATTAAAGAAGGCACCTTAAGCTAGACACATGATGGTAAAGCCTACTATCATGTCAGACGAGTAGGTCAGTAATGTGCTGGTGAAAGTTTCAGCAGAGGTGGCTAGAAGGAACATGGATAAATCTGCCACAATCAAGGTGCAATGCAAAGAGCTGAAGATGAAGGACGTGGAGATAGCGTGCATAACACAGGAAAGGGACTTTACATAGAAGAAGAATGAAGTATTCATAAGTGTCACAGAGGAGATTGGGGATAATGTAATCAGAGCTAGGCCACACTTAGAGCCCAAGGTACCACAAACATTTCCTTCAATGATACACTATGTGGGGAAGTTGGTGGACTTGGTGCTAGAAGATGAAACTCTACATATGCAAGCACCGGAAAAATCAAATAAGGATGTTGAACATGAAAAATCATCAATGATGAGGAAAATTGCATCATATGAAGGGCTATTGTAGGCATTACAAGAAGTCTTTAAGAAAGTGGATCAAGATTTGAATATATGCACAGCTCCAGAGGTGCTCATCAACATTAAGACCTTGGAAGAGACCAATGAGGTCCAGAAGGCCATGAAATATGAGACCTTGGGCCATGCAGAGAGGCTGGCAATGGTTAAACAAAATCATGAGGCCCTGACAATAGCACAATAACCGCAAAAAAATCAATTGGAAGAGCTTGGCAAACTGATTGCACAGAAGATGGACGTTTTAGAAGGAAGGATGACAGCCATGTCTAGTGTTGTGTTGGTTTTGTAGAACGAGAAATGGGAAATTGTGTGGGATGAGTTAGATTCCATAGATGTGGAAATCTCAGAGAAAGTGGAACAAGAACTCACTGAATGGCAGGATTTGGAGGCTATAATAAAGGAAGAGTATCAAGAGTTGATACATAAATTGATACTGAGGAGGTTACTTGAATAACCTCGTATAAATTCTTGATTTGTCAAAATTCTTCATTTTCATTCTTCCATTCATATTCTTTCATTCAAAATTTGGAGATGACCATTGTCGGGATGACAATGAGATTAGTGTGGGGTAATGTTGATCAAAGAATGCTTGGAAAAATCACACAAGGAGTCCGCATGGGGTAGAAGGCTAGGATTGAAGGTGCGGAAGGACAGGAAGGAGCCACACGCAGAAGGTAGGTTTAGATATTATGACTTAGCCAATTTTGGGCATGAGGATCTATTTTTGGAAGATGGCATGCGGAACACATCAATGATGCAGAGAAGTGTGTGCTAAGCATTGTTTATAGCTAGAAGAGCATTTAAAATGTCTATGCATGGAGGCAAGCTAAGAATGGAATGAACACTTCATTTATCTTTAATAGGGCTATAGATAGCGCACTTGCATGTGTGGCTATAATTGTAAACGGCATGTGGTTATTAATAGCATGTGACCTATTTCTGGAGTAGTTAAGCAGTGAAGGGCAAGTCCCCACCCTATATATATGATGGTCGTGCATAGTAAAAGAGATATTTGTATGATGTATCGAGAGGGATATAGGCATGTATGTATGATTACGAACATGTGTATCAGATTCATATGCACCTTAAGATGAACTGACAAGATCTGTAAGGAGATTCTATACTTATTAATAGATGGAGCATATTGGTTAAATCTAAGTGTCATTCTATGTAATTGAGTAGTGCATCTTAGTATTTAATCATGATTATTGTTTAAGCCTGTTCTTTCATAGATCTGTGGGTAGCATGCACTTTGTAGAATGATGAATTAGTCATGAGTCTTTATGGTTCTTTCTTCATCATGTGTCATCCTATTACGAAACCCTAAAGGGGACCTCGGTACCTTTGTGTGCTTTTAGTGAGCACTCAGTCTAGGCCGAGTGATGTGCCTATGTGACTAGGGTGTTATCTTGCAAATTCTAGGCAGCATCAACCTGGAAATGATGAAAGGCTTCACTCTTCTACTTGAGGAAAAACACCCATGTCTTAGGAGATTAGTCATCCATGAACTATTGGAAGTACTTGTATCCTAAAAATGAAATAGGTAATGCTATGAGAAAATCAGTATGAAAAACCTCTAAATGTTTATGGGAATGAAAGGTGATTGTATTGAATGGATCCATGTGTTTTTTACCTATAAGACATCCAAGGCATATGAGAAATAAACTAGACAACTTGGGAAGTCCATGTACCATTTCCTTTTAACTGAGTTGGTACAAAGATTCAACAAAGAGATGACCATAATGGTAGTTCCAGAGGGAAGTATATTCTACCGTAGAGGAAGATAGATCTACTACAGAAGATGAAATAACATCTAAAGAAAATAATTTTTCTTTCAAAAAAGCTCTAGCAAGAACCATACCTTGTCATGAGATCAAACAGATTTGATGCCATTATCAACAAGAAACTCCACCTTCAAATGATGATTCAAAAGTTGATTGACTGATAAGAGATTGGATGTTAATCTAGGAACATATAATACCTTTGTGAGTGTACATTTACATGCTCCGAGAGGAATGGTGACTTGGCATATTCCTTCTACAACATACTCTTTATCGTCAGCGATCCTAACCCGATCTCTAGTGGGTTAGTCTATCAGTGAATCAAACAACTTCATGTTACATGATATGTGCTTACTTACATATGAGTCTATCAACCATAAATTCCTCATGGGATGCAAGATTTGAGAGATGATAACTAAGTTCATATGTGCACCACAATTGGATTCTTCAGGTGTCTCCTCTTCAGATTTGAGAGATGAGAGCTAAGTTCATATGTGCATTATACCAGTTGTTTTCTATGTTGTGGGTGTTGGTTTGACAGATGTGACATAACCTCTTCTACTGTTGATAATTTTTTTTGTTGTGGAAACCATTGTTACTTTTGTTTGTGTGTATGTTTCTCCATGGGTCCCTTGCGAACTTCTAACCATGTTGCAAAGCATCGACATAAGGGCTTTATCTTGCAACTCATCCTTGATTGAGTTGATGGATTATTCTTCTTGAAGTAGGTTAATGAGTTATTCAAATGATATTGTACATTTTGAGATGTTTAATGTCATGAAGAATAATTTGTATTAGGAAGGAAGAGCTCTCAAGGTGATCGGGGCCAATATTTTTCCTCAATTGTCTCACCGAGTGCTAACATTTTTTTTTCATAGATCAACCACTCGACGTAAGAATTCATCAACTTTCTTGTCGAAACCGTGGATAATGTGTGAAGCCTCAACTAAAGATGGAATATCTTCATCTAATTTTTCACCTCATAGATGGTTGTTAATTTATCACTCGATGCCTTTGTTATCTCTCGCATCTTGAACATGTGGTTACACATCATCAGTGATGCTTAACGTAATCAACATCAAGGCTTTGGAATTATCATGTTCATACTTCATCAGCTCATTAGGGTGAGTAGGAACTGACATAGACCTTTTGATGATGCCCCACACTCCTTGAAATGAAGGATGATATGCATCTTCATTTTCCAGTAGAATAGTTCGGCCTTTTGAGAAGTTGGGCGTCAAATGCGAGTAATTTTTGAGCGGACATTGTAAAAAAATTATTGATATGAGAGGAAATTACAAGTGCTTTGACTTACTCACGAGAGAATCAAGCTTGAAGATGAGCTCGAAAATTACATGTTGAGAGACAGGGACACTTCTTGGGTCATTCAACCTCATCTTCGTAGTCCGCGTATCCGGCTTTGAGGTCTTTTCGTATTCTCTTTAATTAATAGTGCACGTCGAACAAGAACTAATACAATAGTTTCTAACACGCTAGATCCTCAAATTATAGGTTTATGATGTGATGGAGGGCATCAAGCATTTCAAAATACAATATGGTGCTTTCAAAAGCTTGATCTCGACCACTTACCGTGCTTTAGCTTGTGGATTTCTCATAGTGGTGCTTGCAGGCATCTACAATGTGTGACATGTGCTCGAGGGTCACTCTTTCTCCTCCACATTTTGTAACAAAGAGCATTTTCAAGAGAACTTTCCATGCTTAGCAGAAAAAGATGTAAAAACCTCCAAAGTGTCACTCTGTAGGTTTTTTTGTTGACACCAAAAATCTTCACACGATGGTCTATGAAAATTACTCATGATTCTATGCTATGCTATGCTTTTGGTTTGAAGTAAATTGTTTCCACATTAATGCAAGGAAAATTCCACACCAAAACAAGTAGGTTGAGGCCCAAAAATAGGTCGTTTTGGATGTTGACAACTATTTTGTTTTTCTTTTATTTAAAACAATAGTTTTTATGCCAAACCGCACTACAAAGCCACATCAAAAACTATATAGTTTGATAGGAAATCTAGTAAAGCCATGTCTAGGAAATCCAAAGCAGTGTCAAATAAATAGATCTCCATGCGCAGGTTTGTTTTCTTGTAGGTCATGCTAAAATAGCAGCAAAAAAACCACGTCCTCTCCAAAATAGGTACATTCCACCACTCTCCTACATCCTGCTCTATGGGCTGGTGTGTAGTGGCTCCTCAAACATGGAAACCTTGGCTCTTCAACACAGGCTTGAGAAGGATCTTGGAGGATACGATGCAGTTGAAGAAAATACTGATTTTTTATTCATGCAAAAAGGAGATGGATATATATTCCAATGATTGAGACAAAACAAAGAAATTCGCTAAAAATAATGGAATAGTTGACTACCCATTATACCAATTAGACTGATGTAAACCACCCGCTAAAAATGCTAATGGAGAGTTGTAACTTTCTAACACTTACTTCATGTTGGATGTGATCATTTAGACCTCTTAGGAATAGATCATTCATATTATTATATGAAATTATACCCACATGCAATGATAAAATCTGAAACTTCTAAATACAATCCTTTAGTAACCTTATTTTTTGCAGCTTTACCAATTGGCTAATCTAGTTCTTCACCACACTACTATAGTGGTTTTGTAGTTACTTTGTAAAAACTAACAAAGAGACATTGAGAGATTTATTTTTGTTTTAAGAACACAACCAATGATACTAATTCAATTTTTTTGTTCTAGATCTAATGTCTTTGTTACAATCTTTTGTTCACTTGGGACTTGATGCAAATCAAAAACATTCTCCATTTGGTTCATCCAGGTGACTGGATCATGCCGATTGAATTTTCACATTTCCACTTTTGAAATAATTTATGCCATTGGATAAAAGATCCACATGGATGTGTAGAGCATCCACCATAGATAGTGTAGTTCAAATATAAGTGTGCATTATTTGAGGAACATGTGTATCTTGAATGTAAATTATTTCTAGACTAAAATCATGAGATGATCTATGAAAACTCCTAGCTTAATGATTTAAATTCCATCTTCATTTCACCTTTCACTATATACAATCCATTGTCAAATTATATCATTATTTTACCCTTCATTGACCTCAAGCTATTTACAAACTCGGTTTACATATTGTTCACTTTGTATTTCATATGGTCCTAAAGTTGGGTTACTATATTTAACTCCCGAGAAGATGACAATTTAAAATCCATACCTTCCATATTTAGAGCCATTCCTAGTGTGGTGTGACCCTTCCCTTGGCCTCTAGTTGATTTACACAGAATGATATAGGTTTTTGTTTCGATTCATAAGGATTTTGGTAGGAATTTATAGTTTTGTATGCATATTAGGAGAGATATTATCACAAAGAACAATATTTGGTAGGCTTTCTGAAAATATAATAAAATTAGAAGAATTAAAAAATTAGATAAAACTGCAAACTAATGGATTCATACTATTCATAGATTAAATATATTTATTTATACATTCATCTTCCGGTAGATTCCTGACAAGTGTGTGTGCAACTCGTTGGTGTGAGATAGATGTGTGGAGTAAAAATAAAATGTGCTAATTGTGTGTAAACTAAGTATAATGTGGACTTAGTTTAACATTCACCCACTTATTACATTTTTTTACAAATGTACCCCTTAACAAATCAAATTTTACCTTGTCTAAAGGTTTACGTAACACATCGTAACTTGTTCTTTAATATGACAAATATTGGAGCTAGATATTTTGGTTTAAGACTTATTCTTGAATGAAGTGATATTGTACTTCAATATGCTTTGTTCTCTCAGTATGCTATGGATTTATGACAAGATTCAACATAACTTGATTGTCGCAATAGATGATTGGTAGTTAGTATTCATATATGCCCAATATCTATCATAATTGTAGACACCAAAATTTGGTATCGTTACCCTTATTGCTCACGTTCGCTTCTTTCACCATGGTCCTATCTAGATCCATTTTTTTAATTAATTTTTTAATTAAAATTCCCATCTTTCTTATCTGTTACCTTACCACCTTTAATTTTTAATTAATTTTCATTTAATCATTTCCTAACCCTCATCTTATCGGCTAATTACCTCTAATTAGCTTCCATTTCTCCTCCCTAGGTTGTTTATTATCCCTAACTACCTAGTTCCACATCCCTATGATTTTTCTAGCTTTTATTTAATCCATATTTATCTCCCACCTACCCATATCACTTCCCTATGAAACCCTAACCCACATACATGCTTTAAAATACTCATTCTAATTCACAAAATCCCCATATCTCGAATAAAGTACCCTTCCACGACTCAAAGGGATGGATCCCCACATTGACGAAGACCCACTTAGATCATCATCAACCCTATAAAGATAGTTTTACCCCCCTCCAAAATGAGGCATAATTAGAGTTTTCTTTCGATCTCAGTGAACTTATCTTTGAGCTTGAGCATTCTTGCAGTTGTTTCGACCTTCTTGGAGTCCATTTGAACTTGTCTTGCATCACTTGTGGAGACTTTAGGAGGTTTAATTTGATTTTATGTTGTCATGTTATCATATGTAATCTTTTTATTATCTTTTCGGTACTTAAGTTTTACATGTTCAGCTACCATCGAGCCTCGTCTTGACTTCATCTTTTAGTAATTATGTCTGTAGGTTGTCCGTATAGGCCATCCATCCTCACCTTTGTTTGACACTTCCCAAGTTTTTCGTCGCTCCACCCAGGTCATCATCAACCCAACTCTTTGTTTCATCCATTCTATTCCCATATCCCCATCATTGTTTGTGTCTATTCTCATATTTTGTTTCCAGGTTCTTATATTTGCTATTTTGCTTCCCCTGTCACTCCAAATATGCTATGTCGGTGTCCGGTCATCATCTCCCACTCACTGGTCACCATCAACTTGGGCCACGCTTCCATCCAATCCATTCCAATATTTTTTTACTTGTATCCCTTTCTATTTATGTGTTTCAAATATTCCTCTACGAGTTACTTTCATAATCTACAGTGTCTCTATCATCACCGATCTTCATCAACATCCTTTAGATCCACATTTTATTCACAATCCAGATCAATCTACTCAGGTCACCTTCGACCTACCCTCTACGATCTTGGTCACCATCAACCCAACCAGGTACAATTCACTTTGTGTTTACTTAGACTAGATTTACATATTTTATCCATTTCGTAATTTTCTATTTCTATGTGCCTCATATTCTACATATTATCTTGTCTATTATCATTAATTTTATCGTATCTTATCTATATGGGATTTGACATCCACTAATGAAGTTAACATTTCTTAGAACCAACTTCATTGGGAAACCCCCTCATCTACTATCTAATCCATTTTATTTCTAGTTTATCCTTGTTGTGTAGGTTTATTAAGTTTTTAGTGAGGTCATCCACTTTTCTCTTGTCCATTTGCATCCATCATACATCAAGGTACCTTAAACCCTTGCATTTTTGAGTTTTTGGTTTTCTTTAGTATCTACTTCACTAATCTGAATAGGAATGAGAAATTTTGATCAACATTTTGGAACGCTTGGTGGGACCACCCTTTTAGGTGAGTCTTTTACATTTCTTTTCATTTTCTATATTTCTTCCATCTTTCACTAACATTACAAGCAGAGGATTTTGTTTTTGCTTGCTCGTGTTGGGCTTCTAGATTGTTTGGATTTCTTTTCACTTTCTTTGAAGATGAGATAAAAAGAAAAAGCATTCTCCGGTATTTTTCTTTTTTTCTTTTTTTCTCCTTTTTGTATCACATTTTCCCTTTCTTGTGTGTTTGTCTTCATCGAACTTGCACATTTAGATTTTGCCTTAAAAGTAACATTTTATATCATTTCTTGTTCATCTAGATAAGTAGGGTTTTAATTGGTAGCATTTCAAATTCCATCACACACAATCGAACTCACAAATCAATTCACACATCTAGGCATTTCCTACTAGGTGGAACTGATTAGGATTTCATTACCCAACAGGAAAGTCACCGCGGTGTTCTAGCCATGTTAGAAATCATGCATAGACTCGAGACTCACGTACCTTCAAGTATATCAAGGAATTCCCAACCATAACTACCTGAAACCAAACCTAGATTGTCATTTCATAAGTACCTTCATTATTCATTTTCCCTTTTATTTTTCATATTTTTTTAATCAAAAATAAAAAAATCTACTTACTGTCCTATTTTCCATAATTAAGATCGTTATCAATTTCTTGTTTTGTTTCACCCCGTTATCACATGATTCTTAGCTAAGAAAATTGGAACAAAACCTTACCTCAAACATTTCTTTTGTCTCATCTCAAAAAAACATATACGATGACCATTGTTTCATCTATGCCCTGTTAGGAAATAAGGGATAAAATATGTGGAATAATCCCTCACAAAATCACAACAATAGAAACTAATATGCGAAAAATATTACAGATCTCAAATAAAATTGCAGAATAAAATAACACAACACAAAGAGATAGTATTTAACGTGGTTCACCAAATTTGGGCTACATCCACCAAGAATCAGTTGCTAAGATTTTATTACAAACCACCACTCTCTCAATACAATACCTAGATCTATTTGGAGCTATGCTCAACAAACTCTACAGAATTCACACCCAAATTCAAAACACATATGCAATATTACATATACCTACCATATGCATAAAACCATATAAGTAGACAACTGCTTAAGTAGTTTTACAAAATCGTGGGTATTAAAACCATGGGCCAAAACCATCCCATAAACCTATGGCTCAAAAATCCCACCCATATGAGAAAAGAACATTTCATGATATATCGGGCATGTTTCTTGAACCCTGGCGAGACAATTGTTGAAAGTGTACAATACTCTTAGTGTACACTCTTCAACACTTTCTCACATGAAAACAAGCTCCAAAACCTAGAAATCTCCCACATGGAGACTATTTTTCCTCTAAGCAAGCTTCTCAACCCTTCACTAGTTTTCGTGAAGACCAACCAAAGCTGAACACAACTTCAATTTTTCCCTTGTGACCACCTTGGTCATCATGTCTACAGGATTCTGACTAGTATGGATCTTCTCCAGCTTCAACTTCTCTTCCTCCAAATCTTTCATGATGAAATGGTACCTTAACTATATATGCTTCATCCTAGAGTGGAAAGAAGAGTTCTTAGCTAGGTGTATAGCACTCTGACTATCACTATGTAGCTTTCCTTCCTCCTGCTTATGCCCCAACTCCTCAAGAAATTGTTGTAACCAAATAATTTCTTTTCTTGCCTCTGTGGCAGAAACATACTCAACCTCTGTGGTTGACAAAGCCACCAGCTTTTGTAGTCATGAAATCCAGCTCATTGTTGTCCCACCTACAATGTAAACATAACTTGTTGTGCTCCTCCTGCTGTCTACATCTCCAGCCATATATGAATCTACATAACCACACGAGTGGTGTCTCGATCCATCAGTAGCACAAAAATGTCCCCATGGTCCCTCTCAAATCATCAAGGATCCAATTTAAGGCCTATCGTGATCTCTACCTAGATCACTCATAAATATACTCACCACTCCCACTGCATGGGCAATATCAGGCCTAGTGCACACCATGGCATACATCAAACTACCAACCGCTGATGAGTAAGGTACCTTGGACATCTAGGTTTCTTCTCTCTTTCTCTATCTTGGGACACTTCTCCTTTGATAACTTGAAATGGCCTACCAAAAGAGTTCTAACCAATTTAACATCCTGCATATTAAACCTCTCTAATACCTTCTTAATGTACTCTTCCTAAGATAAAGTCAGCTTTCATTCCTTCTTATCCCGAGATATCCTCATACCAAGGATTTGTTTAGCTGCCCCCAAATCCTTCATAGCAAAGGATTCACTTAGCTTCTTCTTGAGTACTTTTATTTCCTACATGTTTTTACCTGCAACCAACATGTCATCCACATACAGACACAGGATAATATAACTGTCATCCTCAAATTTCTTTGTATACACACAATGGTTAGAATGACATCTAATATAACCTTGCTCCATCATGAAGCTATCAAATTTATTATACCATTGATGTGGAGCTTGTTTCAAGCCATACAAGCTCTTCTTCAGTTTTCACACCATCTCCTCTTTACCTTTGACCTCATAGCCCTCTGGTTACTACATATATAGTTCCTCCTCCAAATCACCATGGAGAAATGTAGTTTTTACATCAAGCTACTCTAAGTGCAAGTCTTCTGCTATAACTATTCCAAGAATAGTTCTAATAGAAGTCATTTTTACTACAGAGAAAAAATCTCATCAAAATCTATACCTTTTTCTATACAAACCCCTTGACCACCAACCGGGCCTTGTATCTTTTCTTGCCTCCTTCCTCTTTGACTCTAAACACCCACTTGTTCTGTAATGCTCTTTTGCCTTCGGGTAGCTTCACCAAATCCCATGTCTAGTTCTTCATGAGAGCCTGATGCTCCTCATCCATGGCTTGCTCCCACTTCTTCCTGGGATCTACATGCATTGCTTCATCAAATCTCTCGGCTCTCCACTATCAGTGAGTAATAAATAATAAAGAGAAGGAGAAAAATGTTCAAGTTATCTTCTTACCCTAGAAGACCTCCTAAATATAGGAGTTTGGGGTTCTGTTGAGGGGTTCTGAATCGATTCATGTGTTACTTTTCCATCCGGAAGATCCTCTACCGCTACATATTCTTTCTTGGATTCTTCCCTGTTTTCCTGCAACTACTGCTTATACATGACTTTCTCATTAAATACCACATCCCTAGATCAAATGATTTTCTTGTCCTTAATACTCCAACATTTATATCCAAAGTCATCACCACCATAACCAATGAAAGTACATTTTTCTGATTTAGCCTCTAGCTTAGTCCTATCATCCTTGTCTATATGAATAAACACCTCACATCCAAAGACTCTAAGAAATGAATAATCAACTTTCTTACCATACCAAGCCTCCTCAGGTATGCCTCCATCCAAGGCACTTGAGGTTCCTTTGTTTATCAAGTACACAGTTGTGCTCACCGCTTCACCCAAAAGAAAGAGGCGTCCTACATGTAACCTCATGCTCCTTGCACGCTTCCATTATTTTACTTTTCATCCTTTCTAACACCCCATTCTACTTGTGGAGTTCTTGGAACCATCTTTTTCCTGTGGATTCCATTCTTAGAATAGTAATCATCAAATTCATTGTTGTAATACTCCCCTCCATTATCTGACCTGAGACATTTTAGCTTAAGACATGTTTCATTCTCTACTAAGGCTTTCCATTTAACAAAAGTTTCAAATACATCATATTTGTTTCTAATACAATAAACCCAAACTTTCCTTGTTTCATCATCAATAAAAGTAACATAATAACTTGAACCCCCAAGATATGATACCTAAGCCGGCCCCCACACATCGTAGTACACCAGCTCTAACTTACTCTCTTTCTTTGTAGGTCCAACCTTAAGAAACCTTACTCACTTGCTTTTTTCCATATATGCAGTCCTTACAGAACTCCAAACTTGTTATTGTATATCTAGGAAAATCCTTCTTTATGATCTCCATGCCCTTATGGCTCATATGGCCAAGCCTATAGTGTCAATGTTGTATCTACTTCTAAAGCCACAAGATTACAAACATTAGTTCTATAAGTGGTTAAATACAAGGTTCCAACCTTCTTATGTCTTGCCACCACAAGAGCACCCTTAGTAACCTTCCAAGAGTTAGTCAGTAAATATCACAAGACAACCATCACTTCCCAACTACCTTACTGATATCAAATTTCATCTTAATGTAGGAACATGTCTGACATCCTTCAATACCCAAGTATTCCCATTCTGCATCTTAACCTGAACATAACCTTTTCCAACTATGTTACAAGTCTCATCATCACTAATAAAAACATGCCCAAAATCTCCTTGAACATAATCAACAAAATAATGCCTATGTGGAGTAGCATGGAAAGAAGCCCCTGAATCTAAAACCCAAGATTTAGTAATATTGTGCAAAGAAATAATCAAAGCATCCTGACATACATTACCCATTTCCACATTTTCCTCCTTGGTTTCTTCCTATTGTTTCTTCTTGTCCCAAAGCTCCCAACATTCCTTATTTACATGCCCATACTTTCCACAATGCCAACATACTATCTTGCTTTTATATTTTGACCTTGTTTGATCCTTTGATTTTCCACAGCTTCCTCTATTCTTTTGTCTCCCTCTAGTTTCCACTATCAAAGCATTCCCTGAAGTAGAATATTCACCAGATATTTTTCTTTGCATTTCCTTGCTTAGAATCACCCCTACAACATCCTCAAACTTCAACTTTGAGTTAGCTAGAACTGAGTTGCTTACCGCCATTACTAGACTATTCCAACTCTCAGGTAAAGAGCACAAAACTAATAAAGCCCTAAATTCTTCATCAAATTCTGTTATAACTGAAGCTAGCATATTTACAACTGTATTAAAATCATTTAAATGATCTACTACTGAACCATTCTCAGACATCTTTATATTAAACAACTTTTTCATTAAAAACATCTTATTAGAAGTAGAGGATTTTTCATACAACTTCCCTAATGCATCGATCTGTTCTTTTGTAGTCTTTTCCTTTCAAGACATTAAATAATATCTAAGATGCAAGACACAGCCGGATAGTCCCAAGTGCCTTCCTATCCAACAAATCTCATTCCACATCCATCATGCTTGAGGGTTTGTTCACCTTCTCAAACAACAGAATATAAAGATCCTTCTGATAAAGGTAATCTTCCATCTACATCTTCCAAAGACTAAAATTCTTCCCATTGAATTTATCAACCCTAGATCTTCCATCATCTACCATAGCTCCCACTCAAGATAAAACTTTCCCTACGATTCAAAACTTCAGCAAACCAAACCAGGCTCTGATACCAATTGTTAGGAAATAAGGGATAAAATATGCGAATAATCCCTCATAGAATCGCAATAGTAGAAACTAATATGTAGAAAAATATTACAGATCTCAAATAAAATTGTAGAATAAAATAGCACAACACAAAGAGATAGTATTTAAAGTGTTTCACCTAATTTGGGATACGTCCACCAAGAATCACTTACTTAGATTTTATTACAAGCCACCGCTCTCTCAATACAATACCTGATTTGTTTGGAGCTATGCTCAACAAACTCTACAAAATTGACACCCGAATTCAAAACAAATCTACAATATTACATATACCTACCATATGCATAAAACCATATAAGTAGACAATTTCTTAAGTAGTTTTACAAAATCATGGGTATTAAAAAACTGTCTCATAAACCTATGGCTCAAAAAAATCCCGCCCATATGAGAAAAGCACATTTCCCAATGTATTGACACATTTTAAGGCCAAAAAAAAAAATCGGGGTTGCACTTCAGAACCCCAGTGAGACAACTATGGAAAGTGTACAATACTCATAGTGTACAGTCTTCAACACTTTCTCACATGAAAATAGACTCCATAACCTAACATGCCCTTCGTTACTTCCTCTATGGTCACACAACCTTTGATCATCCATCTACCTCATCAAAATCCACTTGTCCAAATCACAACCCACGAGGAGACCAATCTATTTTGACTTCATCAATTCATTTCCTCTAGACCACCTACACCTCCATCTCCTACTCCTTCAATTGTAATCACATCCCTACTTTGATCCCAACTACCCCTATATCTACCACATCAACAAATTCACTCACATCTACCTTGACATTTTCATCACATATTCCTACATATTTTCCCATGGTCACATCATCTATTCCCATGACATCTACCATTTCCACATCTATACCTACTACCACACCAATCACATCTTCTCAATTTGAAAACATATCAATGATACCCCTTAAAAATTTATGAAACAAGCACCCCACCTAAGACAAACACAAAATAAATTCATGCCTCCTCCACAAAACCACCCATTCCTACACCTACACCACCCCATCTCACATATACCTCATCAATTACATCATTCAAACACCTCTTTCTCCATCAATATCCACATCTACACCTACCATTGATTCTACACCTATATCTACTTCATCATTTATCACATCCACTTCATCGGATTTGATCACACCTACTACATCACCCACATCTATACCGCCCTTACCTATAATACCATCCATAAATTCAATTCAGATTCCTCTTTCCACACTTTTACCCACACCCACCACATCAAATATTGTGACCACATCTACATCATCTTCTCCTTCCACATCAATCTCATCATTTGAAGAATTTTGGAAAGCACTTCAACTTGTAATAACTTCAAGTGATCCTCCCATCTCATCTACACAATCAAACACTTCCACATCAAACCAATATTCACCTTCTTTATACCTCATCAAACATAAACTACTCCCTCCACCTGTATCAACCACAACACAACCTTTAGACCCTCTAGTTGAGATCGTTATTATTCCTCCCAAGGGTGCCTCTTCACAAAAGAAATCTAGAACCCTTGGCACGTTTCCTCAAAGGTCTCTTAAATGTCCTCACAAGAAGATAGACATTCCTCCACCTAATATGAAATAATCCAATTCCACATCATCTATCTTTGGACCAAATTCATCCCTCCTAGGTCTTGTCCCTTCATAAAAAAACCTAAACCCACCAATAAAAAAATTAAAATCATCTAACACTTTTTATTATATAAAAGCAACCATCCCTAAATTTAAATGCAAGAAATCAAAACCTCAAAATATTGGGACTCCCCTTCAACTCATAAATCATCTCACACAACATCCACTTCAACTTCTAAATCCAAGACATCTCAAAAAGACAAAACACCTCATAATTATTTGGTTGAATCATATGCGGAGGTCCTTCAACACTTGCTTCAAATTTCTGCCATCACACTTCCTCCTATTAAGTTCTTTGACCCAAATAGTAAAAAGAGGTCGTGGTTTGACTCAAATCATATTTTCACTTACCATCACACCGCATATCATGACACTAAACATTGGAAATACCTTCAAACCATTGTCAATGATCTTATTGAAAGAGATGACATTATTGATTATTTTCCTTCTTCATCTACAATTTTATCCATACACAATCCAATACCAATTTCTACATCTTAGTCTCCTCCTTCATCTACAGCATCCCTTATCATTCCATCTCTGCATATCATTCATCCTAAAGAGGGTCCTCCCTTGTTCATTGGTACCGTTTGCCTTTCCAAATTACCCCTATGATCCCCAACCATCTATCCAATCCAAATCCAAAGTTATCATCAAAATTCCTTCTAACGATCCCATCCAATTTCCTTTGACATCCACTAGCTCATCTACATCTAAGTTTCCCAATGTAATATCGTCTCTTTTACTGGGGAGAATCCTCCCTTATTATTATTCCTCTCGCATCCTCTTCCTTATCCAATCATCATATCCACACCAATTCATCCCTATATCCATCGAGTGGCTCCTTGAAATTGCGGGAATTCATTCTAGGATTATTTTGCTTGCAGATTAATTCCTTTTCATCCTTGAAATTGTCTTATCCAACCCATTTCATTTGATCTTAGTCATTTTACTGTAGATAATCAATCTATCCAACATCTTTTCATCATAGAGTCCACTTTTATGGCCATATTCATCTCGCTAAGACACATTCTCTCTCGCTTCCTTACTTTTGGGAGGATTATGCATATATTTTATCTCTTATTATCCTTCCCATGTGTATCTATCACTTTGTCCAAATTCTACCATTGTGGCCATATTTGTGCTTTCCATAGAAGCATCATGGTTTTACATAAATTTCACTTTTGTGGCCATATTTGTGCCTCTCTTGGGAGGGCACCATATCTTTATCCTAAGCCCACTTTTGTGGCCATTTTCTCATCTCCTAAGATGCATATTTCTTGTTTCCTCATTTCGAGGTGTTGCACATATTTTATGATCTTTATCCAACTCATCTCATCCAATCTCCTTTAAAATTATCTCATCCAAATTCCATCTTTTTGGCCATTATTATTACACCCTTCTTAGAGTGCCATATTTTCATTCTCGAATCCCACTTTAGTGGCCATATCTTCATCTCATTAGGAAAGCATATTTTCTTTTATTCCTCAAAGGTAGCGCATAGATTTTATATTCTCTCATCTATCTTATCATAACCCATATTTTACAAGATTTTAGTCTATCCCATATTGACTTTAATGTTGGAGACCTTGTTCTTAAAGAAAATTTCAACGTTACCACTTTAGAAAGGAGCCAACGTCAAAATTTTTCCCCAATTAGATTAGACCAACATTATCACACATAAGTATGCATTGGGAGCCTATCATTTGGCCTCCCTTGATGGTAAACCAGAAGCGGAACCACTTAACGCATTGCACTTGTGACCATTATACTTGTTGGAATTTTTACCAATGAGCACTTAGTTGTATCCTAGATCATCCGTCCATCATATCCTATTCCATATAGCAATGTAATGATTTGGAATTATGTGGTTTACCTTCACTTTCCTAGATATGGCCTTAAATATGAGCACCACGGATCTTCTCGTAGCATTTTCCTTATGGATATGTTCTCCCTCCTTGGTGAGAACTTCATGATCATTGCATCCATCACCCTCTTATTTAACTATTAGAACCATACAAAGGGTCCATGGGTTTCTCTTATAAATTCATTATCCCCTCCTAAGTGGTCTACCTAGCTATTCACAGCTCTCCCCCATGTAAAAATAGATATTCATGGATGCTCTTATCAAAATTCAAAGCTATCAAAAACAGAGTGCTCCCTCGAAGGACAACTCTTCATGTAAAATAAATATTATTAAATAGACTGATCCCTCGAAGGATGGTTATCATGTATATCAATTTTTGATCTATATCATATATGTATAAATTAGACCAATCCTTCAAAGGATGTGTACTCTTTTGTATCATGGCATCGAAGGCTTTCCACATTGATCATCCTTTTTATAGCAAACTTCCCACATTGATAAGTTTACTCTTTACCCTTCCCAAAGTTGGGGCATGGTCTTAGGAAACATCACTTATGGAGAACCCTCTTCCCACCTATAAGTTACATTGAAACCCATTTGTCATGTCGATATTAGGTTTATGATTTCATTTCATCCATACCTCCCTCATGATCTTTAGTATAACTAATTATCATTGGTTATATACTAACACATTTTTTGGTCGCATATGCATTGCGTTACTTGGATCCCCCTCTTTTTTATCTCCAATGTGATTTCAGGAATCCTTTCCTTGTGCACTCCTAGATATGATGTGTAGTTGTTTGTACTCATAGGCCTTCATCGTTAAGTTGTTTTTTATTCTAAACCTTTTCACATCTATCTTTTATCTCTTCTTTGTTTTATTACAAGCACATCCACTTTTATCTAAATCACCTATATACTACCCATCTATGATATCATATCTACTCACCTACTCTTATCTATATCCATCATTCATCACATCACATATTATCCATGCATATACATTCATCATCATTATCAAATCCAAATTAAACATGTAATCATCACCATCATCAATATAAAACATATTATCATCATCATATACATCAAACATCATAATCAAATTTAATATAAAACATATGATCATATATTTCAAACATCATCATCAAATATAAAGAGAACACATACAATCATCATCCACACAAATCAACTCATCACGTCATATAATAAACTCATGCTAATCCACAACAAAATCATATATCATATATATATATATATATATATATATATATATATATGAGTATCTCAATACATCATAGTTGGCCTCTAAGGGCCCTCTCTCAAAGAAGAGATATCATCAAAATTAGTAAAGTGTACATAATATATCCCCAAATCTTTACCTCATAAGGAAAGTCCCTCGGTCTACCTCCCTACCTCATCACCACCACCCTCATGCGGCCTCCTTTCTCTTTGTAAGCTAAAAACTCATTGTGATTCTAGATGGCGCAACTCTGGATGCCACTCACCTCTGTAGATTCACCCAATATCATAGTGTCTTTAGTAGCTTGTTGATCATAATCCCCTTACAAAACTTAGCCTATGCGCTTAAGGCTATGTAATGATCCATAAAAATTATGGCAGGAGGTGTCACCTTTCCCATCCCCCGTGATTTCGCACATGCACCACTCACTAACTTTGTGGCAAGAATAGTAGCAAGATCTCCAAAACAGGCCCTATAGGACTCCCTCTACCTATGGTACCGGGCCTTGTCCTGGTGGCCTACTCAATCTCCCCGTGTGTAACTACATCCCTCTGTTGGATCTCAGTGTCTCTCTCAAATACCCTATGCTCTAGCTCCGCACGTAATCGTTTCATCTCTGTAGACTCTTCTCTATCTCCATATCCTCTACCTCCTAGAGCTACCCTTGCCTCAACCTCCATCTCCTCCTCCTCATCATCACCTCTCTCTCCATCCACCCGTGTTGCCCAAGTTATGGTCATCCAATTAGAAAATCCTACTCCAACTCCTACATCATCATCCTCATCCCAAAGCACTTTGTTTCCTCCTCTAATGGATCTTCCATCTCGGAAGGGGTATCTCCTATTGATCTCCTCTCACCTTTATCAAATGAGATCCCTCAAAATCATCTAAATGACACCAAACTATCATCAAACTCTATCAAATTATATGGCCCCGATCATCTCGGCCTCCTCCCCTACACCCATCTTGTCCTCTACATGCCATCTAATCTTGCATCTACTCCATGTCATGTAGGGAAGTCTTTGTAGGGACGCCATCTAATCTGCTCTCCCTCAAGATCTCGTAAACTCCGTCTGCATACCAATTTTTGTCTCTCACTCCTCTATATCTAAAATACTAATCAAATCTCCATATAGAGAACCCCAGTGTAAGCTCTATGTGGTCCCCCTACCCACTGTATTCATGGTGTCTGGATAACTACAGTATTCTTGGAGGCTCAGCAGTCAAGCAAGAATCCTACATCTAATCCCAATCTCCTCCTTACTCTATACATAGCTAGCTCATGATACAACTATGATACAAAAGTAGTGCTAAATGAAAAAACTTTCTAGTGCTCAAATATGTCACTACTTACACTGCTCAAGTCCATGGGAACTGACTCCTCCCGAGTCGAAATGTATAGCGAGAAATTTCCATCATGGTTAAGAAAATCAATTGGCTCCGTGGTACCCATGTCTTGTATCTCAACTCATATGAAAAATTCCCTAAAGAGAATCTGATGTGGGGTACATCAGCTCCAAATAGTTGTGTCAATACTACAAATTTTCTATCACCGTGATGGTAACTATCTTCTCCCCTGAATAGGTAATATCGGATATACATCCTCTAAGGTGATAGTCATCTCACCCATCCTAAACTAGAAGGTGTCAGTGTGAATATCCCACAACTAAATCATTAAAATCATCAAACCCACATCCTATTGGATCCTCTGATAATAAAAAAATCCTCTAAGCCCCACAACCACTAAATGATCCCAATCAATTGGAAACATCCTCTTTGATCGATCAAACAATGTTAGGACTTGGTCTCTCAGGTGCAGAGTCTCTCGGGCCTGCAATCACCAATCAAATAGACAAACATCATATCCTTTCATCATTAAACCTCATCTAAAATAAAAATCATTCATCTATTTTACCCACCATGTCAAATCAATGTCTATCCAGGGACGATCATCACTTGTTTAGGGATAAGTCGACGGTGACCATGTCGATCGCTGTTAACCGCCCTTGACATCTTCCATTTTTATAACAAAATGTAAAAATAAATAAATCAAAAATAAAATAATTTAATAATAAGTGTGGGTTTATTTACTCACCATCCTACGTGCCCTTAGGCATTTCCTGGCTACTCCTCTAGCCGTCATCTCTCAATATCCTTTTATAGCTCTCTTCTCTCAATCATCACTTATAAGCATCAAAATGAGCATCGTCGGCCAATTGTTGGGCTTATATAGCCATCGACCCCCTTGGGTCACTGTCAAATTGCCTTAGGTGCCATCAAATCACCTTGGTAGCCCTTGTTTTGGCTTTCCCTTCTCCTTTTTGTGTCCTTTTCTAGGGCATCATCTATTTATCCTTGTTTTCTCTCAAGTCCACCTTTATGGCAATACATATTCCCCTTGGGAATTTTATCACTTTTTTATAATTTTCCTTTTTGGCCATTTCTGTGCCCTTTACTGGGGCACCATTACTTTCATCCTCGTTCTTTGCGAAAACATACCTTTTCAATCAATTCCTCATGTATGAAGCATTTCGCATTATTTTCACATTTGGTTGTGAATAGTTTGATGCCTCGCCATGACCTATTGGTTACCACAGACTTGCATCCATTTGAGTAGTTTCCCATCAGATTCCCTCCATTTTACAGTGATTTTTACTTACTCACAAGCCTGTAGAACATTTTCATCATCTCCCTAAAGACCGTGAACTTTTTTTCCTTCCAATCTGACTCCTAAAATCACTACCATATTTTTAATTTTTTTGATTTGGATCCTTGTTTCTTGGGGAATCTTTCCTCACCTTATCATTTTACCCATATTTCTTTCCCACTCACCCTTCACCATTTACCTCTTTCAAACTCCTAATTGATTCACTTTGCATTATTGATCGTTCGTTCGAGGGGGAGCTCATCATCAATCCTTCGTTAGCCTTCATCCTACTTTTCATCTCTCATCATTTTTTTCTCATGTCTTGATAGCGTAAACCATTCAACAAAAAGGGGAAAATATAGACACCAAAGTTTTGTATCGTTACCCTTGTTTCTCACGTTCACTTCTTTCACCATGGTCCTATCTAGACCAATTTTATTTTAATTTATTTATTTTATTAAAATTCCCATCTTCCTTTTCCATTATCCTATCACCTTTAATTTTTAATTAATTTTCATTTAATAATTTCCCAACCCTCATCTTATTATTCAATTACCTTTAATTATATTTCATTTCTCCTCCCTAGGTTGTTTATTATCCCTAACTACCTAGTTCCACATCCCTATGATTTTTCTATCTTTTATTTAATCCATCTTTATCTCCCACCTACCCATATTACTTCCCTAAGAAACCCTAACCCGCCTACATGATTTAAAACACTCATCCTAATCCATAAAAGCCCCATATCTCAAATAAAGCACCCTTCCACCACTCAAAGGGATGGTTCCCCTTGCATTGGGTGACCCACCCGGGTCACCGTTGACCCTATAAAGCTAGTTTCACCCCCTCTAAAATGAGGCATAATCAGATTTTTCTTGCGTTGTGTGAACTTATCTTTGAGCTTGAGCATTATTGTAGCTGTTTCAACCTTCTTGGATTCCATTTGAGCTTATCTTGCATCACTTGTGGAGACTTTAGGAGGTTTACTTGATTTTGTGTTTATTCATGTTATCATATGCTATCATTGTTATTATCTTTTAAGTACTAACATTTTGGAGGTTTAGCTGCCATCGATCCTCATCTTCAACTTCCTCTTTTAGTGATTTTGTCTGTAGGTTGTTTGTCCAACCCATCCATCCTCACCTTTATTTGATACTTCCTGGCTTCCTTTGCTCCACCCGGTTCACCATTGACTCGCTCTGTGTTTCATCCATTATGTTCCTAAATCCCCATCGTGTCTATTTTTGTTCTATTATTGTTTCCAGTTCTTATATCTATTATTTTTCTTCCCTTTCACTCCAAATTTTCACCGGTATCCAATTTTTGCCCACTCAACCTAGTTTCTATCGACCCAAGCCCCTGTTTCCATCCAATCCATCCCAATATTTTTTTCCTTGCATCCCTTTACTCGTTATTGTGTTTTAGATCTTCCTCTTCATGTTATTGTCAAAATTTATAGGTCTCTCAGTAATCGCTAGATCTGCATTCAGCATCCTTCATATCCACATTTTATTCACTAGGTAGATCCATCTTCTTAGGTCACCGTAGACTTCCCCTCTACAATTTGGGTCGTCGTCGACCCAACTAGGTACAATTCACTTTTTATTTACTTATATCAGATTTACATATTTTATCCATTTCTATAATTTTTAGGTTTATGTGTGCCTCAGATTCTGCATATTATCTTGTCTATTATCATTTCTTTTATCATATCTTATTTATACAAGGATTGACATCCTCTAAGGAAGTTAACACTTTTTGGAACCAAATTTGTTTGGTAACCCCCTCATCTACTATGTAATCCATTTTATTTCTAGTTTATCCTTGTTGTGCAGGTTCATCAAGTTTTCAGCAAGGTCATTCATGTTTTTCCCATCCATTTAAATCAAACATACACCAAGGTACCTTAAACCCTTTTATTTTTGAGTTTTTTAATTTTATTTAGTACCTACTTCACTAATTTGAATAGGAACAAGAAAATTCAATCAACAATAATATGACATAGAAAAATTACTTCCCACATAGTCACTCATGTGTCATGATACTCATCTTCAGTAGATGATAATTCAAAAACTATCTACTTCTTTACGATCCACAAAATTGGTCCTAATCCGAGATGAAAAATATATCCTAATTTTTATTTATGTCATCAACAGATCCAACATAGTCCGAGTCTTTATATCCTTGCATGAAGAATTGTGAATTCTTTTATTCTAAGCCTTAACTTATGTTCCTCATATATATCGTAGGACTTTTTGCTAAACAATGACATTTTTTAGCTCCCGCATGAACCAAAAAGATAACTAATAACATAGACAATATCTAGCTGGTATAGGTCAAGTAAATGAGACTCCCATCACGTTTCATGTAGTGAGTTCCATTCACTTGAGGTGAATCCTGGAAAAGGGAAAATTAAAGCATGTGTTCCATTAGAGTTTCCATTGGATTCCTATATGTCATCACAAACTTTGTAAGTAGTGTCCTTGCATACTTCTAACACATATTTGATTCTCCTTATACCATATTTCTAATCTAAGACAATAGTGCAAGATCCTCAAGTTTGTCATGTTAAATGATTTTTGAGATTTTTCCTTACTTCATAAGCAAGATTATCCATGCTCCCTGTGATTACAAGATCATCTACATAAATAAAAAGAATAACGATCTATGTTACTTATTTTCTTGTCTTACAAGTTAGAATATGAGGGGCTATGCTTGAATCCATGCTGTAAGAGATGATCATTAATCTTGATGTACCATGCCCGCGGTGCCTATTTCAGGTTTGTATAGAGACTTGATTAATCAACACACCTTCATAAGATGTTTTTCATCCTCAAATCCTTCTAGATAGGTCATGTATACCTCTTCCTTTAGATCACCATTCAAGAAATCACTTTCTACATCCATCCGTGAAGCTTACTTCAATTTTGTGTTGTTAGTGCACTATAAACCCTTATAGTCTTTATCTTTGCAGTGGGTACAAATTTTTCTTCATAATCTATATCTTCCTTTTGGTCAATTCCTTTTACAACTAATCGTGCCTTAAATTTATCGATGGATCATTTTTCCTTATACATTTTCTTGAATACCAATTTGTAGCAAATGGGATTCTTTCCCGTAGGTGGATCATCAAGGTTCCACATACCATTTTTAATTAATGAATCATATTCATCTTCCATATCCTTCTTCGATTGCATGGTTGGCTCAATGTTTCTCAAATTGAATCTAGTTCGGTGCTTTCAATTAGTGAGCTCATCAAGATGATATTGACTTCCTGGTTACTTGTCTTCTCATCCTAATATATACTAAAAACATGGAAGTGATTCCAAATGGGATTCCTTGAGGGTACTTTCTACCCATTTTGGACATGAGTGTTGATGTTGTGTAGTTTTGTCCTCCAAATTCCCTAGATCAGCAAACAATTTTCCTTGTAGCTCATCTTCACTTTCAAAAGAATTATTTTCGTCATCTGGTTGTGGAAGTAACTTATAAGATGTAGCTTGTAGGGATTCCTTTTTCCTTAGTGATTCATATAATGACTCATCAAATACAAAATCACAACTTTCGTAAATATTCTGTCTCTAGATCTATGATACAATATGCTTTTTATGTCTCATTGTATCCTAATAGAATGTAGTGGAGTTTCTTGGGCTCAATCTTCTTCATTTTCATTACAGGGACATGCATATATGTAGTACAACCAAACACACAAAGATGAGATATTGATGGTTTACAACCTCTCCGGCTTTCTCTAGAGTTATGTTCTTTAGTGCCTTTGTAGGAGCCCTGTTAAGAAGATACACCATCATTCAAAATGCTTTTTCCTAATAATTCCCCTCTAATATCATAATGGAAAGCATGAAACAAGACATTTCCATCAATGTGCGATTGTGACATTCTACGAATCTAGTCTATTGAGGTGTATAAGCAGCAGTCAATTTTTTTATGTCGTGTTACTTCTAAAAGGCCACAAACTCCTTTGATGTGAATTCCCTTGATTTGAGTGGAGTAGACGAATGCTCTTTTCAAACTGGTTTTCAACAAGATTTTTGAATATTTTAAAGTGTACAAATGTGTCACTCTTCTTTTGAGTAAGAATCCCCATATTTTTCTAGGGAATTCATCCTAGAAAAATTAAAAAATATTAGAATCCTTATATAGTTAAATTTATTAGTCCAAAATATTGGTATCTATCACATCCAAACAATCCTTAGATTGAATTGAACTTAGCTCAAATGGAACTCTATGTTACTTTCCGACAAGACAACCTAAGAAAATAGGAAATGATGGAGAAATTATAGGAATGCCACATACCATACCTTTGGAGTTGAGTTTATGAAGGGAACAACTAGATAGGTTCCCATAGTGGAAATGTCAAAGTGTGGTGAACTCTTCCATTGAGGTAGTGAGAGAAACTTCGTGGGAGGATATGGTATCAAAGGTGAACAACCTATCTCGTAAGAATGTTCATGCTATGACCTTTCCATCCTTATTGATGAAATAGGTTTTCATAGATTTTTTAACTTAGAACTCGACCTTAACCTTGTGATTCAACAATTGATTGATAGATAGAAGATTTCTTGTTAGGTCGGTAGGTAGAGAACTTTGGTGAGTGTATAATTGTTCATACCAAGAGGAATTCTAACATCTCAAATGAATTCTCAAGACATACTCCTTATCATCTACAATCCTAAACTGATCTCATGTGGGTTAGTGGCTCATCTTTTGGAAAATTTCTTTACATCCTTTCATATGCTTTCTAGCACTATAATCAATCAACCAAACATTCTTAGAGGGTTCATAAGTTTGGATACAAGTTTCATGTTTTGATGAGAATAATTTTATTCTTTTTATTTTTCTTATTCGTGTTATTCTAAAGCATCATTTTGATGTGTTGTTATGTTTCCTTTGTGCTTCCATATCCTTAGATGATGATGTCCAAGTCAATTTTTTTCCATGTTGAATAGAAGAAAACTATGTATGGCCATTGTAGTAGCAGTAAGAGGTGTCATGAGTATGCGTGTTGTAAATATGACACCATTTCTACTCCTTGGCATGTGATTTATTCTACTTTTACTTTTTGTTGATGCATTTTCTTCTTGAAATTTTCATTATGTGGCTTTGAAATCAATGTTTTGTCTTCAAATTCACCTTGCATAGACTATATTTATTCCTCATGTTGGAGTAGATTTATCACCATTTCAAATGACACTTCTTATTTTTTATGTTGAGTTTCATGCCAAATTTCCAAAATTGTGAGGGGAGTTCCCTCAATGTGATTGGGATCAACATTTTATTCATGAAATTCTCATCATGTGCTATTAGCTCCATGCACACTTCATATACTCATCACATAAATGCTATGATCTTCTCTTTAGTTGACATACTACGCATATGCAACATTGGTTGAAGATCAAGTAGATTCATTTGGTTCTTTTATTCTTAGATATTAGATAGGATGTCCCAAACACCCTTGGATGCCATTACTTCCTAGTTATGTGGTTGCACTTGAGTAAGTGCACGAAGTTGGGAGGCCAAAAAGTGGACAAAAACTTGAAAAAAAGAAAAATGTGATCACGTTTTAAATTGTCAAGTTTGGGATTTACCGAGGCATAAAGAGTACATATTATAACATGTATGCATTACATAACACATACACGTTATGCCTACTATAAAGAAAAAAATAGGCCCGAGCCTCTATCGTTTTATCTATGTCAAATGTGAGTTTAAGAGCTTAACCATGCCCTCACATTTTTTCATTCAGTTGGATATCAAGCTCAAAGGATTGTTTATGGATCACTGGGAAGATCTGAATCGACGATGGCGCCATGGAGAAGAGGTAAGAACAATTCTTTTCTCAAATTTGAAATATGATAATTATAGATTAAAATTTCAATTGAATACATATTTTTATTGTTACGCTTAGAGGTCGAGGAATCAACAACAACCAAACCCCGTTATTCCTATCATCCCTCCCGACACTCCCACAATTTCTCAACATCCTTTGGGTAGTCAAGAAGATTTAGCAGCCCACATAGTTGAAAACAAAATTAAAATTGAGGATTTAATCAAAACAATGAGGGATTCACAATCTACAAACCCCCACCGCACCTCTCTTATAAACATATCGAGGCATTACTTATTCAAGTTGACACGAAAATGGGAAAAATTGATCATTTGACAACTTACAAAGAGGGTTGTAGGGTTTATTATTCCAAAAAATTGTCATATGTGGATGTAAAGAAAAATAAATTTCAAAATACCTCATATGTGCCTTATTCACGGACCCCCGCACTAATTTTCATGTTTTGTTGTCATGTAAATGGTTTCCCTCCATTGGTGCAATAATAATTTGATTAAAAATATTTTTTTGGGACCGATGGTGGATGGTGTTTGATTTTCCACCTTGTAATAACAATGAGGTGCCACTATAATTTCTAAGGAAACTCTATTGTGATTTTATCCTCAACGAGATCCCAAATTATTTTGATTTCTGAGATTTCCAGGGCCGAGGAAAAGGATCTACACAGGATCGACCAGGTGCACAATGTGCACCTATTCAGTAGGGTAGATTCCCCACATAGAAGCCCCCTCACCCTGAGATTGTCCCTCAAGCAGTGAAGGAGATAGTAGAGATTGATACACTCCACGCACTTCAGGGGCTATTTGTGACCCTTTTTGACATACGAGGGAGATTTCTGAGCCAGATTCTTGCGAGAGGTACATAGAGTATTCCCTCAAGGAGTACTAGCATGAGGCCACATCTTTTCTCATCATGTGGTAGCATATGTTTGGGGCCCAAGGAGGATGATACTTTCATGCATACTGATTTTGGTGCACCTGGTGCTAGGGGTGCACATGATAATGTCACTATGTCAGATGTCCTTTTGAGTGAGACATTTGGATTACATTCATCGGTGTCACCTTCATAGGTAAATTTGTTATGTTTTGTTATGTGTGTTACAAAAATTTGGAGTACTTGATTTACTTATATATGTTAAATTTTTGAAATAATTGTATTTGTACATGTATATGCATTGATATTACAATGCGCGGGAGGCACATCTTCATCCCGACCATAGGCGGAAAGCACCATGCGTACACATACATTCACAGAGGTAATTTAGAATGTTAATTATGTAAAATTTTCACATACATGTGTGTGTGTGTGTGTGTGTATTAGTTTTGAAGTCAAATATATGTATGTTCTTGTATGTCCATCTAACTCACATGATATACATGTTTGATAAAGATGTTGACTTCACTAGACACCCCACCATCTCTACGACAAGTAGATAAAGGTGTTGCTGCTGTGATTTCATCTGCACAACAACTCACTAAGGTATTCAAACAACATGAATTTTTTTAAATTTCTCATGTAATTCATATTATGTTAAATTACATGTTAGTAATGTCTTTCATTGTAGAATTATTAAATTATGTTAATAATGTCCTTCATTGTGTATATGCAAGAGTTACCTGCGATAGGTAGCATCCCTGTTCATTTGATTCATAGGCGTGGTGGGGTAAAAACAATAGTTCTATATTGATAAAATTAGTTAAAATATTGTCATTATGTACATACATGTACTTAGTTATATTTTTCTAATTCTGATGTTAGATTTTCTAATCTTATGTGTATGTAGGGAACTTCAACCCCCTCCATTTTGACTCGAGGGCATGAACTCGTCCATCTTTTCATCTTCGTACTCTCGTTCGCATCTTGTAGGATCTCCCGATGACTCATCTAAGCATGAGATGAAAATTCGGCATGATCAAAAACTTGCAGTAAGTTTGTGTATTTATGTAAATACTTTCATTCTAGCATGGTCTTAAATACATGTTGAAAACATATATAAATTAATTTTTGACAAAAACATTGTTTGCATTTACAAGCTCATCTACAGGTGAGTATTTAGTGGAAGAGGACTCAAAGCATGGGCTTGGATGATCCAAATTCATCTCATAGATCTCCATCTTCATCTAAGGGAGGGCCTTCTTTGAGCAAGGCCAAGAGAGGGATAGATTTTGATGAGTAGGAAATATATATGTCTTACATGACATTGTTTTTGTATGCCTATGTGCATGGCATTGTATGTACGCCTATATGGCATTTGAATTTCATGGTATATGACCTATTTGGGAATTTATGTATTTATTATGCACATTAAAATACTATTTGGAACTTGATAATTTTTATGAGACCTTACATTTATGAGATTATTTCGCATGAAACTAATATGATGTGCACTTGACAATATTTAAGACATTATGGATTATTTTTTCATTTATTGGTGATGTATATGTACTAGAATTTTCAATATATTATATGCATCAAACTTTGTAAATCAATATTTATATAATGTATGTATATAAAGAGTTACCTAATCTGAGTAATTATTCATTCAATTTATCAATGTGTATATGTGTATTTACATTACTTGCACTTATTCTTGCTCATGGTCTCTTTGTACTATTTCCTATCTTATCATGCACTTACTACATTCTTCTATGCTTATTAGTCTTCTCACCTATTAAAACACCCGAGATTCATCACAATTTGATGCCTTTACTCTATTGATATTTTGAGAATGTCTCTCCATATACATTACTCCAATGCTTGAGAATCTCTCCGGATGTAATGACATTTTGATTCGACACTCAATGATTCTTGATTGTCTAATTCTCGTCCAATTCGTGTTATTACCTTTAAATTTGTTGGCATTTTAAGTTATTTGGAAATCACATCACACCCTTCACTAGGCTTGATGACTACCCCTATCCTTTTGAAGGAGCTTTTAAAGAATCCATGGGTTTATCATAGCATACATTATCAATGAATGGAAGGTCACTAAGTCACAGGCCAACTAAATTCCATCCAAAACTAAACAAGAAAGATTTACTAGGTGATTGATAACTCCCGTGTGTTCTTAGACATACCCCCATTAAAATCATTCTTAAGCCAATCTAGTCATTACGAGCTCTTAAGGAACTATGCCCAGATTTGGTAGCCCAAAAGTATGGGTAGCATAGGGAACCAAAAAAATCCTCCACTAGCATTCACCGGGCCACCCCGATGTGTTGGCATAGCTGGCTCGGTCCCATGAGCTTCCGTTTGCAAACTACAACGTCTGGGAGCCCTACACTCTACTCAGATTGCAAAGATTTCGTGCATTTGCAAACAATATGAAAATGAGAGAACTGAATGGATATGGAGAAAACCGGGAGAGGCTTTCATAGAGGGATTCAATATGGAGGTTTTGGATCTAACGATATGTCTCTAGGTGCCACGGAGTATGAGAAATCACATGTCGAAGATATAACGTGTTTTGGTCTCAGGGCTCTTAAGAGACTACATCCGAACGAGGTAGCCTCAAAAGCATGAGGAGCACAGGGAACCAAAAAAATCCTTCACTAGCATTCACCTAGCCACCTCGATGTGTTGGTGTAGTTGGTTCGGTCCCAAATGCTACCATTTGCAAAATACAACATCTAGCATCCTTACACTGACTCAGACTACACTATTTCGTGTGTTTGTAAATAATAGGATAGCAAGAGAACTGAATGGATATGGATAAAACTATGATAGGATTTTGTAGAGGGACCCAACATAGAGGTCTTGGATCTAACGATATGTCTCTAGGTGCCACGAAGTCCAAGAAATCACCCGTCGAAGATATAATGTGTTTTGGCCTTAGGGCTCTTAAGGGACTATGCCCGGATGAGGTAGCCTGAAAGCACGGGTAGCATAGGGATCCATAACAAAGCCTCCACTAGTATTCACTTGGACACTTCAATGTTTTGGTGTAGTTGGTTTGGTCCCACAAGCTTCCATTTGCAAACTACAACGTCTGGGCACACTACACTTACTCGTGATCGCGTATTTTTCATGCATTTACAAACAATAGGACACCAAGAAAATTGAATGGAAATGGAGAAAACCAGTAAATTATTTCATATAGGACATCAACATGGAGGTCCTGGGATCTCGACGAGACATCTCTAAGTGCCATAGAGTCTAAGAAATCACCTATCAAAGATATAGTGTGTTTTGGCCTCAGGGCTCTTAATGGACTACGCCTAAACGAGGTAGCCTGAAAACATGGGTAGTGTAGGGAACCAAAAAAATCCTCCAATAGCATTCACCTGGCCACCTTGACGTGTTGGTGTAGTTGGTTCGGTCCCATGAGCTTCCGTTTGTAAACTATAGCGTCGCGGTCATACACTAACTCAGATCATGGTATTTCATGTGTTTGCAAACAATATGACAATGAGAGAACTGAATGGAGATGGAGAAAACCTCAAGATTCTTTTGTAGAGGGCCTTGACATTGAGGTATCAAATCTAGCGAGATGTCTCTAGGTCCCACAGAGTTGAAGAAATCACCCGTCGAAGATATAGCGTGTTTTTGGCCTCAAGGCTCTTAAGGGACTATGCCCGGACGAGGTATCCTGAAAGCACGGGTAGTGTAGGGAACCAAAAAAATCCTCCAATAGCATTCACTTGGCCACCTTGACGTGTTGGTGTAGTTGGTTTAGTCCCATGAGCTTCCATTTGCAAACTATAGCGTCTGGCAGCCCTACACTGACTCAAACTGCAATATTTCACACATTTGCAAACAATAGGACAACGAGATAACCAAATTGATATGGAGAAAACCATGAGAAATCACCCGTCGAAGATATAACATGTTTTGGTCTCAGGGCTCTTAAGAGACTACGCCCGAACGAGGTATCTTGAAAGCACGGGGAGTGTAGGGAACAAAAAAAAGCCTCCACTAGCATTCACCTAGCCACCCTAATGTGTTGGCATAGTTGATTCATTCCCACAAGCTACCATTTGCAAAATACAGCATCTAACAGCCTTACACTGACTCAGACTACACTATTTTTCACATTTCCAAACAATAGGACAATGAGAGAATCAAATGGAGATGGATAAAACCATGATAGGATTTTGTAGAGGGCCCTAACATGGAGGTCTTAGATCTGACGAGATGTCTCTAGGTGCCACGAGTCTGATAAATCACCTGTCAAAGATATAGCATGTTTTGGCCTTAGGGCTCTTAAGGGATTACATCTGGATGAGGTAGCCCAAAAGCACAGGTAGCATAGGTAACCAAATAAAATCCTCCACTAGCATTCACATTTCCACCCCGACATGTTGGAGTAATTGGTTCGGTCCCACAAGCTTCCGTTTGCAAACTACAGCATCTAGGAGCCCTACACTAACTTAGACTGTAATATTGCACACGTTTACAAACAATAGGACACCAAGAGAACCGAATGGATATGGAGAAAACCACGAGAGGATTTCATATAGGGCTTTATGTCGAATTCTCTAATCTAACAAGATGTCTCTAGGTGCCATGGAGTCTGAGAAATCACCTGTCGAAGATATAGCGTGTTTTGGCCTCAAGGCTCTTAAGGGACTACACCCGAATGAGGTAGCCCGAAAGCATGGGTAGCATAGGGAACCAAAACAAAGCCTCCAATAGTGTTCACTTGGCCACCCTAACATTTTGGCATAGTTGGTTTGGTCCCATGAGCTTCCGTTTGTAAACTATAGCGTCTGGCCGGGCACCTGACACTGTGACTCGACTGCAGTAGTATTTCATGTGTTTACAAAAATAGGATAGCGAGAGAACCGAATGGAGATGGAGAAAAACACGAGAGGATTTCATATAGGGACCCAACATGGAGGTCTCGGATGTGATTATACATCTCTAGGTTCTCATGGAGTCCAAAAAGTCAGCCATCGAAGATATAACGTGTTTTGGCCTTGGGGCTCTTAGGTACTACACCCAAATGAGGTAGCCCGAAAGCACGGGTAGCATAGGGAACCAAAAAAAGCCTCCACTAGCCTTCACCTGGCCATTCTGACATGTTGGCATAGTTTTTCGGTCCCACAAGCTTCCATTTGCAAAATATAGCGTCTGACTGACCCTACATTGACTCAGGATTTGCATTATTTCACATGTTTACAAACAATAGGACAGTGAGAGAATGGAATGGAGATGGAGAAAAAACCACGAGAGAATATTTTGTTTCCCATAAGCTAGTTGGCATAGTGGAGGATAGTTGGCATAGTTTGTTTGGTCCCATAAGCTACCGTTCACAAAATACAAAGATCTAAAGCAATCTGCTTACACTTACGACTCAAACTACATTATTTCACATGTTTACAAACAATAGGACAACGAGAGAACCGAATGGAGATGGATAAAACCATGATATATTTTGTAGAGGGCCCCGACATGGAGGTCTCGGATATGATGAGATGTCTCTAGGTGCCACGGAGTCCGAGAAATCACCCATTGAAGATATAGCGTGTTTTGGCCTGCAGGATCATAAGGGACTACATCCGGACGAGGTAGCCTAAAAGCACGAGTAGCGTAGGGAACAAAAAAAATCCTCCACTAGCATTCACCTAGCCACCCTAATGTGTTAGCGTAGTTGGATCGGTCCCATGAGTTTCTGTTTGCAAACTACAACGTCTAGGAGCCCTACACTGACTAAGACTACAGTATTTCATGCATTTGCAAATAATAGGATAGTGAGAGAACCGAATGGAGATGGAGAAAAATATGAGAGTATTTCATGAGGGCCCCAACATGGAGGTCTCGGATCTGATGAGATGTTTTTAGGTTCCATGGAGTCCGAAAAATAACTCGTCGAAGATATAGTGTGTTTTGGCCTCACGGCTCTTAAGGGACTATGCTCAAATGAGGTAGCCTGAAAGCACAAGTAGCATAGGGAACCTGATATTGCCAAATCACAACCCCCTTATGTTTACACAATTGTATATACTTGAGCTCATGGTGTGATTGGATAACATGGGTACTATCTTCAAGTTGTGGGACTTGTTACTTGAGATAAACCTCCAGAGAAAGCTGGTTCTTGCTCCTAAACTACCTACCACAAACTACTCTAATGTGAGAAAAAATATCTTTTCTAATCTAAATTTTCAAGGGACCAAAGAGAGAGAATGCATAAAACTGAAAACCTACATTAAAGTGGTGATACACCAGAAATGAAGGGAGTGAGGGTAGTCTTTCAATGTGTGAGATACCGAAGCAAAGTGCACACTAGAAGGGGTGATAACAGTTCTGCACAATCTAGCAAAATGCATTCAAAACAACATCTCAAACATACACAATGTTAATGGATCCTTGCAGGAGAATAAAAATAGACACAATATTCTTGTAATGAAGGTTGAAAGGTCAATAAGTGTGCAAATAAACACAACAGGGGAAGATGCATCCACAAACTTGTATTTTATTGCTTCATGATATGCAGTTCATTCTATTACAAGGGCCTGGATTACCATGTAAGGAGTCCACTACAAAGGCCTGCAAAGACATTAGCTTCACAAAGCAATTCGACAGAGCTTTGTTACAATAAAACTCTTCCTTTTACAATGAGCCCAACACTCTAATTTATAGAAAAATAAGAAGAGAGAGAGAGAGAGGGAAAATGGAAATCCTGAAATCTGTCCTTCAACCACTTTCAAGGGGTCATAAATGGATTGAAATGATGGTATGTTTCTTGCAAAAAGGCTCCCCATACTGTCCCATGACTTGTAACAATGAAAAAATGATAACCATGCCTCTTAATTACACTCCCAACCACCAAATAAAACACTATTCTAAACCTAGCCGTGTTTTCTACAAAATATTTATCTATCTTTCATCAAATCCATAATGTATTTATTTTTGTACATTGGGCTCGAAAACATGATTCCAATGGTACCAATTTCATGTGATTTTGTTGAGAAATGCAAAAGTTATGGCCTTCTGAGTGTGAGCAGCTATTTTGGGTCTGCCAAGCATTTTCTATCATTTGACGGGAATGAGCATTATTTGGCTTGAGTTGAAAGTCCAATTTTATGAAAATCGGAGCTCGAGTCAAAAATTATTGTAGTTTGAAGTTCGGGGTCAAATGTTGACTTTTTCTCTTCATTGTGGCTATTTCGGCAAAATAGGGTTCGCATGTCCCAGCTTTCCCGAAAAAATCTCCGCATCCCTTAATTCGGGATTTGTTGTCCCCATGCGTCCATCGTTGACCTAGTTGTGAGGGTCATTGACCTCCACATTCTCCGCAACGTATAGTTCCTTTTGTGACTTTTTCACCTTTGTGCGTCCCACACGTACTTTTGTCCCAACCATCCCGGACACATTTCTCTCGTGCCACCCACAATGCACTGACTTGTGGCAAAATTGGCTTTTCATGTCCCGCACATACCGCATCCCAACCGTCCTGCAGGACCATCCGGGAAAAAAATATCCAATTTTTCGCAAAACACCAAAATGAGCCCATTTTCAGATTTTTAAATTTTCTCTAACTTCTTGGGTTTTTTCCTAGATGGGGAAGTTAGAGAGAAGCCAAGGGACCCCAAAAACATGATTTTTGGCCTTGAATCAATTCTACTAGCTCAAGACTAGAAGAATTTGTGCAAGTTATCCAAAATTACCTTAAGGGGTGAATTTTGGATAAGCGAGAACTATAACAAAGCCTCCACTAGTGTTCACTTGGCCACCCCAACATGTTAGCATAGTTCATTCGGTCCCACGAGCTTCCATTTTCAAACTATAGCATCTCGCAATGTATACCTCGACTCGATCGAGATTTCATGCATTTGCAAACAATAGGAAAACAAGATAACTGAATGGAGATGAAGAAAACTCGTGAGAGTCTTTCTTAGAGGGCCCCGACGTGGAGGTAAGGGATCTAGTGAGACATCTCTAGGTGCCACGACTTACGAGGAATCACTGTCAAAGATATAACGTGTTTTGGCCTCAGGGCTCTTAAGGGACTATGCCTAAACGAGGTAGCCCAAAAGCATGGGTAGCATAGGGAACCAAAAAAATCCTCCAATAGTGCTCACATGGCCACCACAACATGTTGGCGTAGTTGGTTTATTCCCATGTGATTCTGTTTGCAAATTATAGAATCTAGGAGCCCTAAACTAACTCGGACTACATGATTTCCTACATTTGCAAACAATAGGATAGTGAGAGAACCGAATGGATATGGAGAAAACAACAAGAGTATTTTGTAGAGGGCCCCAACATGGAGGTCTCAGATCCGACAAGATGTCTCGTAGGTGCTACGAGTCCAAGAAATCACCTATTGAAGATATAGCATGTTTTGGCCTTAGGGCTCCTAAGAGACTATGCTCGAACGAGGTAGTTCAAAAGAACAGGAGTATAGGGAACCAAAACAAAGCCTCCACTAACATTCACTGGCCACCCCTATAACACCCTCGATAATTGTTATATTCCTCTTTTGCATTTCAAGTGTTGACATGTGATTTTCTTCTAAAGATGTGTTCTTTTGATTGTTGGAGATCATGCTTGATATGGATAAATCTTTTCTATTCTTAAGATCATTAGACTAGAATGGAATGGCTTCCTTGAATCCATTTTTCACTTCTTGTAGGTGAGTTGCAATCTAGTTTAAGAGTTGTAAACTTATCTCTTTATCTAACTCATCCTTGGATCAATTTCAGTGATCCAAGGAATGTTTTAAACCTTCTCAGTTGAATGAATGGTAAATTGACATTCCATAATTTGAGGGACATAGCGGACTGAAATTTGTTATTACAAGTTCTTTAATCTTGTGTGAACGTGTTTCCATTTAGTTGTATGTTGTGCTTAGGTCCTTAAGATCGATCTTGGCAGTACATTGCTGATGTAAATGAAATACAACCTGTTCATGACATAGGAATGATTTGGAATCCTAAGTTGGGTAAGAATATTTACTACCTAGCTATGTTACTTAATTGAATTTTTATTCTAACCTAAGCTTCCTATTCTACTTTGTTGGGTTGGCATCCAAACCTAAGCCTTGTGTTAAGGGAATATGGAAAGGTTGCTAGGCTATCTAAATTAACCTAAAACCTAATGCTATAAGGTTATGAGATGATCTAACCTATTGCCTAAAACTAAAAGGTCTGTGAATTTATCTAACCTAATGTGTTATGGCCTAAGGTAATTATTCCTAAACTAACCTAAGTTTAAAGGATCTATCCTAAGCTATTTAAATGGGAACCTAAAGGGGTCGCATGCCTCTATGGTGACGGTTCCAATGGCATTGAATTTGTTGATAAGGTTTTTAAGGCATTAAGTACGCTAGTTTTGGTAGGGGCTAGTTGACTTGGCGGAGGCTTATGTGGAAGCTCCACTAAAGATGGAATTGCATGTTAAATGGGAATTGGCATTTGCCAAATTTGGGAGGTGGTGGTAAGGAGAGATAAGTAGGAAAATTGGAATTAATGAAATTAATTGGCCTTGGGTTTTGTTCACAAACCGTCTAGGAAACTTGGAAGGTGGGTTTGTGGGAGGTTGTTGGTTTTTGCATGCTTTTCAGATTTTGCTCTGCATGGAGAAAATTGTTTCTTTGAACTAGTAGTTCAACTTTCACTTCATCGCTATTTTTAACTCACCGGTCTATTTTCGATCATGGGAAGGTATATGAGGAATTTTGAGGAAAGTTATTGGTTGATTGATCTTTCATAGAGGAAAAGAAAGGAGTTGGAAGCTTGGTGAAGTCTCCTTTGATTTGGCGTAAGCTTTATCGGCATGATAGTATTTAACCATTAATATCTCTTGCTTTCTTCTAAATGTTTCATTAAAATGACTCTGCTCTTATGAGATTCTTGGCTTGCATGTTTTATCTGGTTATTTGCTTGCTAGGTTTTGTAATCTCTGGAAATTTGGGTATGAATCCATGGCAAATTAGTGTAAGTCTTGGAAAATTTCTTTGTATGGGTTAAATAACGAAGCATGTATGAGAAACTTGTTTCTATGGCTCTGCTTGTCATTTCTTGAACCGGTATTCGAAGAGTTGTGTTTTTAACTAACCTTCATCGTTGTTTACTTGGTTCTGAGTTTTTGGGAACCTTGAGTCCCATCTGATCTTACATTGGAGCTCATTTTTGTTTGAGCTTGAGCTTGTATTTGAACTCGTATTTCGTTGGAGCCTGTATTTGGGTTCGTGTTTTGTTTGAGCTTGAGCTTGTATTTGAGCTCGTGTTTCGTTTGAGCCTGATATTTGAGTTCGTGTTTAGTTTAAGCTTGATTCAAGGTTAGTGTTTTGATAAGAATTTGTGTTGGAGGTTCTTGTTACTCTAAAAGTGTTTGGATTCTCAAGTAATCCTAGACTATTGTTTGAAGTTCGTATGTACCTCTGTACTCATGTTTATTCTTGTGTTATTCTAGATTGTTAATGGAAGTTCATAATGTACACAACACTCGTATTTTATTACGTGAATAGTTCTAAACTCTAGTTAGAAGCTCGTGTTTCGTTTTGAGCTGGTATGAGTTTTCTTTGTTTAAAATACAAACTGGAATGGGAACTTGTTGTTGCCCTAAACCTGTGAATATTTACTTGAATGGTTCTGAACTCTTCTATGAGAAACTTGTGTTTCATTTTGAGTTGGAAATAGGGTTTCTTGTTTATGTTATAAACTGGTTAAGGTTGTTCGTATTATATTTTGTCTTGTATTATGATATTTGTGTATATCGTGCTCATGTTTGAGACTTTGTGATTCGACACTGTACATGTAATTTGGTACTTAGTGTTTGGAATTTATAGCCTGAACGATGTGTTGGTTCTGTTATGGTATTTGTGAGTTGGTTTTAAATTACATTCAAGTTGAAAGCTTATAACTCTTTTAATTCAAATTACTTACTCAAAGAAAATATGGGAAGTAGTATGACTGAGTTGTTTGAATATCTCTTGGAGATTTAACTGGAAATGCTTTCGTTTGATAGTAGGATTTGGAATTTCTTTTAAAATGAGTTTGTACCAGTGCTTAGAAATTGTAGTGGAAGGAATACTTAAATCTGTTTAGTTTGATTTTGTTTTATAGTTCTAAAAGAATTATGAACCACCTACTCTTAAGTACAATGTTGTGGAGGCATTTTAAAGGAACTTCAGTTTTGAGTTCGAGGATACTCCTAAACTGGTTTAGTTTAAGGTTTCGGGTTTTCTATTCTTGTTGGGATCAATAAGTGAATACTTGAGTCTTTTAAAAGAAAAAGGAAATTGAGAATCCTTAGGGATAGTGTGTTGTTTTTGAACTTTATTGTTTATGTTGTTCTGAACTGAAATTGGAACTCATGCTTTTAATGATAAGGATTATAAGGGAGACTTGCAGTACATTTTCTTTATAATGATTTGGTTTTGTTCTCTCTTCAGGAACTAGTGTATGAGCTTATTGTTTGGATTAGAAGAGGGAATTTGTTGTTAAGTGTAGAGAAATTCTGATAAGATTCCTTTTCTAACCTGTTGGGATAAGTTCATTTGATTGAACCATTCTGTTATTAGTTCTCTTGTGAAATGGAGATTTATTATAATTGTTTAGTCTTCCTTGTTCATATCATTTGTTGAAGTGATGTAGGAAGAGATTTGATGTTTCAGTTTTGTTGAACAAAAATATAATTTTTTTGGCAGACTATTCAAATTCTATAGCTCCTTATATTGATATGGGATTCTATTTTGATGAAAATCTTAAATGTTGAATTTAAAGGTAGTTGTCCTTTAAACGAAATAGTTAAATTCATGTTATGAACCTGTTTCTATTTTCAGATGTTTTTGTTGGGCATAGTTTGGAATGGTTATTCTTCTTCCTTGCTTAGGAGCTAGATGAATCATCCTAATGGGAACTATGTTGTAAACCCTTCCTTTGTCTTATAGTAAAGTTAAATGTTGTATTCTATTATGATAGAATTGGGAACAATAAGATGTTATGATCTGTTGTTTGTTTAAAGGTAATTGATAGGATCAATTAAAATTTAATTTTGTAAGGCAGATGTTGTGGATTATATTATGTTCTTCTCTTAGAAGTGAATTCAGATTGGTTAATGTACTTCTTTTCTGATTGTTATTACTTACTAATATGTATGATATATTAATTGTTTCATTAAAGCAGAGTTGTTTTAATGGAACAATTAGTGGAATGCACTTTGTTTTAAGGCTTAGTGTTTATCATGCTCAGTTCATTGAACTGACCCATGCTAGCAATTTTTACAGATGGACTTCGTAAGTGATAAAAGAAGCCAAAACTTATATGATGCAATGACTAATTTATGTCTCGATTCTTTGAGAAGAATTTAGATTCATTCTTGAATTGTATTGAAAAAGAAAAGTTGTATTCTTTTTAGAATGAAGGTGGTTGTTATGCAGTATGCCTAAAATGCATAAGTCTTGTAAATGTATAAGTTTTAAAGATGAATTGAAAGTTGAGAATTTACTTGTATTGGTTGTGTAAATTATCTTGTACTTTTATGAAAGAGATGGAATTCTATCTTGTTGATATTCTTCATATTATTTATATGCTTAATTGGTTATCCTTTGATAAGTTGGATAAAGGGATTTAGTTCAATTTCCCTAATTAAGATGCAACTTGTTAAGTTGCAGAATATGATGTTCTTTATCTAAACTATTTAACATAGTAATGTAATGTGTGATGAACATACATTAAGAAATATGGATATTGGGTAGGATATACCCTAACACTTAAACATGTAGAGAAAGAATCTTTCTCTTTCTTAATTGAATATAAACCAAAAAGGTTTGGAAATATGATTACAATTTATTAGACTTAATTTTGTATGAAGTCTACTTTAATTGGATATATTCGGACGTTGAACCTTTCTAAAAAGTTATGCTACTTTTTAAATGAAACTTATGATAATGTTGTTCTGTTATTACGGTTAATTGGTAGTTTAACTAAGAAATCAAACATTAAAAGTAACCATAAGTATAACGAAGTTCTTCATGGACTAAATGAAACAAATTTAGGAAAGAACTTATTGAGTGTTGGATTAGGGTTTGGCAAGGTTGTTGTAATCAAGAAATAATCCAAAATAACAACGTATTAACAATCTCCTTGGGGGTATGTACATCTTGATGAGGCAGTTTCTATAGGATGTTGGCACACGCCAACTGCAGGGCTGTACTTTCGAGAAGGCTTGGGTCTTCTCGAGAATACAACATTGTAGTGTGGCATCACCCTTCCGCATTGATCATCTAGATCTACACACAATAGGAACTCAAACTTGAACTTAGTTTCTCTCTAGGTCGATAGGAGCATATTTAGGATAGGAATTAGCTTCCAATGGCTCAGGGTACATTGGCACATTTGGTCAACTTAGGTCAACCAAGTATGCCCATTTACCCTAAGCCATTGTGAGTGTCTTCCTATAATAGGTTATGTTTCTATCTAGGGCTAGGGTTAAACCTAGAACAAGTGGACTGACGGTAGTCAGTAAAGACCAATCATGATAATAGAGGAGTGAGGTGAAGGACGTATTCCAATATGACAAGTATGTCATCTAGGAATAGTGACATACACAGTATGTTATAAATATTTGGCCAAAGTATCGCAAGTTGTTGGTTGCATTTTCCTATGTCACCAAGTTTAAAACAACGTGATATCAGATGAATATTGGTAACAGATATTCAGATATGTTCTTTAAAAAGATCACTTAGTATACAAAGACCAAGTATATGAAGTATACAATATGTATTCAATAAATAAGATAACATAAATAGATTGGTAGGTTACCGAGTTATGGAATAAATAGATCGCTGAATCACCTAGTCATTATAGCTATATATTTTTATCCATTGAATTTGATCGGCATTGAATTTTTGTTCTAAATAATGCTTTATTTAGAACAATGAACACTATAAAAAAAATAAAAAAATAAAAAAATTCCTTATTTCTAAAGTCTTAAAATGAGAATGTTACATCTTGGTATCAGAGCTGAAGGTTGCAGCTCTTAGACCTATTGTGTCCATAATCTGATGAAAATTAAATTTTCTTGTAACAAAAAATGGTGAGAACAAGAGGAAATGTTGCAAACAACGCTCCACCTGATGAAGGAGCAAGTAATAACCTAAAAACTTGATGAGATCCTTGCTGCCCTATTAGACACAAGAGATCATTTGGCTATGCTTGAACAACAAGTAATGGGTAATGAGGAGGAAGAAGAAGTTGATAACAATAATTAGCCACCTCCAGGGGACAACGCCAATGTGGGTGTTGATAATAACAATGTTAACATACCTGTTCAGCTTGAGAACAAAAAGGCTAGGCTAGTAGTAGAACTCACTAATGACATAAAAAGGATAAGTCCACCCAAGTTTGATGGCACCACATTAGGAGATGGGGCTGAGAACTGGCTCAACGAAATGGAGAAATACTTTGCAATAAGAAATTTCTCAGAAGAAACAAAGGCAATATGGGGAGCATATCAACTTTCTCACAAAGCATCTTCGTGGTGGGACAGCCGCAAGGCTGAGTTAAACATTGATGAATCTAATATCACATGGGACCAATTTAAAGGTTACTTTAGGCAACGATGGCTGCCAAAACTCTACTATGATTAGAAAATGACTGAATTTCAGAACTTAGCTCAAGGAAAGCTAACTATAACTGAGTATTGGGAGTGATTTACAAAACTCCTTAAGTATGTGCCTCAGTACCAAACTGACGAGAAGTTTAGGATATGGAAATTCATCATGGGATTGAATCCCATTATAGGGGAGAGGTGGATGTTCACAACCCAACCATAATGGAAGGGTTTGTTGAAAAATCCATAAGGCAGGAATAGAAATTAAAGGTAATTTTTGCTCACAAAGAGGAAGTAAGGAAGAAGAATCCCAACTCCTCTTCATCATCTCTTGCACCCAAGAAAGGACCATGGAAGAAATTTGGAATGAAAAGTAAGTTTTCATCTAATACAAACAAGAAAGTAGCAACAAACAAGTTTGTTGGTAATGCATAGAACAACTTTGTCAAGAACAATAATAATGAGACAAAAGTCCTATGGGGGTCAGAACGATAACTCTAAGGCTGGAAATAAACCTGAGCCTAGGAAGGGACCTATAGAAGGCTGTTATAACTGTGGTAAATATCATTACGCAAATCAATTTCCTTTGAAGAAGGATGATCGTAATCAACAGCACAAGATACACGCTGCAGTAGCTAACAAGCAGGATGAGAAACATGCCACACCCATAGAAGTTCGGGTAAGTTATTTGGCTTACCAATAACTATTATTTTTGATGTTGAGCTACTTTGAATGTTTTATTTCTAGTAAATTAGCATCAAAATTAAAAAGAAAAGTTGGAAACATGGATAAAACATGGACTGTACAGTATGGGAATAATGTTGTTCATATGGTTAGTATGTGTCTTTTTGGAGCAATCCTTGACTTACCTAACTTTTCCACTGAGGTTGATCTTTATGTTGCACCCTTGGGGTCTTATGATGTAATCATAGGTGTTAATTGGTTAGTAGAACATAAGGCTAAAGTGGATTGTTTTGAAAAACACATTAGTTGTTTAGACAACCTACAAAAAATAGCAGAGATTTAGGGTGTGAAATGTGATATTTCTGTTAGAAAACTATCAACTATGCAACTTAAAAAGGCCAAAAATAAAGGATGCACCTTATATGCAATAAAAATTACTGAATCAATAGAATAAAGAAGCGATATTATAGAACGATATCCGTTGTTATGAGACTTCAGTGATGTATTCCTGAAGAATTGCAGGTCTTCCACCCAAAAGGGAATTTGATTTCACGATTGAGATCAAGCCTAGAACTGAACCTATTTCTAAAGCACCATATCAAATGAATACTATAGAATTAGTAGAGCTTAAGGCTTAGTTGCATGAACTTTTGTCTCAAGGTTTGATTAGACCAAGTGTTTCACCTTGGGGAGCACCCATAATTTTTGTGAAAAAGAAAGATGGAACACTTAGATTGTGCATTGATTATAGAATGTTAAACAAGGCAACAATCAAGAATAGATATCCACTCCCTAGGATTGATGATTTATTTGATCAGATGTGTGGAGCATCGGTATATTCTAAGATAGATCTTCGATCTGGATATCATCAATTACTGAATTAAGGATGAGGATATTCATAAAACAAACTTTCAGAACAAGGTATGGACATTATGAATTCATGGTTTTACCTTTTGGATTGATGAATGCACCTATAGATTTTATGAACTTAATGAATAATATATTTCAAGAATACTTGGACAAGTTTTTGCTTGTATTCTTGGATGACATTCTCATATATTCTAAAAGCATTGAGGAGCATCATGAGCATTTGAAAATATTTTTGGAAATTCTGAGAAAGATACGGTTGTTTGGTATGCTATCCAAATGTTCTTTCAATGACACGTAAGTACACTATCTCGGGACATGTAATAAGTAAAGATGGAATTGTTTTAGATCCTTCAAAAATTATAGCTATAACGAGAATGGCCTACACCTAAGAATGTACATGAAGTTAGAAGCTTCATGGGACTTGTTGGCTACTATAGGAAATTTGTAAAAGATTTTTCTAAGATAGCTACACCAATAACTTCCTTACAGAAGAAAGATAAAAAGTTTGTTTGGAGTGAGAAATGTGAAATTGCATTTAAAACCTTGAAAGAATAGTTAACTTCAAAGACCTATTCTTGCAGCACAGATCCTAATGGATATTTTATGGTGGATGCATCCCGTGAAGGTCTAGGAGGTATTTTGTTACATGGTCATGTCATAGCATGTGAAAGTAGGAAACTTAAGTTACATGAGTTAATTTTTTCTCCACATGATTCAAAGCTTGCTTCCATTGTTCATGCACTACAATTTTGGAGGCATTACCTTCTCGAAGTAAGTCATTTGAATTGAAAACTAATCACCTTGGATTGAATTATATCTTCACTCACCAAATCTTAATGTAAGACAACAAAGGTTGTTGGATTTTTGTCTCAATATGATTTTGGCATCAGTTATATAAAGGGTACAGAAAATAGAGTGGTGATGCTCTAAGTTGTAGGAAGCACATTTATGCTTTTATAATGTTAAGAACTTAGTTTAAGGATGAAGTAAAAGTGTTATGGAATCTGATTCTTACTCTCAAAGCAAGTAAAAGCAGCACACTGCTACAGATTCAAATGATTTTTGCTTTGATAAAGAAGGAATCTTACGATTTGAAAACAGAAGTCTATGTACCTTCACTAAATAATTTGAGAAAGAAATTGTTAGCAGAATTTCATAATTCACCTTTTTCTGGACACCCTGGCATTACAAAAATGCTTGTTGATATAAAACAACAATATTTTTGGAAAGGAATGAAAAAGGATGTTCTAAACTTTGTGACACATTGTCTTGAGTGCCAACGTGTTAAGGCAGAACATATGCACCCAGCCGGTTTGTTGTATCCTCATAGCATACCGCAATACAAATGACAGGTAATAAGCATGGATTTTGTACAAGGGTTACCTATGTCAAGAAATAAGCATGATGTTATATTAGTAGTTGTGGATAAACTAACAAAGGTAGCACATTTTATTGTTGGAAATCTGAAGGATGATTCTCCTATTTTGGCAAGAAGATTTGTACATGAAATTTTCAGATTACATGGAGTACCTAAGTTAATCATTTCAGATAGAGATCCTAGAATGACGTCAAGATTTTGGCAAATGCTTAATGCAACTCTAGGAACTAAGCTAAATTTTAGTTCTGCGTATCATCCGGAAATAGATGGGTAGACTAAAAGAGTAAATCAAGTTTTGGAAGATATGTTATGAATGTATTGCATGGATCAATAGTATAAGTGGGAAGAGTATCTTCCATTAGTTGAATTCACATACAATAATACATATCATGCTTCTCTTAAGATGACACCTTTCGAGGCATTATACGGAAGAAAATGTAGAACCCCTGTTAGTTGGGATAGCATAGAGGATAGAGAGGTAATTGGACCTAAAATTCTTACTAAAATGGAACAAGTTAAATTGATTCGTGAACACTTGAAAGAAGCAAAGCAGACAAAAAAAAAGAGTTATGCTTTGACTTAAAGAGGGTTGATAGGAAATTTGAACTTGGTGAGAAAGTATTTCTTCGGGTTAAACTGAAAAAGAGTTCTATAACTTTTGGCAAGGCTGCCAAGTTATCACCTCGTTATGTGGGACCTTTTGAGATAGTTGAAGTAATTAACCCTGTAGCTTATCATTTAGCATTACCTCCTACTTTGTCATGAATGCATGATGTTTTCCATATTTCTTTGCTTAAGAAATATGTTTCAGATTTATCACACGTGTTAAATTGGAATTCCTTGCAGGTCTAGGACCCAGGAATAATTGTGGTTAAACCCATACGAGTGCTTGAAACTCGCTAGTTGCATTTGAGAAATCAAGAAATAAGTCAATGTAAAGTCTAGTGGGACCATTTTAACAAAGATAGTGCAACTTGGGAAAACCTAGAGGATATGAAAACTTCTTTTCCATATCTATTTGAATAGAATTGATTCTATAGACTGTTAAAATAAAATTTATGATTTTCTTCTTTATATGACAATAAGTATGCCAGTTTTGGGTAGATATTTATATGAATTGAATAAACAACTATTTAATGTTGATTTCTAGAACTATAAGGTTTTGATATATTTGACTTATGGTAAGAGAAGTGAATGAATTGATTGTCCTTGATGTAAATTGTTAAAATGAGGTAATCATCGGGACGATGATTCTTTTTAGGAGGGAAGCATGTAACACCCTCGAAAATTGTTATATTCCTTTTTGCATTTCAAGTGTTGACATGTGATTTTCTTCTAAAGATGTGTTCTTTTGATTGTTGGAGATCATACTTGATATGGATAAATATTTTCTATTCTTAAGATCATTAGACTGGAATGGAATGGCTTCCTTGAATCCATTTTTCACTTCTTGTAGGTGAGTTGCAATCTGGTTTAAGAGTTGCAAACTTATCTCTTTATCTGACTCATCCTTGGATCAATTTCAGTGATCCAAGGAATGTTTTAAACCTTCTCAGTTGAATGAATGGTAAATTGACATTCCATAATTTGAGGGACATAGTGGACTGAAATTTGTTATTACAAGTTCTTTAATCTTGTGTGAACATGTTTCCATTTAGTTGTATGTTGTGCTTAGGTCCTTGAAGATCGATCTTGGCAGTACATTGCTGACGTAAATGAAATATAACCTGTTCATGACATAGGAAGGATTTGGAATCCTAAGCTGGGTAAGAATATTTACTACCTAGCTATGTTACTTAATTGAATTTTTATTCTAACCTAAGCTTCCTATTCTACTTTGTTGGGTTGGCATCCAAACCTAAGCCTTGTGCTAAGGGAATATGGAAAGGTTGCTAGGCTATCTAAATTAACCTAAAACCTAATGCTATAAGGTTATGAGATGATCTAACCTATTGCCTAAAACTAAAAGGTTATGTGAATTAATCTAACCTAATGTTGGAATTACCTAAGGTAATGTGTTAAGGCCTAAGGTAATTATTCCTAAACTAACCTAAGTTTTAAGGGATCTATCCTAAGCTATTTAAATGGGAACCTAAAGGGGTTGCATGCCTCTATGGTGACAGTTCCAATGGCATTGAATTTGTTGATAAGGTTCTTAAGGCATTAAGTACTACCAGTTTTAGGGGCTAGTTGACTTGGCAGAGGCTTATGTGGAAGCTCCACTAAAGATGGAATTACATGTTAAATGGGAATTGGCATTTGCCAAATTTGGGAGGCGGTGGTAAGGAGAGATAAGTAGGAAAATTGGAATTAATGAAATTAATTGGCCTTAGGTTTTGTTCACAAACCATCTTGGAAACTTGGAAGGTGGGTTTGTGGGAGGTTGTTGGTTTTTGCATTCTTTTCAGATTTTTCTCTGCATGGAGAAAACTGGTTCTTCGAACCAGCAGTTTGACTTTCACTTCATTGCTATTTTTAACTCACCTGGTCTATTTTCGATCATGGGAAGGTATATGAGGCATTCTGAGGAAATTTATTGGTTGGTTGATCTTTCGTGGAGGAGAAAAGGAGTTGAAAGCTTGGCTAGAAGTCTCCTTCGATTTGCAGAAGCGCTATCAGGAATGATAGGCTCTAACCATTAAGATCTCTTTCTTTCTTCTAAATGTTTCATTAAAATGACTTTGCTCTTATGAGATTCTTGGCTTGCATGTTTTATCTGGTTATTTGCTTGCTAGGTTTTGTAATCTCTAGAAATTTGGGTATGAATCCATGGAAAATTAGTGTAAGTCTTGGAAACTTTCTTTGTATGGGTTAAATAACAAAGCATGCATGAGAAACTTGTTTTTGTGGCTCTGCTTGTCATTTCTTGAACCGGTATTCAAAGAGTTGTGTTTTTAACTGACCTTTGTCGTTGTTTACTTGGTTATGAGTTTTTGGGAACCTTGAGTCCCGTCTGATCTTACATTAGAGCTCGTGTTTGTTTGAGCTTGAGCTTGTATTTGGGTTCGTTTTTGTTTGAGCTTGAACTTGTATTTGAGCTTGTGTTTCATTTGAGCCTGTATTCGAGTTCGTGTTTAGTTTAAGCTTGATTCGGGGTTAGTGTTTTGATAAGAATTTGTGTTGGAGGTTCTTGTTACTCTGAAACCGTGTTTGGATTCTTGAGTAATCCTGGACTATTGTTTGAAGTCCATATGTAGCTTTGTACTCGTGTTTATTCTTGTGTTATTCTAGACTATTAATGGAATTTCATAATGTACACAACACTCGTATTTTATTACGTGAATAGTTCTAAACTCTAGTTAGAAGCTCATGTTTCGTTTTGAGCTGGTATGAGTTTTCTTTGTTCAAAATACAAACTGGAATGGGAACTACTTGTTGCCCTGAACCTGTGAATATTTACTTTAATAGTTCTGAACTCTTCTGTGAGAAACTTGTGTTTCATTTTGAGTTGGAAATAGGGTTTCTTGTTTATGTTATAAACTGGTTAAGGTTGTTCGTATTGTATTCTCTTATATTACGATATTTATGTATATCTGTGCTCATGTTTGAGACTTTGTGATTTGACACTGTACATGTAATTTGGTACTTAGTGTTTGGAATTTATAGCTTGAACGATGTGTTGGTTCTGTTTTGGTATTTGTGAGTTGGTTTTAAATTGCATTCAAGTTGAAAGCTTATAACTCTTTTAATTCAAACTGCTTACTCAAAGAAAATCTGGGGAAGTAGTATGACTGAGCTATTTGAATATCTCTTGGAGATTTAACTGAAATGCTTTCATTTGATAGTGGATTTGGAATTTATTTTAAAACGATTTTGTACCAGTGCTTAGAAATTGTAGTGGAAGGATTACTTAACTCTGTTCAGTTTGATTTTGTTTTATAGTTCTAAAAGAATTATGAACCACTTACTCTTAAGTACAATGTTGTGGAGGCATTTTAAAGGAACTTCAGTTTTGAGTTCGAGGATACTCCTGAACTGGTTTAGTTTAAGGTTTCGGGTTTTCTATTCTTGTTGGGATCAATAAGTGAATACTTGAGTCTTTTAAAAGAAAAAGGAAATTGAGAATCCTTAGGGATAGTGTGTTGTTTTTGAACTTTACTATTTATGTTGTTCTGAACTGAAATTGGAACTCATGCTTTTTAATGATAAGGATTGTAAGGGAGACTTGCAGTACGTTTTCTTTACAATGAGTTGGTTTTGTTCTCTCTTCTGGGAACTAGTGTATGAGCTTATTGTTTGGATTAGAAGAGGGAATTTGTTGTTAAGTGTAGAGAAATGATTTAAGGATTGAATCAAATTCTGATAAGATTCCTTTTCTAACCTAGTTGGGATAAGTTCATTTGATTGAACCCTTCATTATTAGTTCTCTTGTGAAATGGAGATTTATTATAATTGTTTAGTCTTCCTTGTTCATATCATTTGTTGAAGTGATGTAGGAAGAGATTTGATGTTTCGGTTTTGTTGAATAGAAAATATAATTTTGTTGGCAGACTGTTAAAATTCTATAACTCCTTATATTGATATGGGAGTTTGTTTGGATGAAAATCCTAAATGTTGAATTTAAAGGTAGTTGTCCTTTAAATGAAACAGTTACATTCATGTTATGAACCTGTTTCTATTTTTTGATGTTTTGTGTTGGGCATAGTTTGGAATGGTTATTCTTTTTCCTCGCTTAGAGCTAGATGAATCATCCTAATGGGAACTATGTTGTAAACCCTTCCTTTTTCTTCTAGTAAAGTTAAATGTTGTATTCTATTATGATAGAATTGAGAATTTAGTAAGATTTTATGATCTCGTTGTTTTTTTAAGGTAATTGATAGGATCAATTAAAATTTAATTTTGTAAGGCAGATATTGTGGATTATATTATGTTCTTCTCTTAGAAGTGAATTCAGATTGGTTAATGTACTTCTTTCTTATTGTTATTACTTATAGATATATTAATTGTTTCATTAAAGCAAATTTGTTTTAATGGAACAATTAGTGGAATGCACTTCATTTTAAGGCTTAGTGCTTATCATGCTCAGTTCATTGAACTAACCCATGCTAGCAATTTTTGCAGATGGACTTCATAAGTGATAAAAGAAGGAAAAACTTATATGATGCATTGGCTGATTTAAGTCTGATTCTTTGTGAAGAATTCTGATTCGTTCTTGAGTTGTATTGAAAAAGAAAAGTTGTATTATTTTTAGAATGAAGGCGGTTGTTATGCAGTATGCCTAAAATGCATAAGTCTTGTAAATGTATAAGTTTTAAAGATGAATTGAAAGTTGAGAATTTACTTGTATTGGTTGTGTAAATTATCTTGTACTTGTATGAAAGAGATGGAATTCTATCTTGTTGATATTCTTCATATTATTTATATGCTTAATTGGTTATCCTTTGATAAGTTGGATAAAGGGATTTAGTTCAATTTCCCTAATTAAGATGTAGCTTGTTAAGTTACAGAATATGATGTTCTTTATCTAAACTATTTAACATAGTAATGTAATGTGTGATGAACATACATTAAGAAATATGGATATTGGGTAGGATATACCCTAACACTTAAACATGTAGATAAAGACTCTTTCTCTTTCTTAATTGAATATAAACCAAAAAGGTTTGGAAATATGATTACAATTTATTAGACTTCATTTTGTATGAAGTCTACTTTAATTGGATATATTTGGACGTTGAACCTTTCTAAAAGTTATGGTACTTTTTAAATGAAACTTATGATAACATTGTTCTATTGCGGTTAATTGGCAGTTTAACTAAGAAATCAAACATTAAAAGAAACCATAAGTATAATGAAGTTCTTCATGGACTAAATGAAGAAAATTTAGGAAATAACTTATTGAGTGTTGGATTAGGGTTTGGCAGGGTTGTTGTAATCAAGAAATAATCCAAACTAACAACGTATTAACAATCTCCTTGGGGTATGTACATCTTGATGAGGTAGTTTCTGTAGGATGTTGGCACATGCCAACTGCAGGGCTGTACTTTTGAGAAGGCTTGGGTCTTCTCGAGAATACAACGTTGTAGTTGACATGTGGCATCACCCTTCCACATTGATCATCTAGATCTACACACAATAGGAACTCGACTTGAACTTAGTTTCTCTCTAGGTCAGGATAGGAGCATATTTAGGATAGGAATTAGCTTCCAATGGCTTAGGGTACGTTGGCACATCCGGTCGACTTAGGTCAACCGAGTATGCCCATTTACCCTAAGCCATTGTGAGCATCTTCCTATAATAGGTTATGTTTCTATCTAGGGCTAGGGTTAAACCTGGAACAAGTGGACTGATGGTAGTCAATAAAGACCAATCATGATAATAGAGGAGTGAGGTGAAGGATGTATTCCAATATGATGAGTATGTTGTCTAGGAATAGTGACATACACAGTATGTTATAAATCTTTGGCCAAAGTATCGTAAGCTACTAGTTGTGTTGTCCTATGTCACCAAGTTTAAAACAACGTGATATCAGATGAATATTGGTAGTAGATATTCAGATATGTTCTTTAAACAGATCACTCAATACCCGATGTAGGGTAGGAAGACCAAGTATACAAAGTATACAATATGTATTCAATACATAAGATAACATAAATAGATCGGTAGCTTACCGAGTTATGGAATGAATAGATCGGTGAATCACCGAGTCATTACAACTGCATATGTTTATCCATTGAATTTGATTGGCATGGAATGTTTGTTCTAAATAATGCTTTATTTAGAACAGTGAACACTATAAAAAAATCCTCCAATAGTGCTCACCTAACCACCCCAACATGTTGGCGTAGTTGATTTGGTCCCATGAGCTTCTATTTGCAAACTATAGCATCTAGGAGCCCTACATTGACTCGATCAGTAGTATTTCTTGCATTTGCAAACAATAGGACAACGAGAGAACCAAATGGATATGGAGAAAAATGCAAGAGGATTTTGTAGAGGGCCCCAATGTGGAGGTCTCGGATCTCGACTAGACGTGCAGAGGTGCTATGGAGTCCGAGAATTCACTCATCGAAGATATAGCATTTTTGGCCTCGGGGATCCTAAGAGACTACGCCCGAACGAGGTAGCCAAAAATCACTTTGGGAGTGTAGGGAACCAAAACAAAACCTCCACTAACATTCACCTAGCCACCCTAACATGTTGGCATAGTTAGTTTGGTCGAACAAGTTATCATTTACAAAATATAGCATCTAAGCAGACCTTTACACCGACTCGTACTACACTATTTTACGTGTTTACAAACAATATGACAGTGAGAGAATCAAATGGATATGGATAAAACCATGATATTAATCCATACAGGGCACAGACATGGAAGTCTTGGATCTAACGAGATGTCTCTAGGTGCCATGGAGTCCAAGAAATCACTCGTCAAAGATATAGCGTGTTTTTTCCTCAGGGCTCTTAAGGGACTATGCCCGGACGAGGTAGCCTGAAAGCACGGGTAGCATAGGAAACCAAAAAAAATCCCCAACTACCATTCACCAGGCCATCCAAACATTTTTTCCCAGATGGTTTGGTCCCATAAGCTACCGTTTACAAACTACATCGTCCGGGAGCCCTAAATTGACTCAGATCGCACTATTTTTCCTATTTGCAAACAATATGATAGTGAGAGAACTAGATGTATGTGGAGAAAACCACGAGATAATTTTGTAGAGTACCCCAACATGGAGGTCTCGGATCTATTGATACATCTCTAGGTGCCACGGAGTCTAATAAATCACCTGTCAAAGATATAACATGTTTTAGCCTCAAGGCTCTTAAGGGACTACGCTCGGACGAGGTACCCCGAAAGCATGGGGAGCATAGGGTACCAAAAAAAATTCTCCACTAGAATTCACCTGGCCACCCTAATGTGTTGGCATAGTTGGTTTAGTCCTACGAGATTCTGTTGCAAACTATAGTGTCTGACAGCCCTACACTAACTCAGACTGTAGTATTTCGTGCATTTGCAAACAATAGGACAGTGAGAGGATTTAATAGAGGGCCCTGACATAGAGGTTACAGATCTAAAAAGACGTCTTTAGGTGCCATGAATTCGAGAAATCACCTGTCGAAGATATAAAGTGTTTTGGCCTCGGGGCTCTTAAGGGACTATGCCGGATGAGGTAGCCCGAGAGCACGGGTAGAGTAGGGAATCAAAAGAAAGCCTTCACTAGCATTCACAAGGCCATCCGAACATGCTTTCCCAAATGGTTTGGTCCCACAAGCTACTGTTTGTAAAATACAACATTTGTGAGGCCTAGATTGACTCGGACTATAGTATTTCGTGCATTTGCAAATAATAGGACATCAAGAGAACTAGATGGAAATGGAGAAAACCATGAGAGTATTTTGTAGAGTGCCCTAGCATAGAGGTCTCGAATCTAACAAGACATCTCTAGGTGCCGCGGATTCTGATAAATCACCCATCGAAGATATAACGTGTTTTGGCCTCAGGGCTCTTAAGGGACTCCGCTTGGATGAGGTACCACAAAGCATGGGGAGCGTAGGGTACCAAAAAAAATCCTCCACTAGCATTCCCCTGGGCACCCCAATGTGTTGGCATAGTTGGTTTTGTCTCACGAGCTTCCGTTTGCAAACTATAGCATCTGGAAGCCCTACACTGACTCAGACTACAATATTTCACACCTTTGCAAACATTAGGACATCGAGAGAACCAAATGGAGATGGAGAAAACCGTGAATGATTTCATAGAGGGTCCTGTCATGGAGGTCTTGGATCTAACGAGACATCTCTAGGTGCCACAGAGTCCAAGAAATCACTGTAGAAGATATAGTGTGTTTGGTCCTAAGGGATCTTAAGGGACTACACTGGACGAGGTAGCGAGAAAGCATTGGGAGCGTAGCGAACCAAAATGAAGACTCCACTAGCATTCACCAATCAATCTAGATGTGTTGGCTAAGACGGTTTTGTCCCACGAGCTACCATTTGCAAAATATAGCATCTGGAATCCTTACACTGACTGACTCATCATTGTACTATTCCATACGTTTGCAAACAATAGGACAACAAGAGAACTAGATGGATATGGATAAAACTGCGAGAGGATTTTATAGGGCCCTCACAATTTTTCCATGTTTGTACTGAAGAGCTTGAAACTTTCACTGAACGATTACAAAAATCTAACCTAAATAGTCAGATTAATAAACTAAATCAGCATTCTATTTCTCACATATAAAATGAATTTCTTCCTTCAGAAAAGAAACTATGGGTGAATGCTCAATCAAAAAATAAATTACAATTATAAACAAGTTTCAGGCTCAATCATCAATACTTCATTTCCATTTTTCTTGCCAATATGTTGCTTTTGGAACTACCTGGTTTGATTTGTGAAGTTGAAGCAGCTGGGATTAATAAAAATAATCAACTTGGCATGTTGTCCTTAAGATTATCCATGATTCTATCGACAACATCACATAGATCTTCCATTCCAGTTAAGTTATGATTCTTCCATGCTTCCCATTTTTCCTTTTTCTTCGCTCATATCTTCTCTTTAAGTTCTTCTAAATGTTTTTGGGTAATCAAATTGACTCTTTATGACTTTCAGGAGGCATTTCTTCTTGAATCATAGTGACATCTTCACCTAATTGTTTTTCTTCACGATGTTCATTATCATCTAAAGTTGAAGACTGAAAATTTATATGGCCTTCGACTTCTTTTTGGGCACAAACAACCTTTTGTAATGTCCAAAAAAATTCAGGCTCTTCATTCTCTATTTGATTGAAGATATTAATTCTTTCAACATGAACATTTGGAACATTTGTGGTCTCCCCAAAAAAACTAATTTCATAGTCTACATAGTTGCATCTTGTGGCAAAATCACTGAACATTGGTGGTTTCCTCCACCCGTACTTCAGGCTACCTCATCCAGGCGTAGTCCCTTAAGTGCCCTGAGGCCAAAACATGCTATATCTTCGATAGGAGATTTCTCAGACTCCATGGCACCTAGAGACATCTCATTAGATCTAATACTTCCATGTTGGGGCCCTCTACGAAAGACTCTTGCAGTTTTCTCCATCTCCATTCGGTTCTCTCGCTGTCCTATTGTTTGCAAACACGTGAAATAGTGTAGTCTGAGTCAGTGTAAGGTTGCTAGATGTTATATTTTACAAATGGTAGCTTGTGGGACCAAACCATCTAGGCCAACACATCCAAATAGCTTGGTGAATGCTATTAGAGGTTTTTTTGGTTCCCTACGCTCCCCGTGCTTTTGGGCTACCTCATTCGGGCATAGTCTCTTAAGAGCCCTGAGACCAAAACACCTTATATCTTCGACATGTGATTTCTCAGACTCCGTGGCACCTAAAGACATCTCGTTAGATTTTAAACCTCCATGTTAAACCCCTCTATGAAAGACTCTCGTGGTTTTCTCCATCTCTATTCAGGTCTCTCGTTGTCCTATTGTTTGTAAACACGCAAAATAGTGTAGTCTGAGTCAGTGTAAGGCTACTAGATGTTGTATTTTGCAAACGGTAGATTGTGGGAGCGAACCATCTTGGTCAACATGTTTGTATAGCCTGGTGAACACTAGTGGAAGATTTTTTTTGGTTCCCTATGCTTCCTGTGCTTTCGGGCTACCTCGTCCCCTAGCGTAGTCCCTTAAGAGCCCTCAGGCCAAAACACACTATATCTTTGACGGGTGATTTCTTAGACTCCGTGGCACCTAGAGATGTCTCGTAAGATCCAAAACCTTCATGTTGAACCCCTCTATGAAATCCTCTCGTGGTTTTCCCCATCTCCATTTGGTTCTCTTGTTGTACTATTATTTACAACCGCTCAAAATAGTGTAGTATGAGTTAGTGTAAGGTTGTTAGATGTTGTATTTTGTAAACGGTAGCTTGTGGGACCAAACTGTCAGGGCCAAAACATTCGGATGGCCTAGTGAATGCTATTGGAGGATTTTTTTTGGTTCCCTATGCTACCCGTTGTTTTCCACTCAAAATTCCCCTGCTCTTAAGAAGGTGAAAATTTAAAATTTTGAGTTTAAGTGTCTTTTCTGTTGTACTGATAATGTGAAAAGCCAAAGAAATTGAGAAAATCTACGTTTTTGGGTCATTTTGTGTGTTTTTTGGGCTTGTCGGGTATTTTTGTCCCACGTGTCCCAAGTTCAATTGGGCCCTTTGTTCCCCGATCGGCCGGTTCACCCGAAGTCTGTTCTTTTCGGGCCCGTCGGAACTTTTTGTCCCAAATGTCCCAAGTTCACCCGGACCAGTTGTTCCATTTTCGTCCGATTCGGCCGAGCCGCGTACTTCACGTACTTTTGTCCCGCGTGTTCCAAGAGCATTTGTGCGTCTTTTCCCCGCTTCGCCCGAATCGGCCGAGCCGCGATACCGCGCTTTCGCGTCCACATGTCCCAAATGAACCAAGTGTCATTCGTGCTAATTTTTCCCGCTCTACCCGAATACCTTGCTTTTCAAATTAGTAGGTATGTATTAAATGTGCATTCATTGCCTTTCTCTCTCCTAAACGGCTATATAACGAGCGAACCCCCTATGCGTTTTGCACACTGCTTTCCTGCTATCTTTTGCTCAAACCTTTGCCATCTAAATTCTTGCGTGCGTATCCATTTTCCTCTACAATTCCTTCCCAAGTCTAGCTTGTAGCTCTGCCCTCCGAATTACTACCAACATGAAGATTAAATTTCAGGGGCAAGAAAAAATCTCACCACTAGAGTCTGCCGTTCCCGATATCGGGGACAGTGAAGTTCGCCATCTTGACTTTAGTGATTTTTGGTCGAGGATGACAGACGCAAACCCTACGCCAATGGCACAGATGATTCATGACAGTGGTTTGGCTTTCGCTGGTGGTTTCCCAATCTCGGTGCAATGTGTAGATACAGTGCTTTCATGCGGAGCTCATTTCAACCCTGATTCTAGTGAATTGAGCAATATACATAGGGAGCTCATTGCCAAACTTGACGCTGTCGCCATTGGCATTGCACTGAAGATTCCAGAAATGGAGAAGTGCCTCGTTTTGGACCTAGTCTACACCAACACGCCGTCCCACGTGGCAGAGACATAGCTGAGGCGTTGAAGAGATTTAGGAAGCGGATTTTGAAGTCAGTGGGTCCCTCCCAGTCATAAGCACCTATCTTCTTCTCCTTATTCCTCTCTTCTCTTCGATTCTTTTTCTCAAATTTATTGTAATAAGTTGAGGTATTGCGATTGGAAATCCTTAACTAATCTTTAGTTAAAAGAAGTAGTTACGAGAGTAATCGAATTGTAAACTATATAATGGCCTCTCCTCGCCATTTTGAAAAAAAGAAGAACTTGGCTAATTTTCTGAAAGTGCAAATAAATCATAAAGAAATCAATACAGAAGGGCTTTTCATTCTTCGTCTATCTGATCTCTTTTATCCCTAAGCTTTTCATTTAATCTTGTTAAGATCATTTGTCTATATTATATTAAGAAGCTTTGTATTCTTGTAGATGTTATTGATAGAACTTTGTGTCTTTCAAATTTCATCTTATTAGTATGATACAAATGATCTTGTTTCAATTCACTGTACCTTCGCATGCATAAAGAATTACTCTGTCATCTATAATTCTAAATGGTGCCTTTCTGCTCGTTCTCGTTTTCTCATTCCTCAGTCCTTTTGTAATTGATGATCCTTATAGAAAACACTTTCGTAAATATCCAAGTTCCACAAGAAAATCATGTTTTGTATATGTGTAAATAGGTTCGTTTCTGAATAAGGGAACCTCTCCCATTAAAGAGGAGGGACTTCTTGTCCCCTGACTGTTGCTCTTCGTGAAGTCCTATTTGACGACCAACAGTTTTTGGCGACTCCACTGGGGAAATCATATTCCAGTTCTATAATTATTGATCATCCTTTGATCTGGCGACTCCACGTTTTACTCAAGGGAGAAGGGCCCTTGGTATTGAAGATTCTCAGTTTCAGCTTTTGGAGCAGCAGGGTTTTCCTTTCCCTTCAATAAGAAATAGAAAGACTCATTTGACAAGCACTCCACCTGTCCAAGATAGAATCCCTACGGGTGGTATTCCTTCAGAGTCAATTAGTCCTAATCTTCGAGCTTTGGTTCTTGCTAGTGTTGCAGTTCCTCTTCAAGTCATATTTCCAAGAATGGTGGTACCACTACCCTGGGGTCATCGTGTTGGGCCCCTTGCCCTTCCTCAGCCTTTGCATGAGTTACCCAGAGGTAACCGGAAGAACTTCCCTAAATTCAAAGGCGATGGTAAAGTGCATCCTGATGAACACATCGCAGCCTTCATAGTTACATGCGGAGTTCTGGGAGTTGAACATGAAGATGTCTCCGTAAGACTTTTCGTTGAGACTTTACAAGATAATGCTGCTGATTGGTTCTATCACCTTCCGGCCGGTGCTATCACCAGCTGGGATACAATGAGAACTAGGTTTGAAAACCGGTTCAAACCAGCAGAAGACGTGCATGCCTTGCTAGCCCAAATCTCTCAAATAAAGAAGGATTCACAAGAACCCATGAGAGAATTTGTGGCCCGATTCAACAGGTTGATTAACAAAATTCCGCCAAATACTCGACCTGTAGATCAAATTCAAATTTTTTTTTCCTAAATGCTCAATCACCTGAAGTTAGCTATGCACTAAGAAGGGCTAATCTCGCAACATTGGCTGAAGATCAAACTCTTGCTGTTAGTGTCGAAGATGATTTAATCATGTCAGGGAAGTTGAGGAGAGACCCTTCTAAATCTAAATCTGCTTCTTCCTCCTCTTCCACCCCTGGACCTAATACTGATCCATTGGTACAAAAACTTGCGAATGATCTCATTGCCATTAAGAAACAATTGGCTCAGCATGCTCCCTATGCAGACGTTCCAAGGAGGAATTTTCAGCCCAGAAATCATTTTCCTGCTGCTCAAACAAGGCTAGCACTTGAAGGACCTCCTATTAAAGTTCCCGTCAATGCAACCTGTGAAGTTGAGGAACCTGAAGATGAAGAGGTTAATGAAGATTGCGAGGAATTTGTTGAAGAGGTTGATGATGAAGCAGATGAACTTGAGGGATCTCGAGTTAATTTCTTCACCACTGAGGGCATTGATGATGAGGATGATTATGATGAAATAGTAGCAGACATGAATAGCGAATCATACGCTGTCATGACTCGAGAGCAGACAAATCAGAGGGAGAAAGTGATGCAGCCCACCAAGAAATCTAAAGAGCAGCCGACAACTATCCCCGTAATTGCAAAAAGAGGATCTCCTATCCCCGTTTCATCTACACCAAAGGTGAGTCCTGTCAATTCTGCTACTAAAGTTACTTCTTTTTCCCCTAAAATTGATAAACCTAGGATCTCAAATGATGATAGCCCATCCACTTCTGGGTCTTTTGATATTATTGACCACCTGAAAAAGACTAAGGTTCAAATCTCAGAGGCAGAGTATTATCAAACCCATCCCAAGGCTTTTGCTAAAATGATTCACTTTGTCAATTCCCATTCTAAAACTACTTCTAAAGGCCTTTTACCCACTCCTTCTTCTGCACCACAACCTAATCTGGTAGCCGCTGTCACCTCACCCAATGAAAAAATCAAACCATTCTATGTGACACTTCTTATAGCTGGCCATAGGCTCAGTAATTGTGTCATAGACTCAGGAGCCTCAGACAATGTGATGCCTGCTAAAGTAGCTCATGCCTTAGGCTTGACTCTCACACGCACTTATGGATCTTGTTACTCTATGGAGAGTAAGGAAGTGCCCTTGGGGAAGAATTAAAGATGCACAAGTGGCTTTTACTGCTTTGCCTGAGAAGAAAGTTTTGGCTACCATCTTAGTAGCAGATATTCCTCCTTCATACGGGATGTTGCTAAGCAGGAATTTCTGTAAGGATGTAGGTGGAGAAATTCAAATGGATTGGTCACATGCACTCGTACCTGTTAATGGGAAAATGAAGAAGCTGCTGCCTGAGAAGCAGTCTGAGTATATTGTACAAAAAATGGATGATCCTAAAGCACAAATACTCTATGAGGATATGGGGCATGGTAACTACATGATTATGTCTCCTGAAGAAATCCAACTCCCCAAAGTGTCACCTAAAGATCCTAATGGTGTTTGGATTTTAGAGTTTGATGGAAGTTGTTCCTCAGCTGGTTCTGGAGCTGGTGTCATATTGGTGTCACCCGAAGGAAGCCTTCATCCTTTTTCATTCAAGTTGCAATTCGAAAATACCAATAATACAACAGAGTATGAGGCTCTCATTCTTGGACTACAGGTGGCAAAAGAACAAGGTGTGAAGAATCTTCTAGCTCGTGGGGATGCGGAATTGATTGTAAAGCAAGTTAGAAACCTCTTCCAGGTGAAAAATGGAAGGTTGAAACATTACCGGAATCAGGTTTGGGATTCCATTGAATTTCTTGATGCTTTCTCCATTGAAGCAATACCTAGGGAGAAGAACACCAGGGCTGATTCACTAGCAGTCTCAGGGTCACTACTGATTCCTCATCCTGACTTCTCTCAAGATAAGTTCACCATTGAGATGATCCATCGACCCAGTGTACCTGATAATACAAATAACTAGAAAGTTTTCAATGATGATCAACACTTGCTTTCTTTCTTAGAACTCAAGGATAATTTTGAACAATTGTACTTTGAAGGAAGTGATAACTTACCTCGTGAAAGTGTGCCCTTTGACAAAGCAGCCACTCAAGGAGAAGAAACGGATCAAGATGGATGTATCAAACTCAAGGGAAACAAGATCCCTAAAGGATTGGTGAGTTTAGAGGAACTGTTTGATAAACACGACAGGTATGTAAAGTCTAGAGCTTCTATTGGACCTCAACAATCAGCTGAATATGACAAAATTAATATTGGGAGTTCCACTGATCCTAAGCTCGTGAACATTGGAAAATGTTGCACAGCAGATGAGAGGAAGAAAGCAATCGATCTTTTAAAGAGGTATAAGGATGTTCTTGCCTACTCTTATGAAGATTTAAAAGCTTTCCAACCAAAAGAAATGCAGCATTTTATTCCTCTCAAACCTGGAATTAAGCCTTTTAAACGATGTAAGGAGGCAATACAATCCCAAAATAGCTGACACCATTTTTCAAGAAATACAAAAGTTGTTGAAGGCCAAAATCATTTTTCATATCCATCATTCAACATGGATTACCAATATTGTACCCATTAGAAAGAAAAATGGCGAGATTCGTATTTGTGTTGACTTCAGGAATCTGAATCAGGCTTCCTTGAAAGATAATTATCCTTTACCTATGATGGATCAGGTCTTACAAGCAGTAACAGGATCTGAAATGTTGTCTATGCTTGATGGATTCTCAGGATATAATCAGGTAGAAGTTAATACTGCAGATCAACACAAAACAACTTTCACTACCCCTTGGGGTACCTTTGCTTACAAAAGAATGCCTTTTGGGCTCATTAATGTTGGTGCCACTTTTTAGAGAGCTATGGATCTGGCCTTTGGAAGTTTGAAAGGGAAGTGTATTGTTGTATACCTTGATGACTTGACTGTGTATTCTAAAACAAGGGCAGATCATTTTCAGCACCTGGAGACAGTTCTGCTAAGATGTAGAGAACATGGGATCTCTTTGAATCCTAAAAATATGTCTTTTGTGTCACAGAGGGGAAATTATTAGGGCACATCATCTCCAAAGATGGTATTAAAATTGATCCTGAGCGAGTTCAAGTTATTCAACAAATTCCTCTCCCAACCAGCAAAAAGGGCGTGCACTCTTTCTTTGGTAAGATCAATTTTTTGAGAAGATTCATCCCTGATTTTGTAGAACTAACTCTGAATATCTCCCAAATGATGAAAGGAAAACAAACGTTTGGTTGGTCTCCTGAAGGGAAAGAAGCCTTTGAAGATATTAAAAGAGCCATTGCTAAAACTCCTGTTTTAGCATGTCCAGATTTTAGTAAAGATTTTATTATCTATTGCTACGCCACAGATAACACCTTGGCTGCGGTTTTGACTCAGGAAGATTCTAATGAGCACGAACTCCCAATTGCATTTATGAGCTATATTCTGAAAGATCATGAGTTAAAATACACCATGATGGAAAAACATGCTTTTGCAGTGGTTAAAGTTGTTAAGCAGTTTCGTTTTTACATTCTCAACTCTCATTCCATGGTGTTGGTACCAGATACAACTGTTAAGTCAATTCTCACACAGCAGGAATTTGGATCCAAGAGAGGGAACTGGGTGGCCAAGGTCCAAGAATATGATATTGACATCAAACCGACCAAGCTCGTCTGTGGAAAAGGCCTTTGTGAGCTCATTGCTGAAGGAGCTAGACATGAGTTACTAGAAGATAAAGTTGGCCTTCCTACCATTCTGTTTCTTAGCTCAGTTGACGAATGGTATGCTGATATCGCCCATTTTCTCACCTATGGAGAATGCCCCTCTCATTTGACCGCCAAAGAAAAGAGGACTGTTAAACTAAGGTCAGTGCAATATGTGTTGTGGGAAAACGCCTTGTTCAAACATGGGTTAGATGGAAGGTTTTTGAAATGTGTGGACAAGGAACAGCAGAAAAGCTACTCTTAGATTTTCATGATCAGGCATGTGGAGGGCATTACTCATCAACCATCACTGCTCATAAGATACTTCATGGAGGATATTACTGGCCTACCTTATTCAGAGATGCATCCAAGTGGGTTGATAAATGTGAGGCTTGTCAGACTTTTGTGGGTAGACCCAAATTGGCCTCTTTGCCTCTTAAGCCAGTTGTAATTGAAGAACCTTTTCAACAGTGGGGTTTGGACTTCATTGGAACACTTAATCCCTCTTCTAGTGCTGGTCATACTCATGTATTAAGCTGCATGATTATTTCACAAAATGGGTAGAAGCCATTCCAAAGAAAGAGTACTACTTCAAGTGGTGTGCGCTTTCATCAAAGAAACCATCTTAGTAAGGTATGGTGTACCAAACAAGATTGTTACAGATAATGATTTGAATTTTTCTTCAACTGAGTTGATGGATTTTTGTTATGGATATGGCATCTCTTTGGCTCACTCCTTAGATTACTATCCTCAGGGAAATGGACAAGAAGAATCCACTAATAAAAATCTGGTGACCATAATAAGGAAATTAGTCAATGAGTCTCAACGAAACTGGCACAAGAAACTCTATGATGCTCTTTGGGCGAGACAGATCACACCTAAGAGAGCCATTGGAATGTCTCCTTTTCAAGTGGTATATGAAGTAGAAACTCAATTGCCAGTAACAATGGAGCTTCCAGCCTTGCATCTAATGAAGGCCATTGAAGATACCAATTTCAATGATGCTTTGGATAAGAGGATAATGTACCTTCACAAATTGAATGAGGATAGATTGGAAGTTGCTGATAAGATATCTTCTCATCAACAAAAATTTAAGGTCCTGTTTGATAAGAAATCCAGGTTCAGATATTTCTAAGTTGGAGACACTGTTTTGTTGTGGGATAAAAGGCATGAACCTCATGGCAAAGAATGGCAAGTTTGATTCCCTTTGGCTCGGACCTTTCAAGATCAGGCACTTTGCTGGTAAGAATTCTTTTTACCTTGATTATATGGATGGTTCTTCTCTCCCACTTCCTTATAGTGGGCAGTACCTAAAATTGTTCAAGTCATAGGTGATTAGGGAGCCATTTGTATATTCTGTACAGCGTTTTGTTTTTCTTTCCCTTTGTTTTGGTGTGTTTTCCTCTGTATTGGTTTCCTTTTTGACTCCGTTGCCCAATGGATAAGGTACTGGTCTACTTCCCCGAGTTTGTCTAAGTTCTTACCTTGTCTCATTCCTTGAATTTATGCCAAGTCATCCCCAGAAGGAGCCAGCTATTGTCCACTCAAAATTCCCCTGCTCTTAAGAAGGTGAAAATTTAAAATTTTGAGTTTAAGTGTCTTTTCTGTTGTGCTGATAATGTGAAAAGCCAAAGAAATTGAGAAAATCTATGTTTTTGGGTCATTTTGTGTGTTTTTCGGGCCTATCGGATATTTTTGTCCCACGTGTCCCAAGTTCAATTGGGCCCTCTGTTCCCCGATCGGCCGGTTCACCCGAAGTCTGTTCTTTTCGGGCCCGTCGGAACTTTTTGTCCCAAATGTCCCAAGTTCACCCAGACCAGTTGTTCCATTTTCGTCCGATTCGCCGAGCCGCGTTCTTTGACGTACTTTTGTCCCGCGTGTTCCAAGAGAATTTTTGCGTCTTTTCCCTGCTTTGCCCGACCGTCCGAGCCGCTGCAGCGTTCCGCGCTTTCACGTCCCACATGTCCCAAATGAACCAAGTGTCATTCGTGCTAATTTTTCCCGCTCTACCCAAATACCTTGCTTTTCAAATTAGTAGGTATGTATTAAATGTGCATTCATTTCCTTTCTCTCTCCTAAACGGCTATATAACGAGCGAACCCCCTATGCGTTTTGCACACTGCTTTCCTGCTATCTTTTGCTCAAACCTTTGCCATCTAAATTCCTGCGTGCGTATCCATTTTCCTCTACAATTCCTTCCCAAGTCTAGCTTGCAGCTCTGCCCTCCGAATTACTACCAACATGAAGATTAAATTTCAGGGGCAAGAACAAATCTCACCACTAGAGTCCGTTGCCGTTCCCGATATCGGGGACAGTGAAGTTCGCCATCTTGACTTTAGTGATTTTTGGTCGAGGATGACAGACGCAAACCCTACGCCAATGGCACAGATGATTCATGACAGTGGTTTGGCTTTCGCTGGTGGTTTCCCAATCTCTGTGCAATGTGCAGATACAATGCTTTCATGCGGAGCTCATTTCAACCCTGATTCGAGTGAATTGACCAATATACACGGGGAGCTCATTGCCAAACTTGACGCTGCCGCCATTGGCACTGCACTGAGGATTCCAGAAATGGAGAAGTGCCTCGATTTTGGACCCAGTCTACAGCCAACACGTCAGTCCCACATGGCAGAGACATAGCCGAGGCATTGAAGAGATTCAGGCAGCGGATTTTGAAGTCAGTGGGTCCCTCCCAGTCATAAGCACCTATCTTCTTCTCCTTATTCCTCTCTTCTCTTCCGATTCTTTTTCTCAGATTTATTGTAATAAGTTGAGGTATTGCGATTGGAAATCCTTAACTAATCTTTAGTTAAAAGAAGTAGTTACCGAGAGTAACTGAATTGTAAACTATATAATGGCCTCTCCTCGCCATTTTGAAAAAGGAAGAACTTGGCTTATTTTCTGAAAGTGTAAATAAATCATAAAGAAATCAATACAGAAGGGCTTTTCATTCTTTGTCTATCTGATCTCTTTTATCCCTAAGCTTTTCATTTAATCTTGTTAAGATCATTTGTCTATATTATATTAAGAAGCTTTGTATTCTTGCAGATGTTATTGATAGAACTTTGTGTCTTTCAAATTTCATCTTATTAGTATGATACAAATGATCTTGTTTCAATTCACTGTACCTTCGCATGCATAAAGAATTACTTTGTCATCTATAATTCTAAATGGTGCCTTTCTGCTCGTTCTCGTTTTCTCATTCCTCAGTCCTTTTGTAATTGATGATCCTTATAGAAAACACTTTTGTAAATATCCAAGTTCCACAAGAAAATTATGTTTTGTTTATGTGTAAATAGGTTCGTTTCGAATAAGGGAACCTCTCCCATTAAAGAGGAGGGACTTCTTGTCCCCGACTATTACTCTTCGTAAAGTCCTATTTGACGACCAACACCTATACTACCCGTGCTTTCAAAGCTACCATGTCTCAGGCGTGGTCCCTTAAAATCCCCGAGGCAAAAACACGCTATATCTTTGATGGATGATTTCTCAGACTCCATGGCACTTAGAGACGTCTCATCAGATCCAAAACCTCCATATCGGGGCCCTCTACGAAATCCTATCGTGATTTTATCCATCTCCATTTTGTTCTCTCGATGTCCTATTGTTTGCAAACGCGTGAAATAGTGTAGTCTGAGTCAGTGTAAGGTGCTAGTTGTATTTTACAAACGATAGCTTGTGGGACCAAACCAACTATGCCAACATGTTAGGGTGGCTAGGTGAATGCTAGTAGAGGATTTTTTTTGGTTCCCTACGCTCCCCATGCTTTCAGGCTACCTCGTTCGGCGTAGTCTCTTAAGAGCCCTAAGGCCAAAACACGTTATATATTCGATGGGTGATTTCTCAGACTCCGTGGCACCTAGAGATGTCTCATCAGATCTGATACCTCCATGTTAGATCCCTCTATAAAATCCTCTCACGGTTTTCTCCATCTCCATTCGGTTCTCTCGATGTCCTGTTGTTTACAAATGCGCGAAATACTACAGTCTGAGTCAGTATAGGGTTGTCAAACACTATAGTTTGCAAACGGAAGCTTATGGGACCAAACCAACTATGCCAACACATCGAGGTGGCTAGGTGAATGCTAGTGGAGGATTTTTTGGTTCCCTATGCTCCCCATGCTTTCGGGCTACCTCGTCTAGGCATAGTCCCTTAAGAGCCATGAGGCCAAAACATACTATATCTTCAACGGGTGATTTCTGACTCAAGTGGCACCTAGAGACATCTTTTCAGTGTCCGAGATCTCCATGTCGTCCCTCTAAAATCCTCTCATGGTTTCTTGCATCTCCATTTGGTTCTCTCGATGTCCTATTGTTTGCAAACGCATGAAATACTGCAGTCTAAGTCGGTGTACGAATTTCAAACGCTATAGTTTGCAAATGGAAGCTCGTGGGACCGAACCAACTATGCCTACACATTATGGTGGCCAAGTGAATGCTAGTGGAGGCTTTGTTTTGGTTCCGTGAGCTACCTATGCTTTCGGGCTACCTCGTCGAGGCGTAGTCCCTTAAGAGCCCTGAGGTAAAAACACATTATATCTTTGACGGGTGATTTCTTAGACTCCGTGGCACTTGGAGACATCTCCGTAGATCTGAAACCTCCATTTCGGGGCCCTCTATGAAATCTCGTTACGGTTTTATCCATCTCCATTTGGTTCTTTCGTTGTCCTATTATTTGTAAATGCATGAAATAGTGTAGTCTGAGTCGGTGTAAAAGGCTCACAGATGTTGTATTTTGCAAACGATATCTTGTAGGATTGAACTAACTAAGCCAACACGTCAGTGGTGGCCAGTGTGAACTCTAGTGGAGAATTTTTTATTGGTTCCCTATGCTCCCCTTACTTTTTGGCTACCTCGTTGGAGCGTAGTCTCTTAAGAGCCCTAAGGCCAAAACACGCTATATATTCGACAGGTGATTTCTCGGACTCCGTGGCACCTAGAGACATCTCGTCAGATCTAAGACCTCCATGTTAGATCCCTCTATGAAATCCTCTCATGGTTTTCTCCATCTCCATTTGGTTCTCTCACTATCCTATTGTTTGCAAATGCATGAAATACTACAGTCTGAGTTAGTGTAGGGCTGTCATATGCTATAGTTTGCAAACAAAAGCTCGTGGGACCAAACCAACTACGCCAACACATTGGGGTGGCCAGGTGAACGCTAGTGGAGGATTTTTTTGGTTCCCTACACTCCTCGTGCTTTTGGGCTACCTCGTCCGGTGTAGTCCCTTAAGAGCCATGAGGCCAAAACACACTATATATTCGACTGGTGATTTCTCAGACTCCATGGCACCTAGAGAAGTCTCGCCAGATTCGAGACCTCCATGTCAGGGCCTTCCAAAATCCTCTCATGATTTTCTACATCTCCATTTAGTTTTCTCGTTTTCCTATTGTTTGCAAACATGTGAAATACTAGTCTTAGTTAGTGTACGGCTTCCAGACGCTATAGTTTACAAACGAAAGCTCGTGGGACCAAACCAACTACACCAACACATTGGGGTATCCAGGTGAATGGTATTGGAGGCTTTTTTATGGTTCCCTAAGCTACCCGTGCTTTTAGGCTACCTCATCCGGGCGTAGTCCCTTAAGAGCCCTGAGGCCAAAACATGTTATATCTTTGACGGTGATTTCTCAGAGTGCATGGCACCTAGAGATGTCTCGTTAGATACGAGACCTCCATGTCAAGGCCCTCTACAAAACCCTCTCACAGTTTTCTCCATCTCTATTCATTTCTATCATTGTCCTATTGTTTGCAAACGCATGAAATATTGCAATGCAGCCAAGTCAATGTACGACTACTAGACGCTATAGTTTGCAAACAGAAGCTCATGGGACCGAACCAACTACGCCAACACGTTAGGGTGACCAAGTGAACACTAGTGGAGGATTTTTTTTTTCCCTATGCTACCCGTGCTTTCAGGCTACCTTGTCCGGGCGTAGTCCCTTAAGAGCCCTGAGGCCAAAACACACTATATCTTCGATGGGTGATTTCTCAGACTCCATGGCACCTAGAGATGTATCGTCAGATATGATACCTCCATGTCGGGGCCCTCTACAAAATCCTCTCATGGTTTTCTCCATCTCCATTTAGTTCTCTCATTGTCCTATTGTTTGTAAACGTGTGAAATACTACAGTCTGAGTCAGTGTAAGGTTGTCCATTGCCAATCACCTAAATAATATAGGTGGTTCATACAATATAGGTGGTGAAATGAGAATTTTAATAAGATATTTTTACAATATAGGTGGTGAAATGATAATTTCTATTTGTTGTTCCTTTCTAATATTTAATTTCTCTTAGCTTCACTTGGCTTCAAGAATAATAAATTCTCTACTGACAGTGCCAACCACGTGAAGGTGGAAGCTTTTTTGGCACCACTAACCTACATAAACATGTTAGTAAGCAATTAAATAGAATTTTAAATCATACAAAATTTAAACAAAATAATTTAAGTAAATATTCAAATTAAATTCATGAAGAACATACCTTTGCAAATTCAATCCAATGAACCGCAAAGATCAACTCTATTCTTGACAGTAGCGAGAATTACTTCATGATATGATTCACGAACCTTCCACATATTTTTTTGGTGGCCGACCTTGATATTTGATCAATTTAATATTTTTTGCAAGGACCAAATGTGAAGAGTGAAGTATCTTCCGATGTACTTCATAGTCTTCAAACAACCAAATATTTGATTTTTTGATAGGATATCGTCAAAGCTAAGTTCCAAAGTGACTACCATCGACCCAATGAGATAATCAAGGTCTTCGCCATCAATTATTGTGGAAGTCATTGTTTTCCCCTCGACACAATGAGACAAGAAGTAGTTTGTTCCCTCTTTGTTAAATTTTGTCGCAATAACTGCAAAACATGTCCTATGTATCACAAAGTAAAATTGTTCACCAATTTAAAAATACATTAAGAGTTGACCATTTAATAATTTATAAATATAAAACATGGCATGCACATATATGTATGTACCTTATTGCACTAAATTAGAGACTTGGTCAAAGTCAAGTGATGTTTTCATTTGATCTAAAGACCCTGAAAGTTGTAATTCTTGTGGAACTTGATGTGTGTCAAGTGGAATTAGATGTCTACAAGTCCATTCATCCACCCACTACTGTGACTCACATTCATTCCATGTAAAATCAATGCATGATATATAAAAACATGTCATGCACCTAATATAAATAGTCCAAGCATTTACATCTAAACTATGAAATGAGTGCATATCACTTGATCCTATAATTGTCATACAATATTCAAAGTTTTCCAGATGTTGTTCCTCTATCAACCAAAAATATCTATGAACCGTTGATCTCTCTTGAGATTCATGGCCCATATTCTTGACACACCAATCAACAATATTTTTACATCTGTAAATTTAGCACCATCCTTGAACTTTAACTCTTCTCTTGCAAGTGCTCTTTTCACACATGCTCCTACACCATCATGCTCTCCTTTTCCATGCCCTACCTTAGTAAAAATCTAGATATGTTGTACATTTTATTTTTGTGCATCCTTCTTAGTCAATAAAATATTTGTGTATTCTTGAATTGTGATGTGCAGTTGTCCGACCAAATGTAATGTTGATCGAAACTAATGTTCCTCTCATTCAAGTTCACATAAAACACCTAGAAACACCCTTGTACATATTCTGTAGAATGTGTTTGATCATCACTGATGTAGAAATGATACTCTCTTAATATTTTTTTATCTTTCTCAGTGCTTTCAGGAGAATGCATAAATGCTATATGCACAAAAATAGAAACTTGCACTAAGTTATAATATTGAGACTGAACCTCTATTTGTGGTTGCAATGTGTAATTCTCTGTAAAGTCAACTACTGAAACAATAGTACGAAGTGGGAATTTGTCTTTGCTTTACTTGAATTGTTCATCCAACCATCGAGCTCTATGTGTGTGACTTGCATACTCATAAAAAAATTCCTCTCTCGAATTTGACCGTATATTCGATACAAGTAATTATTTTCTAGCAAGCTCACACCTCTTATATTTTTTTCCATCTTTTAATTGATATGCCATTGATTTATATTTAGTGAAATCAACCAATTCTTTTCCTATTGAATATGTACTCTCCTCATGGATACAACTTTTCAGATTTGGCAAGCCACCACATACATTGCACATTCTATCCAAACATGCTTTATTATAAAAAAATTGTCTTGTTGATTTTTCACAAAATATTTTTGAAATAAATTCCCTTGAAGATTTTTTTGGGACATTTAATCCACACTCCTGCAACATGATGTCAGTATGCAAAACACGTTGTATTTGACAAAAAACATCATAATCCATTGAAAATTCAACATGATGCCTGCAACAACAAGTGGTACGTGAGTGATTGATTTTCACATAAAAGGGTTTTCTCATTTCAAATAATCTTTGGCTAATGTTAATTTATGGATTTTCATTCTTAAACTTAGAGAACAATTTTGTTTAACTCATATCTAAGAAATGTTTTGCACACGATTCACAATTACGAGAACCTATTCTTCTTTTTATTGTATCTCTTCTATTCAGTGACACCCTTGTGTTCTCATTCCAAAATTTTACAATTTTAATTCTTTTAGAATATCGTATGTATTCTTGTCTTTTCGTGGAATTATGCTAAGGAAAACCTAATAGTCAGTGTTATTGACTGACTCAAGACATTTACGTCTCTCTATTGCTTTCATTAGTGTTTTTCTGTTTAGCTTCAAAGCATTGCTTGTTTTTCTAATTAAACATTTATTAACTGTTTTATCACTTACTTTTAAGGTCAAAGCATATAGCTGTGTCCCACTTTTTTTGTAGTTTTTGTACTTTCAGCAAACTATGTCTGACAACCAAAACATGACCAAACACATATAAAATGACCAAACATGTATTTTTAAGAGGCTATAAATACCAAGGTGCAAGGCATCCAGAATTTACCTAATTTTTTAAATTTTTATAGTATTTTTAATTATTTATTTACTAGTCAGATTTTAAAATATTTATGGCCACAAAGTGGGACACACTTGTATGCTTTACAATTAGTCAGTGCACATCGTGTAACATTACCATCTTTGGTGCATTTTTTTCCACCTATAGTTTGGTATGCTTATGTATGTTTTCAACAATTGAAGCATTTTTATCAACAACATTAGATGTTCTTAACCCTAGGGTCTTCATTATAGGTCTCATCTTAATTAATTTCATCAATATAATAAATAATTGACATATTTGTATTTCATTTAAATTCTCAAATTAATTATCCCAAATTCCACTAGCTTTTCTTCTCGCATTTCTTTGAAACATTTTGTTAGGCATTGGTTTTATAATGTTTTCATCAATTTCAATTAAGTGAATTAGTTTTCTTCGCAAAATGGAAGGAGGTGTTATTAGAGGTGAAGATTTGTTTACAAGGTTACTTTCTTCGATGTCGGGATTAACATTTGGATTCTTAGGTAAGGGTTCAACAATTGGATTCATATCAATTTATTCATCCATACCAACATTATCATTCAATTCAATATCATTATTCATTGCAAAATAATTATTCTCTACATTTTCATTATGTATTTCATCCCCATTTTCTAATACATTAGTTACATTTGATATAATGGATGTACCTTTGCCCTACTCAAAGTTTTTGCATTCTCTTCAATTTTTTTATTCTCTTCTCTTCCAATTACTCCTGTCTTGTTCTTGTCTTTTCTCTTGTCCTTATCTTGATGTTTATATCCCATGATTAGAAAAAATCAACTAGTGGGGTAGGGGAAAAAATGAACTACTAAAAATTGTGCAAGAATGTAGAGAAAATTACAGACAAAACAAAATGTTTGCATAATTCCCATGAAAGAGATGAAATGGACGTTGGGGGGCCATAATATATAAAAAAGAAAAATGCGTATGAATTATATAATGCGTACGCATTATGTAACATGTACACATTTTGTATTTTCTCTTTTTCCAAGCCATGCCTCAAGGCTTGGGATCCGGTTTGGATCCCCAACCCTGAGGCATGGACCTATACAAACACAACAAACAATGTGTTTTTGTAAGAAAATGTAAAAATGCCACTTCCTCTATGATAAATCAAAATAAAACAATCGATCCATTTTTAAAAATATATACCACGATGTAGAGAAGAGTTTCTTCTTTCTAAAAATATAATTTTTAAAATTTTCTGACTAATATAAGGTTTCCATATTATTTATTTTCTAACTATGCATTTTTATAGCTATTTTTGAAGTGTAAATATGTATATCTTTCATGGTATATCTTTTTTTTGGGTGATCGAAATTAAAAAAATTATACTAGCCCAAACTAGGCATAATTCTATACATATTCAAAAAAAATCTATTTTTTGATATTTTTTGAGGTAGTTGGGGGGGGCAATCGTCGAGCTCCGATATTTTTTAAAACATAAAATTTTTGTACTAGAAAAATCATAAATTAAAAAATATTCTCTATAATAATCTTTTAAAATGGATCCCAAACTAGATGCTCCTAGCTATCTTTCTACCAAAGGGTTTTCAAAAATACTAAATGGTGCTCAAAAAATGGTGGGAGGCACGAAAGTCACTCTATTATGTTTTTTAACAAAAGCAAGAGCATCTGTTGGTATTTTAGTTGTTTGACCCACTTAAACTTATCCGTTTTCAATAAAATTTAGTATTTTAGAAGCTAGACTGAATATTATATGATTCATATTTCTACAACATCTTCTAATTTTGAGTGTAACTATTTCAAAAAATCGTACAGTTGAAGTTTTTTTCTAAAAATATGTCCACTTAAGACCCCTTTTGGCGCCCCAACTTGGTGCATTTAACCACTTCATAATCGATATTGAGTATGATTAACATCGGGGATTTGGAATTTTGTTTATGGAACTTTTTCCGATCATCAACATCAATTGGACTAGGTATGCTCCCAAAGTGATGATTTCCCATAAATCTTCAAATTGAAGGATTGTGCACATTACTTTCCACGCAAAGACAACATTGTGACCTTCTAAGAGTTGGGCATTAGAAATGAGCATCTTTGGTGAAGACATTTTTCTTCTATATATATTTTTAATGCAAGACTATGCAAAGAAGAAGAACTTGTATTGCATAAAAATTAAATGTACCTTTAAAATCTATATTATAATGCAAGTCCTTTTGAGGAAGACATTGTTCCCTCAAACGGGATAAGTATTCTTGTGTTGTTAGACATGAGTAATTGTGGTGTATCCTTTCCCTTTGCAATTATTTTTTTTCTTACATGTTGTAGGTCAACTCTGAATGGATAAAGATGATGGTTCTCCAAACAGGGCTACTATGGAACAGTGTGCGGTGGCTCGACCGATCAGGAGCTCGAGATGTGCACTTTTTTGGTGTCATTTTTTAGTTCGATGTGCAGATGAGTAGGCTTGGTTGTTTGACACATGAATCAGCGTTAACTCTTTGTAGGTCACTTTAAAATTGCCAATGCAAGCTGCAAGGTCAATTTGGAAAGGAATGGGGCCATATTTTATTTTCTCTACTGTTTTTTATAATAGGATCATAGGGATCTACTCACCGTGGAGGAGGTATTATGGCTCACTCAACATTCATCTCAATCTCCCTTTCATAGATTCCCATCTCATGTACTTAACCTAACTTAGTCACAATAACTCTAATAAAAATATTAAACTACAAAGTGAAGGCTTCATAGTTTTTATAGATCAAATATATTTATTTATACATTATTATTTTGGTTGTTTCGTGATAGGTGTGTGTGTGTGTGTAGTTGGAAGGTGTGAGACAAATGTGGGGAGGAAAATAACAATTTCATAATTATGTGTAGACTGAGTCTAATGTGGAATTAGCCTAATAAAATCAACCTATGTAGAGAATTTATGAAAAATGTGTCGATATAAATATAAATTGTGCTACACAAGTTAAAAATATTTATATTTGGAGAAATTATTTCTTAACTAATTCCTCCACTTTGGTTAAACAATTTTAGAAAAATTTACACCATTTGTGAGATATAATAAAATATTCAATAGTGTCATGTCCTATCTCAGCCCTAGATCAAATATTTAATACCACTTGTAAATAAATTACTTACATAGATCTGAATATCGGTTTAAACATAACACCAAATAAAACCAAAATAGAGAGATATTATCATAATATGCAAGACAAATGACATACCCACTTTCATTGGGAAACCTCCAAACCATACAATAAGACTCAAGTGCTCAATATGATGATCATGTACTACTCACTAAATCCTTTATCTAACATACTATAGTATATGTAAAACACCAAGGGAGACATAGTAAGTGTAACGCCCACAAAAATTTTGTACATGAAACCCAAAACCAAACATAGATTATACTAGAAAAATTATGGAATATTTTTTTTGTTAAAGGACGAATGTAACATTAAGCTAATCCCTAGGTTAATAAATGATTGTCACAAAATTAATTAAATAATAATATTTAAATAAAAGAATTGATTTAATCTACGATTAGGTTTAACATACTTCATTCAAATGATCCTAAATAAATTTAATACCTAAGGTCATGTAAAATTAAATAATTAAAGTCCAAGTCAAAATAACCCTTTCATTTACACCAAGCTAATTATTTAATTCTCCATTGTAAAAGTAAACTAAACTAATAAGGGGAAAGTTTATTTAATTTAATTCAAGGATAAAAATTAATAACTAAATTACTTTCAAAACACACTACTGGCCCCATTAAAAAAAAAAGACCCATGTGATCAAATGATCACCTCACCTACCCCCACCTAAATTTTTTAGGGGACAATCTTGGCCCTTGGATGAAACCAATATGGACCATTGGATGGGAGGATTTCAAATCAACCCTAAAATCCTTAAGGAAGGCTTTTATTCTTTTCTTTTGCTCATTTCTCTCATTTCTTGGTTTTGCAGGTTAAGGAAAGATATGGGAGAGGAGGAAGCCATGGATGAGAAGGTTGCAAGCTTGGGGATGGATATACACACCCAAAACCCCATAATAATTTCTTTTTCTTTTTCTATTCTACCCTTTCACAAGGGTTTGTAAATTTTCCATTTATTTGTAAGCTTCGTTTAACAAAAATACCCATTTGGGTATTCTTCATTTTTCCAATAGATCTAAATTCTTTTGTAGAGATTACATTTCTTTTATTTTCTTTTATAAGTAAAATAGACACAATTAAATTTTATGTTATATATACAAGTATATTTATATATATGTAAATAACAACTTTCTTATCATATCATATACCTAAAAATGGGATCTCTCTCTCTCTCTCTCACACACACACACACACACACACACACACACACACACACACACACACACACACACACACACACACACACACACACACACACACACACACACACACACACACACACACACACACACACACACACACACACACACACACACACACACACACACACTTACACTTTTAAAAAGAAACTTAGAAAAAGACATGGCCACGACCTCGTTAAAATCCATCACATAGTCCGCAAGGGACTCAAGGAAAAACAATACGCATAAACAAAATTTGTGCAAGTTTAATGGTTTGGTGGGGGCTCGGCCCCCACCCAAAGTTTGTTTGAATAAAATATAAAGGTGGGTTGGGGAACGGGCACCGCCCGCACCCCAACCCATATTAATATGGGTTGGGGGGGCAAAGTGTCCACTCCCCCAACCCACTTCCCAAATATAATACTAACCCTACCCAACATAAAACATGGCGCCCCCACCAAAACACTAGCCCATGATAATAACATTATTTTTCATGTGTAAATTTTCTCTCTCTTTTTACAAACATTATTTTTAATATAAAACTTCATTAATGCCGATACTAATTAAAATACTACATCTAATATATATATATATATATATATATATATATATATATATATATATATATGTAGCTATTTTAATATTATTAATATATCAATAAAATTAAATTTTTATTAATAATACGATTTAAATATTAATAATAATATGTTCATATATATATATATATATATATATATAAACTACATTTGGTTTATTATGATAAAGGAAGTTGTAAAAAAACATTCTTATAAAATTTACTCAAGCATAGTTATTTATTAAGTAGGAGGATGAATACATTTTTATTCTCTTATTGTAACATGTGTATATTTTCTTTTGTGTTTGTTCTATCTAAGACTAAATTGGAAGAATAAATTTGGTTCTTCTTCTATTCATTTAAAGCAAGATTTGGTGAAAATAAATAAAGTTTCATTCTACATACCACAACTAGTAAGGGAAAAGATCATTATTCTTATTGAAATTTCCATCTATTACTCCCTTTTCCCAAAATGCTACAAAATATAACTAATTCATTTCTTTCATAAAATATACATGACAACTATTTTTAACAACAATAGGTTTTAATAAACTTCACCATATTATTTTTTTTTTTGAAATGGAAATATATCACATTAACAAAAATGAAACTTCTTAAATTAAAAAGAAGGCATATCTATTCGACATGTTCATGCTTTCTACTTTTCAAGCAATGTAGTAAATTGGTAATCCCCTTTTCACAATACTAATATATTTAAAAGGCACATTTCTCACACAACACTCTATGAAGAGTTCACAAGATAAAAAGGATTTCCAAATATAACAACTTTCTCCCAAGTTTACAATTTTCAATCATCCACTCAAGTGGGAAATATAAATTCGAATAAGTTTGAACAAGACTATCAACGAAGCCCATTTTAGAAGTCTCTAATATGTATGTCTTCATTCACATAGAAGCTCCAACTTTGGATTTTTTCAACACCACAATGAGATCACAAAACAAGGAAAGGGGAATAGGCAATGCTTTCCACCCAACCTTAAATCCATTAAGGGAAGAAACTTTTCCCTTAATAGCGCTCCGAGCCCCAACTAAGGAACGATGAGGAGCATTAAGCAATAATGACAACTTGGACAAGGTGGCCTCACATAAACACATACAAGACATTAAACTCAACCATGACGACATAATCCACAAGATTAAAATTTCACAACACAAAGGTTTGAGGATCAAACCAAATAGAGAAAGGGTTATGGGATACCACCTCCTTATGCCTCCCAAGTGAAGTGGGAGTCTTACCCTAAGCCTCCAAGTGCACAAAATAATCACACAAAATCCTTATCTCTCCCTTGTAAGCATGCACAAATCCATGAATTCATTTTCTCTCCCCATAGGTAAGACTCCCATTCACACTCCCACAAAAAGCATGCCTCACATAAAATCCCTTTTCCCTCCCCAATGGTCCCATAAACCCTTCTCACACACCCAACTAAGGCCAACTACTCAACCAACCCACACAAACACCATCACAAGACAAAAATACTTTTAACAAGCACAACATTGCTTACAACAAACAAAATAGCATAATAATAAAAAGGTGGAGAGCCTACCTCTCCATCAAGATCCAAGAAAACCTTCACAAGCCTCTTCAAATCCAAGCCAAGCAATTTCCAAGCACTCCAAAAGCTCCAAAATCTAAAAGTGCACAAGAAGCAAAAATGAGCAAGTAACCCCCATTCCAACCAAAAATCACCAATAAATAGAAAATGGAATGTGAGGATGATGAGGTGGCTCCATGTAGGATGTCACTTCATCATCCCCCATCCCCACACTCAAGTCAACACACCAAGACCAAGAAAAATCAATGCACAAGCAAGGACTATGACAACCCACATGGCTCAAAACTTGCACACCATGCTTTCAAGGGACATAATAAATTGGGGTAGAAAGAAAGTGCAATGATTTTCCTTCTCTTACACTCAAAAATGGACAAAGAAGTCAAAATTAAGCTTCCCAACCCATAGGTAAGGTTGTTGGGTCAAATTAAGAGGCATGGGACAAGTCTTGCTTGTCCCACAAGTCTCCAAAAGTGCCCCCAAGTCAAAATCTGAATTTTGAACTTGGGGTGGAGTAAAACACTCCCAAATAAACATAAATTTTACTTACACAAGGACTAAAATATCTCATCATAACTATTTGTCACATCTCTAATTTGGTTAAACAAAACAAGAAGGGTTAAGTCTAATAAACACACATTTACACATGTTAATTGTTGGTCGTCGATAGGACTTTTTAGAAGAGCAACAAATCGGGGACAAGAAGTCCCTCCTCTTTAATGGGAGAGGTTCCCTTATTCAGAAACGAGCTTATTTACAAATGTACAGAACATTGTTTTATGGTCAAACTTGGATTTTACGAAAGTGTTTTCCACAAGGATCATCAATTACACAAGGACTGAGGAAAGGGAATAAGAAGATGAGCAGAATAGCAACATTCAGAATTATAGATAGCAGAATAATTCCTCGTGTATGCGAAGCTTCAAAGAATTTAAGACAAGATCATTTGCGATGGCTGAATGAGATTAAATTTAAAGACACAAAGTTCCATAAATAACCTTCTTCAGATTTATTAATCAAGGACACAAAGTTCCTTCTTGGTTGTACAAGATCACTGTATTTGCAAAACTGAACAGTATGCAATCAGAGAGACTAACGAGTTAGGAACAAAATGATCTCCACAATATTAAAGGAAAACACAGAGATAACAAGAATTAGATAGACAAAGAATGAAAAGCCCTTTTGTATTGATTTCTTTAAGATCTATTTACACTTTCAGCAAATATTCCAAGTTCTTCCTCCTCTCAAAATGGCGTGGAAAGGCCATTATATAGCTTACAAGTCAGTTACTCTTCGTAACCATTTCTTTTAATTAAAGAATAGTTAAAGATCGCCCATTGCGATACCTTAACTAATTACAAGGAATACGAAAAGAATGGGAAGAAGAGAAAAGAAAGGAGAAGGAGACAGGTGGCCAGCTATTGGGAGGGACCCACTGTCTTCAGAATCCGCTGCCTGAATTTCTTCAATGACTCAGCTATATCTCTGCCACGAGGGACTGACGTGTTGGCTGCAGACTGAGTCCAAAATCCCAGACATTTCTCCATCTCTTTATCAAACTCGACGTGAGTATGATAATCTTTGTTTGCTTCTTCAATGGCAGACTGAAGAGAACAAATTTCCTTCATCTTTTCCTTAGAGATGGAGCTTTCCTTGAATAGATGATCTTTGACAAAAGCTCTGAACTGAGCTTTGATTTCTTGCAAGGACAAGGAAGCACCAGAGTTTTCATCTTGAAGATGACAATGTATATCTTTGAAAGCAAAGAAATGCCGTTGTCTTGAAAGCTTCTCCTTCTCGCTAGCAATGTTCTTCATTTCTCCCACAGCTTCCTCCAGGACTTTGATTTTCCACTCTACGCTGTAGACCCAGGATTTTGATAGATTGTCTTTGGCATCATCGAAAATCTTATTCGCCAGTAAGATGTTCTCATCTGTCTGTCCCATGAGGCGAAGGTCTACAATGCAACTGCCCCAGAGTTTAAGCTCTTTATCCATAACCCCAATAGCAGAGGATAGCTTCAGTTGCAACTTGTCTAGTTGCCTGCATATTTCAATCAAGGCCATTTTGTCATTGCAGAACATGGGAAGCCGCAGAGGAGTGCTCTCATAGCCAGCAAGCCTGATATAGGAAAATTTTCTGAATTGGATGAAATAGGCGCCATACTGCGATATCAGGTTCATGGCTTCATCTGAAAACCTTCTAGCAGTATCACCTTCGAGCAATCTGACCACGTACATGGTGAAAGCATCATTGACCCTTCTGAAATTCCGATTGCTGGTCTCTAGGGTGAACTGCGGGCAATAGGCATACACTGGATCATCCTTGTGTGCATCTATATAGGAGAAGCCAAACCACTGCCTTGATGCTGCTAGGGTATACATCAGATATGAAGTCATAAAGAACTTCTTTGTTTGCTGGACGTTGGATAGCTGCTCCGCCAAATTCATACTGATGATCTCTGCCCAGTTGATATTTTGTGTTCCCTCGCACACCATGCTGATGAGCGGGCACATCCAAAAATGAAACTCATTGGTGGAGGGCAAACCCATAACCCGAGCCAGCAGGATTATGAAGTCTGACAGTTCTTCGTTGAAATCTACTCGGAAGAGGGTTTTGGTTAGGCGAGAAGCACCTTTCTTAGGGTTCTTCAACCAAGATTTCGCCACTCGCGCCTTGTATTTGTCACTGTCTTGGTCGAACATAGCCTGTGCTTGATCCCGGGAGACGACTATAGCATTGTCCATCTCCGAATCCTCAGTGCAGCGCGCCAATGGCGGCAAAGTGTCACTTGGCAATGAGTTCCCCATGTACATTTGTCAATTCACTCAATCGGGTCGAAGTGAGCTCCACATGAAAGCACCAGACAAGACACTGCATCGAGATTGGGAAACCTCTGGCAAAAGCTAAACCACTATCATTAATCATCTGTGCCATTGGTGTAGGGTTTGTATCTGTCATTCTTGCCCAAAAATCGCTGAAGTCGAGATGACGAGCTTCGCTATCCCCTATATTGCTAACAACAGATTCAAGCGGAGAAATTTGCTCCTGTCCCTGGAACTTGATCTTCATATTGATAGCCTCGGAGCTGCAACCTAGACTTCTGGAAGGAATTTGCAAATGGAGGGGGAATCGCGCAGGTTTTCAAATGGCAAGGGTTCGAGCAAAAGATAGCATGGAAGCAATGTGAAAATGCAAAGGGGAATGCTCGTTATATAGCCGTTTGGAGAGAGAAATGACTTTAATGCGCATTGAATACACAACCACCAATTTGAAAAGCATCATACTTGGAGTGAGCGGGAAAAACTAAGTGTGAATGACACTAGGTACGCTTGGGACATGTGAGACGCGAATGCGCGAAACACGCGGCTCGGCCGGTTCGGGCGAAACAGGGAGAGGACGCACAAATGCATTTGGGACAAATGGGACGAAAATGTGCGAAGTACGCGATTCGGGTGTTTCGGCCGAAATTGGAACAAAGGGCCCATTTGGACTTGGGACATTCGGGACAAAAAGTTCAAGTACGTGACTGACTCTGCACGCTGCTCGGCCGAAATTGGGAAAGCTCGCACTTTTTAACTTTGGGACATTTGGGGCGGGGAAAGTGTGAAGTACGTGGGAAGGATGATTCGGCCGAAATTGGAACAACATGCAAAATAAGTTTTGGGACACTTGGGACAAAACTCTCCGACGGGTCCGAAAATGGGACAAATTCTTCGGGATTTCAAATGATCGGGTAATGTAATGCACTTTCGTACTTGGGACAGATGGGACAAAAAGTTCCGACAGGCCCGAAAATCACACAAAATGACCCAAAACACAGATTTTTTCAATTTCACGACTTAGGCACTTCAGAGAAAAACACTTAAACTCAAAATTTTGAAAATTTTACTCTTATCAGAGCGGGGAATTTTGAGTGGACAACAGCTGGCTCCTTCTGGGGATGACTTGGTATAAATTCATGGAATGAGACAAGGCAAGAACTTAGATAACTCGGTGAAGCAGACCAGTGTCTTATCCATTGGGCAAAGGAGTCAAAAACAAACCAACACAGAGGGCAACACACACAACAACAGAAGGGGAAACACACCGAAAGTAGAAAAGCAAAAACACTGTACAGAATATACAAAGGGACTCCCTAGTCACCTACGACTTGAACAACTTCAAATACTGCCCACTATAAGGAAGTGGGAGGGGAGAACCATCCATGTAATCAAGATAGAAAGAGTTCTTACCAGCAAAGTGTCTTATCTTGAATGGTCCGAGCCACAGTGAATCAAATTTTCCATGGCTGCCACGAGGTTCATGTCTTTTGTCCCATAACAGCACGGTATCTCCAACTTGGAACTCTCTGAACCTAGCTTTCTTGTCAAACAGAATCTTTACCTTCTGCTGGTGAGCAGATATCTTGTCAGCAACCTCCAATCTATCCTCGTCGCCAGTGCAGTACATGATTCTTTTATCCAGAGCATCACTGAAACTAGTATCTTCAATGGCCTTCATCAGGTGCAAGGCTGGTAGTTCCACTGTCACTGGCAATTGAGCTTCCACTCCATACACCACTTGAAAAGGAGACATTCCAATGGCTCTTTTAGGTGTGATCCTGTCTGCCCAAAGAGCATCATAAAGCTTCTTATGCCAGTTTCGCTGAGACTCATTGACCAACTTCCTTATGATAGTCACCAGATTTTTGTTGGTAGATTCTGCTTGTCCATTTCCCTGGGGGTAATAATCTGAAGAATGAGCCAGAGAGATGCCATACCCATAGCAGAAATCCATTATCTCAGTTGAGGAGAAGTTCGAAGCATTATCTGTTACAATCTTGTTAGGTACACCATACCTTACCAAGATGTTCTCTTTGATGAAGTTGCATACAACTTCAGACGTAGTGCTCTTGACTGGAATAGCTTCCACCCATTTGGTGAAGTAGTCAGTGGCAGTTAGCACATGCGTGTGACCAGCACTAGAAACAGGGTTCAGTGCACCAATGAAGTCTAGACCCCACTGTTGAAATGGTTCCTCAATCACAACTGGCTTGAGAGGTAAAGATGCCAATTTAGGTCTTCCCACAAAGGTCTGACAAGCTTCACATTTATCCACCCACTGGGATGCATCTCTGAACAAGGAAGGCCAGTAATATCCTCCCCGGAGTATCTTGTGAGCTGTGACTATTGATGAATAGTGCCCTCCACATGCCTGATCATGGAAAGCTGAGAGCAACTTTCTCTGCTGCTCCTTGTCCACACACTTCAGAAATCTCCCATCCAAACCACGCTTGAACAAGGCATTTTCCCACAGTACATATTGCGCGCCGATCTCAATTTAATGAATCCTCTTTTCCTTGGTAGTTAAATGAGAGGGGCATTCCCATAGGTGAGAAAATGGGTGATGTCGAATACCATTCATCGACCGAACTAAGGAATAGGACAAGAGGAATGTCACTTTCTCCTCCAAAGAACTCATGTTTGGCTCCTTCAAAGAATGAGCTCACAAAGACCTTTTCCACGAACCAGCTTGGTCGGTTTGATATCAATGTCATACTCCTGACTTTAGCCACCCGCTTCCTCTCTTGACCCAAACTTCTCATGTAAGAATTGACTTAACAAATGTATCTCGGAACCAAAGACCATAGAGTGAGAGTTGAGGATATAGAAACGGAACCGCTGATGCTTTGACTACCGCAAAAGCATGCTTCTCCATCATGGTGTATTTCAGCTCATGATTCTTCGTGATATAGCTCATGAAGGCAATTGGTAGCTCATGTCCATCGTAGTCTTCTTGGGTTAAGACAAAGCAGCCTGTATTATCTCAGAAGATAGCAATAGATGATGAAATCTTTGCTGAATTCAGGACAGGCCAAAACTGGAGTTTTAGCAATAGCTTTCTTGATACCCTCAAAGGATTCTTTTCCTTCAGAAGACCAACCAAACGCTTGCTTCCCTTTCATCATCTGAGAGATGTTCAAAGTTAATTCAGCAAAATCAGGGATGAATCTTCTTAAAAAATTGATCTTACCGAAAAAGGAATGCACGCCTTTTTTACTGGTTGGGAGAGGAATTTGCTGGATGGCTTGAACCCGTTCAGGATCAATCTTAATACCATCCTTGGAGACAATGTGCCCTAATAGTTTTCCTTCTGTAACACAGAAGATAGATTTTTTAGGATTTAAAGAAATCCCATGCTCTCGCATCTTTGCGTAATCAAGCTTTGTGTGGTCGAAGTGATCTGCTCTTGTCTTTGAAAACACTGTCAGATCATCAAGGTATATGACAATACATTTCCCTTTCAAGCTTCCAAAAGCCAAATCCATAGCTCTCTAGAAAGTGGCACCAGCATTAATCAGCCCAAAAGGCATTCTCTTGTAGGCAAAGGTACCCCAAGGAGTGGTGAAGGCTGTCTTGTGTTGATCTCAGCAGATCAACCTCTACCTGATTGTATCCCGAGAATCCATCAAGCATAGATAACATTTCAGATCCTGTTACTGCTTGCAATATTTGATCCATCATAGGCAGAGGGTAGTTATCTTTCAGAGAAGCCTGATTCAGGTTCCTGAAATCAACACAGATGCGGATCTCACCATTCTTCTTCCTAACAGGCACAATGTTTGCAATCCATGTTGAATGGTGAATGGGAAAAATGATTTTAGCCTTCAACAATTTCTGAATCTCCTGAAATATAGTGTCAGCTATTTTGGGATTATACTGCCTTTGTTTCTGCTTGAAAGGCTTGATTCCTGGTTTGAGAGGGATAGAGTGCTGCATGTCTTTTGGCTTGAAGGCTTTTAGATCCTCATAAGAATATGCAAGAACATCCTTATACTTCCTTAGAAGATCAATTGCTTTTCTCCTCTCGTCGGTTGTGCAACATTTCCCAATATTTACCAGCTTGGGATCAGTAGAACTCCCTATATCAATCTTATCATACTCAGCTGATTGCTGAGGTCCAGTAGAAGCTTTGGATTTTACATATCTGTCATGTTTATCAAACAACTCCTCCAAACTCACCAAACCTTTGGGAATCTTGTTTCCTTTGAGTTTAATGCACCCTTCCTGATCTGTTTCTTCTCCTTGGGTGACAGCTTGGTCAGAGGACACACTCTCACGAGGCAGGTTGTCACTTCCCTCAAAATATAGTTGTTCGAAATTCCCCTTGAGTTCCAGGAAGGAAAGCAAATGCTGGTCATCGTTGAAAACTTGCCAGTTATTAGTATTGTCAGGAACACTAGGCCGGTGGACCATTTCAATAGTGAACTTATCCTGAGAGAACTTAGGATGGGGAATCATTAATGACCCTGAGACAACCAGTGAATCAGCCCCATTGCTCTTTTCTCTAGGTATTGCTTCAATACTGTAAGGCATCAAGGAATTCAATTGAATCCCAAACCTGATTCCGGTAATGCTTCAGCCTCCCATTTTTTACCTGAAAAAGACTTCTGACTTGCTTCACAATCAGCTCTGCATCACCACGAGCCAGAAGATTTTTTACACCTCGTTCTTTGGCCACTTGCAGTCCAAGAATGAGAGCCTCATACTCTGCGGTGTTGTTAGTGTTCTCGAACTGCAATTTAAATGAAAAAGGGTGTAGGCATCCTTCAGGTGACACTAGCAGGACACCAGCTCCAGAACCAGCCGAGGAACAACTTCCATCAAATTCTAAAATCCAAACACCATTGGGATCTTTGGGTGATACTTTGGAGGGTTGAATTTCATCAGGGGATAGAATCATGTAATTACCATGGCCTATATCTTCATAGAGTATTTGTGCCTTAGGATCATCTGTTTTTTGCACAATATACTCGATCAAGCTTTCTCGGGAGTAACTTCTTCATTTGTCCATTGACAGGTATGAGGGCGTGTGACCAATCCATTTGAATCTCCCCACCCACATCTTTGCAGAAGTTCCTACTTAGCAACATTCCGTAAGAAGGAGGAATGTCTGCTACTAGGATGGTAGCCAAGACTTTCTTTTCAGGTAAAGCAGCAAAAGCCACTTGTGCATCTTTAATCCTCCCAACCAAAGGCACTTCCTTACTTTCCATGGAGTAGCAAGATCCATAAGTACGAGTAAGGGTCAAGCCTAAAGCATGAGCTACCTTAGCAGGCATCACGTTATCTCGAGGCTCCTAATCTATGACACGCTTATCGAGCCTATGGCCGCCTATAAGAAGTGTTACATAAAAAGGCTTGATTTTGTCTCCAAGCGAGGTGACATGTGCAGCTACCAGACTAGGCTGTGGTGTAGAAGGAGGAGTGGACAAAAGGCCTTTAGAGGTGATCTTGGAATGGGAATTAAAAAATTGGATCATCTTGGCAAAAGCTTTGGGATGGGTTTGGTAGTATTCACTTTCAAATTTGAACCTTAGTCCTTTTTAGATGATCCACAATATCAAAGGATCCGTGGGTGGATGGGCCATCATCATTTGAAATTCTAGGCTTATCAACCTTAGGAGAAAAAGAAGAAGAAGTAACTTTGGTAGTAGGATTGACAGATTTCTTCATGATTTCCTTCCTTTGGTGCATGAGGTAGGGATAGGAGATCCTCTTCCTCATCATCAATTACAGGAATAGTTGCCACATCATGCTCCTTAGATTTCTTCATGGGCCGAAGTTTCTTCTTTCTCGGGCCGAACATCTCGCATACGAGCATGCGAGCCAATTGTTTCTTTATAGCTACTAGATCATTTGCAAGTTTCTGGACTAATGGATCAGTATTGGGTCCAGGGGTGGAAGAGGAAGAAGCAGCAGATTTAGATTTGGGAGGATCTCTCTTCAACTTCCCTGACATGATCAGGTCATCCTCGACACTAACAGCCAGTTCTTGATCCAGAATTAACGTTCCAAGATTAGCCCTTCTTAGAGCATAACTGACTTTGGGCGTTTGAGCATTTAGAAAGAAACATTTTTGAATTTGATCAACCGGTCGAGTATTTACAGGAATTTTGTTGATCAGTCTATTGAACCGAGCCACAAATTCTCTCATGGGTTCTGATGGATCTTTCTTTATCTGAGAAATTTGGGCAAGCAGGGCATGCACATCTTCTGCCGGCTTGAAACGGCTTTCGAACTGAGTTCTCATTGTATTCCAGTCGGTGATGGCACCAAATTTAAGGTGATAGAACCAAATCGGCCAAGCATTATCCCGTAACGCCTCAACGAATGTTCCTTACTGAGACGTCTTCATGTTCAACTCCCAAGACTCCACATGCAACTATGAAGGCTGCAATGTGTTCATCAGGGTGTACTTTGCCATCTCCTCTAAACTTGGGGAAGTTCTTTCGGTTACCTCTAGGTAACTCATGCAAAGGTTGAGTCAGGGCCAGGGGCCCGACACGTTGACCCCATGGCAATTGTGCCGCCATTCTTGGAAATATGGCTTGGAAGGGAACTGTAGCACCGGCTAGGATCAAAGCTCGTAGATTGGGACTAGCAGGTTCTGAAAGAATACCACCCGTAGGACTTCTATCTTGAACAGGCGGAGTGCTCGTCGAACGAGTTCTTCTATTTGAAGGGAAAGGAAAACCCTGTTGCTCCAAAAGCTGAAACTGAGAATCTTCGATACCAAGGGTCCTTCTCCCTCGAGTGAAACGCGGAGTCGCCAGATCAAAGGATGATCGAAAAATTGCAGTACTGGAATGCGGTTTTCCTAAATGAGTCACCAAAACTGTTGGTCGTCAGATAGGACTTTTTAGAAGAGCAACAGTCAGGGGACAAGAAGTCCCTCCTCTTTAATGGGAGAGGTTCCCTTATTCAGAAACGAACTTATTTACAAATGTACAGAACATTGTTTTATGGTCAAACTTGGATTTTACGAAAGTGTTTTCCACAAGGATCATCAATTACACAAGGACTGAGGAAAGGGAATAAGAAGATGAGCAGAATAGCAACATTCAGAATTATAGATAGCAGAATAATTCCTCGTGTATGCGAAGCTTCAAAGAATTTAAGACAAGATCATTTGCGATGGCTGAATGAGATTAAATTTAAAGACACAAAGTTCCATAAATAACCTTCTTCAGATTTATTAATCAAGGACACAAAGTTCCTTCTTGGTTGTACAAGATCACTGTATTTGCAAAACCAATGTGATGCAATCGAGAGACTAATGAGTTAGGAACAAAATGATCTCCACAACATTAAAGGAAAACACAGAGATAACAAGAATTAGATAGACAAAGAATGAAAATCCCTTTTGTATTGATTTCTTTAAGATCTATTTACACTTTCAGCAAATATTCCAAGTTCTTCCTCCTCTCAAAATGGCGTGGAAAGGCCATTATATAGCTTACAAGTCGGCTTACTCTTCGTAACTGCTTTTTTAATTAAAGAATAGTTAAAGACCGCCCATCACGATACCTTAACTAATTACAAGGAATACGAAAAGAATGGGAAGAAGAGGAAAGAAAGGAGAAGGAGACAGGTGGCCAGCTATTGGGAGGGACCCACTGTCTTCAGAATCCGCTGCCTGAATTTCTTCAATGACTCAGCTATATCTCTGCCACGAGGGACTGACGTGTTGGCTGCAGACTGAGTCCAAAATCCCAGACATTTCTCCATCTCTTTATCAAACTCGACGTGAGTATGATAATCTTTGTTTGCTTCTTCAATGGCAGACTGAAGAGAACAAATTTCCTTCATCTTTTCCTTAGAGATGGAGCTTTCCTTGAATAGATGATCTTTGACAAAAGCTCTGAACTGAGCTTTGATTTCTTGCAAGGACAAGGAAGCACCAGAGTTTTCATCTTGAAGATGACAATGTATATCTTTGAAAGCAGCAGCTGCCAGTGTCTTGAAAGCTTCTCCCTTCTGCCAACTGTTCTTCATTTCTCCCACAGCTTCCTCCAGGACTTTGATTTTCCACTCTACGCTGTAGACCCAGGATTTTGATAGATTGTCTTTGGCATCATCGAAAATCTTATTCGCCAGTAAGATGTTCTCATCTATCTGTCCCATGAGGCGAAGGTCTACAATGCAACTGCCCCAGAGTTTAAGCTCTTTATCCATAACCCCAATAGCAGAGGATAGCTTCACATTGCAAATTGTCTAGTTGCTCGCATATTTCAATCAAGGCCATTTTGTCATTGCAGAACATGGGAAGCCGTAGAGGAGTGCTCTCATACCAATGAAGCCCGATATAGGAAAATTTTCGAATTGATGAAATAGGTGCCATATCGCGATATCGTTTCATGGCTTCATCTGAAAACCTTCTAGCGATCACCTTCGAGCAATCTAACCATGTACATGGTGAAAGCATCATTGACCCTTCTGAAATTCCGATTGCTGGTCTCTAGGGTGAACTGCGGGCAATAGGCATACACTGGATCATCCTTGTGTGCATCTATATAGGAGAAGCCAAACCACTGCCTTGATGCTGCTAGGGTATACATCAGATATGAAGTCATAAAGAACTTCTTTGTTTGCTGGATGTTGGATAGCTGCTCCGCCAAATTCATACTGATGATCTCTGCCCAGTTGATATTTTGTGTTCCCTCGCACACCATGCTGATGAGCGGGCACATCCAGAAATGAAACTCATTGGTGGAGGGCAAACCCATAACCCGAGCCAGCAAGATTATGAAGTCTGACAGTTCTTCGTTGAAATCTACTCGGAAGAGGGTTTTGGTTAGGCGAGAAGCACCTTTCTTAGGGTTCTTCAACCAAGATTTCGCCACTCGCGCCTTATATTTGTCACTGTCTTGGTCGAACATAGCCTGTGCTTGATCCCGGGAGACGACTATAGCATTGTCCATCTCCTAATCCTCGTGAGCAAGCTTGCCAATGGCGGCAGCTGGCTCACTGGGCAATGAGTTCCCATGTACATTTTTCAATTCACTCGAATCGGGTCGAAGTGAGCTCCACATGAAAGCACCGTACAAAGACACTCTGCACTCGAGATTGGGAAACCTCCGGCAAAAGCTAAACCACTATCATTAATCATCTGTGCCATTGGTGTAGGGTTTGCATCTGTCATTCTTGCCCAAAAATCGCCGAAGTCGAGATGACGAGCTTCGCTGTCCCCTATATTGCTAACAGCAGACTCAAGCGGAGAAATTTGCTCCTGTCCCTGGAACTTGATCTTCATATTGATAGCCTCGGAGCTGCAACCTAGACTTCTGGAAGGAATTTGCAAATGGAGGGGGAATCGCGCAGGTTTTCAAATTGCAAGGGTTCGAGCAAAAGATAGCATGGAAGCAATGCGAAAAATGCAAAGGGGAATGCTCGTTATATAGCCGTTTGGAGAGAGAAATGACTTTAATGCGCATTGAATACACAACCACCAACTTGAAAAGCATCATACTTGGAGTGAGCGGGAAAAACTAAGTGTGAATGACACTTGGTACGCTTGGGACATGTGAGACGCGAATGCGCGAAACACGCGGCTCGGCCGGTTCGGGCGAAACAGGGAGAGGACGCACAAATGCATTTGGGACAAATGGGACGAAAATGTGCGAAGTACGCGATTCGGGTGTTTCGGCCGAAATTGGAACAAAGGGCCCGTTTGGACTTGGGACATTCGGGACAAAAAGTTCCGAAGTACGCGACTTGACCGGCTCGGCCGAAATTGGGAAAGCTCGCACTTTTTAACTTTGGGACATTTGGGACAGGAAATTGTGAAGTACGCGGGAAGGATGATTCAAATTACGCGAATTGGAACAACATGCAAAATAAGTTTTGGGACACTTGGGACAAAACTCTCCGACGGGTCCAAAATGGGACAACTTGGGATTTCGCCGATCGGGTAATGTAATGCACTTTCGTACTTGGGACGATGGGACAAAAAGTTCCGACAGCCCAAAATCACACAAAATGACCCAAAACACATTTTTTCAATTTCACGACTTAGGCACTTCGTAGAGAAAAACACTTAAACTCAAAATTTTGAAAATTTTACTCTTATCGTGAGCGGGAATTTTGAGTGGACAACATTAATAAAGTGACAAATTTTCCAAATTTTAAATACACAAATCATAAAATAAAGAACATACAAAAATTAAATAAAGGGACACAATTATTCCCATGGCCACACATGTGAAGTCACCCCCATGGGATACTTCCAAAAAAGACATGCAAAACACACACTAAACAACATTACACAAGTTGTCAAATTTGGCCTCATTGCTCAACGTCCGACATCCTTCCGTGGTTGGTCCCCTATCCCCTTCAATGTTTGTGATAAAATTCTTGCACACAACAAATACCTCTTTGGCCTTTTGGCCGTATTAACAACATCGAGAAAATATGCATATAAAATCAATGTTCATCATTCAACATTTAACAATTATATTTTCCATCAATATGTCAAACTCTAAACATAACATCCATGAGATTACAATTCTTCTCAAAACATCCCAAGACAAGATGTGTCAGTAAGAAATCCATATCATGAAAATAAACATATATCAATTGTCTAACATCACTATCTAGTGCATCATAATAAAACATAACATCATAGTGTCAATAATCCACATATTAGTATAATCTATCATCTACTAATCAATGTATCATAATCAAATATATAAACATCAAGAAATAGTCTCAATATCAAGATAGAACAGTATCAAAAAGGGGTGGGCACTACATACCCCTCCCCTTAGACTCAAATTCCTCCTGGAAGTCATTGGAATAGATGAGGAAATTGAGCTCACAAAATAGTAGCATCCTCCCAAGTGGTTGCAGTCTCATCGTACCTATCCCACTAGACCCACACTTGGTCAATCTCGCAGCCTCAAAGGCCCAGGGTCCTGCGCTCTATGATGTGCATGGGCTCCACTGACACCTACCCCTACTCCTACACTTACAATGTGGTCTAATCCAAAACATGAGAGGGATATGGAATATATATCCTAAGTACATATACATGAAAAACATCGTGCATGCGAGACAAGTTGGGTGGCAATGCTAGACGATAGGCCAAGGGACCAATACACTCCAAGATCTTGAAGGGACCCAAAATCTAGGAGATAACTTAGAGCCTTTTCCATAACGGATCAGACTCTTATGAGGCCTAACATGAAGAAAAACCTTTGTGCCCACCTCAAAACTATGATCTATCCTCCTCATATTTACATACTTCTTCTTCCTATCCTGAGCCTCCTGAAGTCTCTAACGAATCAAGACAACCTGCTGCTCCATATCTTGTACCAAATCACCCAAGAGAAACCTTGTCCTCCAACCTATCCCAACTCAAGGGTTTCCTACACTCTCGCCATACAACGCCTGAAAAGGATCCATGCCAATCGAACTCTAAAAATTATTGTTGTAGGAAAACTCTACCAAATACAAGTACTCCTCCCACCTAGACTACTGGTCCATGACATACATCTCGCAACATATCCTCCAAGATCTAATTTACCCACTCGTCCTATTCATATGTCTCTGGATGATAAGTTATACTGAAGTTGATACTTGTACCAAGAACCCATTACATGGTAGTCCAAAAGTGAGAAGTGTACAAGGGATTGTGGTCATAAATGATCTTCCATAGAATCCCATGCAATATGACAATCTCATCAAGGTATACTCATACTACTACACTAGTTGTATAGGTGGTCTTCACTAGAGAAAATGAGTCACTTTCATCAATTTATCCACCATGACCATGATGGTGTCGTGGTGATATCTCAACATCGGTAGCCCTACAATGAAATCCATGGAAATGGTGTCCCATTTCCACTTCGGTATGGCATGTGGGTAGAGAAGGCCAGCTAGATGTTGATGCTCAGCCTTCACCCTCTGACACTCTAAACAACGTGACACAAACTGAGCTACATCTCTCCGAAGACCTCTCCAATGATAGATTTTCCTCAACATCATATGCATCTTCTTCACCGTTGGATGGGATGAATAAGGTGCACGATGAGCCTCTGTCAAGATATCATGTCTCAAGCCTCCATCTCTAGGAACATATATCCTACCTCTTTTCTTGAGAATACCATCTTCCTATAATGAGAATCCATCAAAATTCCCCTCAAGGGGTCTCTGAGACTCAATCTCTGATCTGGCTGCAAGGTAGAAGTTTTCGTGAGGAAGCTACTGTAAGATCCTGCTCCGTAAATCTATACTCACTGAGGTAGCCATAGCCACATGTCTCCATCTACTTGGGGTGTCTATAACCACATTCTCCTTCCCTTTCACATGCTCTATCTCCATGCCATACTTGCAAAGAAAATCCATCTAATGCCACTGATGAGTGTTGAGATTGGGCTACATGAAGATGTGGTGAAGACTCAAGTGATCAGTCCTGAGTATAAATATCTGTCCAAGAAGAAAGTGTCTCCATCGAACCAAGGCATGAACAACTATTGTAAGCTCAAGGTCATGAGTCAGATAATTGATTTCATAATCCTTGAGTTTACGAGACTCAAAAGCAACAACATGGCCCTCCTGCATCAACATGCCTCCTAATCCTACCAAAGAAGCATCTTGTGAAAACAAAGAACTCACTCGAGGGTCTAACACAACAATAATATGTGTTGTTGTAAGGCATTCCTTTAGGGTCTTGAAGGCCTTCTCACATTTATCTGACCATACAAACTTCTTCCCGATCTGCCAAGAGAAGTGATGGGGTGCGCAACCCGATAGAAGTCCTAAACAAATATCCTATAGTATCCTAGCCAACTCCATGAAATTGTGCACCTCGGTCACACTAGTGGGTGTTGGCCAATTCATAATAGATCTAATATTGGAAGGATCGACTGCAATACCTTCCCCAAAAATGATGTGACCCAAATACTACACCTTTGACTAGAAGAACACACATTTCTCTAGGTTCCCATAAAGTTTTTGCTCATGAAGACACTGTAGAACCTGACGAAGGTGATCCTCATGCTCCTCAAGCATACCTGAGAAGATCAATAATTCATCAAGGAACACAAGTAAAAATTAATCTAAACACCTCATTCATCAAACTCATGAACACTACAAGGGCATTCGTAAGACCGAATGACACCACTGTGAACTCATAGTGGCCATACCTTGTGCAGAAATCTGACTTGTGGATATCTGCCTCTGCGATCCTCAGCTGATGGTACCCTGACTTCAAATCTATCTTAGAAAATATAGTTTCCCCTTCATCTGATCAAACAAATCATCAATGTGAGGAAGGGGGTAACGATTCTTGATCGTTACTTTGTTTAGCTGATGATAGTCCACACAAAAATGCAAGGATTTGTCCTTCTTCTTCACAAAATCACTGGTGCACCCCAAGGGGATACACTAGGATGGATTAGGCCTTTCTCAAGAAGGCCCTCAAGCTGTAACTTGATCTCACATAGCTCGTGTGCTCAACCTATAAGGAGCGCGCGAGATAGGTTCCACTCCTGAAACTAAATAAATGTGAAAATATATCTCATGAGGGAGAGGCATCCCTAGTATCTCACTAGGAAACACATCCGAGAACTCCTACAAAATGGGGTGATCATCAAGTGAAGTTCCACTAGTACCATCCTCCAACCTATCACTAACTGTAATGGCATACAAATGACAACCCTATCGTGCACACTGCTTCAATTGCATAACAAAAATAGTGCGAATAGAAATGGGTCGTCTGAATCCAACTATCATTAACTCCACTCCAAAATCATCTACACAAGATATAATCTTACTGTATCAATCAACTCTGGCTCTGTGTGTAGAAAACCAATCGAAACCCAAGATAACACCATACAAACCCAAGGGAATAATACAAAGATCCAAAGTAGTGGTAAAGGGTCCTAGGTCCACTACACACTCCTTAACTAAGGAGTCAACTGAGATCTTGGCTCCAGAAGCCATCTCGACATCCCAACTAAGACCCTGTCTAACTACCACCAACCTGCAACGCTCTACTAAAGATGGAAAAATGAAAGAATCTGATGATCCTGAGTCAAATAAAATAGGGATAGAAATACCACCAATGCTACCTGTGGTCTCTATCACCGTGCCCTGGTGCTCATCTTGGTAGTTCTCGACTACTATATATATCATGTGGCTCCTAGCCATGTCACCAACAATAGGCTCAAATAGGTGCCTTATAAATACTTCTCTCCCTTTCGGTAGTATTAACAACATCGAAAACATCTGCACATAAAATCAATGTTCATCATTCAACATTTAACAATTCTATTTTCCATCAATATGTCAAACTCTAAACATAACATCCATGAGATTACAATTCTACTCAAAACATCCCAAAACATGATGTGTCAGTAGGAAATCCATATCATGAAAATCAACATATATCAACTGTCTAACATCACTATCTAGTGCATCATAATAAAACATAACATCATAGTGTCAATAATCCACATATCAATATAATCTATCATCTATTGATCAATGTATCATAATCAAATGTCTAAACATTAGTCCAATAGTCTCAATATCAAGATAGAACAGTGTCGAAGAGGAGTGGGCACTACATTAAGCATATGAAAACATAAATAAGTGTGATATGAAATGATAAGGGAATATGTTAGCCACATGTTGAATATACATATTCGATATCTAACATATTATTAATAGTTTAGAATCATTGTCAAATGTCATATATTGATGAATACATGTCTCATGAATATCCACACCCATCAAACATTATATATTGAGGAGAAAGGGTTTGGACTTAAATGTTGGATTACAAAATATTGTCTTTTTGTTGTCATAGATGTTTCCAAAAAGGACATTTGATACAATAGTGTGGGAAACCAAACCCTAAAAGTAGGAAAAATTCATCATGGTGGAAGGACTCTCTTCCTTCTCATTGTATCATCGAATCCCCTTCAGTTCATGAGGAAGATTCATCTTCTAAAAAGATCACCTCTAGGGTTGAATCTACCCCTATGGTAGATTATTCTTCTCAGGTGCCCTAATATGGTTCGTATCCTTTGGAGAAAATCCCTCAGGTTTCAGCTGGGTTTGTTTATGAGAAGGAATCTCCTTCTTCTCCTACCAAGTTGTTATTTCAGCCTATTTCTTCTATTGATATTATCCTTCCGCGTGGACCCGACGAAGATGATGAGGGGGTATGGATGGTGTTCCAAAATAAGAAAATAACATCCTCAAAGAATATTTTATCTCCAACACATATGACTTTAAGATCTCACTCCTCTTCTTTGGGATAAGTTTGTTTCGTGTCTTCTCAGTTTTTCCCATTTCTCATGGGTTGCTTGAGTCAAGCTTGTTTGTCTCTTTGTTATCTTTTTTTTTTTTCAATTCTTTGTGAGCTTCACTATGATATATTTATTTTAATGGTCTATGGATCCTTTCCATCAATTATCAATCAAAAACACAACCACAACCCTTGTGAAAAAAACATACAGATCCAAAATATTAGAATAATCATATTCATATTGGTTTCTTCACAGATCTAGCCGTATAGAATCCTCCTAGACTATAAAGATGATAATTTTTAGTTGTAATTTTTATGTTGTTGAACTCAATCAGTATTCATATAATTACATTTGCAACATTTGACAAATCTATGGTTAGGGATTTATACATTATAAAACACACATTGCACATATGGTGTCCTAATTAAAAATACAAAAACAATATAAAACATAATAAATCCTAACAAGTAAAATGATCCGTAAAAACACATAAAAAGTAAACTATAATGTCTATTTAAGAGATTTCATCCTTATTTTCTCTCATATACTCTCATTTACTCATCCTCACTCACTCATATTTAATTTTATCAACCCCATATACCCATTTACATCTCCAATGCACATTGGACCTGTAATACCCTGAAATTAAACCCAATAAAATCCAACACAAAGTTACATAAAGTAGTCCAAATTTTGTGGGAATTTTTATTTGAAACAATAGAATGGATATAAGTGAGTAAACTATTGTGTGAGTGATAAGGCTAGGTAGATACATAAGGGTCTCTACCACTAATAAGGTAACCTTATCACCACCAAGTATAAGCTCGTAAATTATTATTATTTAAATAATAGAATAAAACTCCTTGTTAAATTTGCATCATGAAGGTGGTCCCGATTTGTCTAGGTACAATAAGAATCATGTATATATTTTCCAAAAAGGTTTATATTATATTATTAACTCTAACTCATTGCATTTTCCATGATTACGAGATATAGAACAAATTTTGCATTTATTTAGTCCCGCCAATTTCAAACCAACTGATTACACTCTAATACTTCAAAGGTACTATGAATATCACTAAACTCTAGTGGGATCAACTTAAGATACATAATTGGGTATTATCTCATAATTTGATCATGTCCAAATTTATATTTAGGGTATCTCGCTAAGAATCCAATCAATGAATCTTATAGAATACAAAAAGGTTAACAACTCCAAAACCCTTAGTTTGCAATCTTTACAACCTTCTTCTCGAGAGAGAGTTTTCATATCCAAAATATCCATTTAACAATAAAAATCAACAAATAAAATGAAATTATAACAAGCCTCCCAAGAAGGAAACAACATGCCCAAATATTTGGGTAACTTTCCAATTAGACAACCCTCCAAGTGAAGTCCACAACCAGCTCCAATATTCACAATTATCATGCTCCAAACACCACAAAATGAAGGCTTGATATGTCTCCTAACCTACAGGAATCCTCACATGCCTTCTTCCCAAATGATGAGCATGCTAGCCTCCCCCAAGACCGTGGGAAAGAGTTGTAAAATGATACAAAATATGTCAAGGGAAATAAGGTCTTTGAGCACTAAAAATAATGATGGATAAGAGAGAACAAAAAGAACCCTAATCAAATTCCCAATCCACTAAAAACTCAAGAACAAATGGGAATGGGAGGAGAGGAGGATCACATAATACCAAAATATATAATACAAAGAGTGTCAAAATATCCACCAAGTAGTATCTCCAAGAGTCTTCACAACTACCAAACCAAATACCTCCATTATATCCTTCTATGATAAGAAAACATTCATGGCTTCCCCAAGAATCCATGAAAATGGTGGTCCCCCTCCTAGTCCAAAATCCCACTCCAAATACACTTCCCAAATAGAGTTAAGGATAAAAGGAATCCAAGATAAAATTTTCAACAAAAAGCAAAAACTCAAGAACAACAAGAATCCCAAAACCACCCCACAATAAAAAGCATTATGATCATACATCCACATCCATACAAACAAGTTTTCTAAATTAAAAGAAATGAGGTATGAGACCTACCTCACATTCCAAGATTAAGTCTAAAAGTTTTCAAGCTCTTAGTCTCCTCAAGCTCCCAAAGCTCTCCACTAAAGTTATTCACCATAAATCCCCCAAACATCAAAATTCAAACAAGATATAGGAAAACTCTCCATCCCACAATCCCATGGGAGGGTGACATGTATCACCCTCCAACTAATAAAATCCTCAAGGTCACTCAAGTCACTTTCCATGTCTCCCAAAACAATAAATGCAAGAGGGGAAAATCCCACTTAGCCCCCAAAGCCCACACAAAATCCCAAGGCCACACATGTGATATAAAGAAAAGAGATTTAGATAGTGACTTGTGAGAGGGTGGAGTGGGGAAGAGAATTTTTGGGTTCACAAAAATCTTCCCCCACCCATAGGTTAGGTCCCATGGACAAAATTTGAGGTAAAGAAGACCCTTACCTTTTAAAACAAGCCTTCAAAATGCCCTTAAAATTCAGGATTTGGGTTTGAATGAGAGAATCAAGGTGAGGAGTGGTCCCTACCAACTTTCTTAGAAACTCCCAACGACACACCCCAAACAAGTTTAAGAAACTAAAACACCCCATAACACAAATCATCCCAAATGACCTTATTAGCACAAGGAAAACCAAATTAGGTGAGCAATGAAGTAAATAAAGTTTTACCATGGTGCTCAAGTTAGGAAATATAACAAAATAAATAAATCAAATCACATGCAAGAGTCAACCAAATTTCCCAATTACAAACAATGGCCAAAATGAAACAAGGTGAGATAAAATGGTTCAACAAGACAACTTAGGCATCTTTTGTAGTGCTACCACTGAGTCTCACATTCACCAAGTGGTGTTACCTATAAATTCCTGCACACTCAAGGAAAACCTCAAATCTTCTCAACATGATAAAATATCCATATAAATCATAATGAAATACGACTATACAATATCAGCTAAATAAAATTTCACCACATCTATTCTACCAATGATACATATAAGCATGATCTAATATCCACAATATATAACTCAAAATCACGATCATCAATGAATACCATATAACAACATGATCCATCAATCAAAATATCATCATCTCAATAACATTCATCACAATAACCATGAAACAAGAAGTAATGGAAATAATACTGAAATGTGTGCCTCACACTCAACCTGTCAAGTCAAGTTAGCATATTCCAAATAGAGATGACAAGTTAATATGCATGTATTTGAAAAATTAACCAATATAAGCATTATCTAAATATAATTCAAGTAACCTTAGATCACTAATATCCACCACACTAAATCAAAACCAAGTGGTGAGGGTAAGGGTGGTAAGTCGGCTTTGCGAGCCTTGTATACCTTCCTACCAAGGACAAGGTGACAACTAGAGATACTACCAAGTCATTATAATTCAATTCAAAAAAATCA